>CM023610.1:6524137-7081637 GCA_013358685.1 Antennarius maculatus | reverse complement strand
AAAATCTCATCTAAAGAACTCAAATTTGCCAAATATTAACTACAAAAATGTGAAAACTTGTCAGTTTTCTTTGTCATAAATTAACCAACGGAACATCTCGGGGCTCTTAATTGCTGGTGTAATAAAACACGCAACATAAAGTTGCATAAGCCGAAGGAGCATTTTTCACTATGTGTCACCTTATAGGCAAAAAAATCAGTGGATCAATCCTGAAAATATCATTCAGATTGTTTTTATATGACAATAATCATCATTTAGTGCCCTAACTAATATCGTTCAGCTACAAAGTCTTCCATCTTTTTGTAAACATCAAGTTATACAGCTGTACCCTGAGGGTGCTCTTGTCTTGCAGGAATCTGTAGGGTCAAAGGTTAATGCATTTCAGAGCAGACGGCCTCCATTGACCCTGCAAGGAACAGCAGCAGCGAGCTGGCTTGGCAAACAACTACAGACATTCTGTTTCTATACAGACACAGACAAGACGTTCACAGTTGTCCTGGCCCCAGGTCAGGTGTCTACGCCTCTGTATGTGTGCGTCAGTGTCATAGGTCAGGGGTCATCTGCTTAGGATCTAACCTCAAGTTACAAAACTCTTATACATCACTGCCTCCAGCCACACCTGGGCCTGTAGCTCTGCAATTAGATGTCAGGGTCAATAATCCCCAGTAGGGGATAGCCAGATATTTGTGGCAGCTAATTGGGAGCAGAGACAATCACTTGCAGTCCATCACTGAATGTTGTGGTCGTGTCAGCTGAGATACAGTCTGGCTCAACAACTGAAACCATGGTCGACCACGTAATAAAAAACGTTATTATCCTGAGGCTCACTCAAAGTAGTCCACTGAAATTATGCATCCTTTAGCAGAATTAACAGTAAATCAAAAGCAGCCCTTCACATAAAAAGCTCAAGCAATGAACGTGAGTGACATATAGTAAAAACAATGTTATTAGCTGACCACATGCCAATCAGGTGCCCTGGATTATCCTATCTTTACAGGTCAGCCTTAGCCTGCACACACTGCAAGCATAAACTGCAGACACATTAAAACCTAAAATGGAACCTGATGCACATAAAACAGAAAAGGAAATTGTTCATTCATTCCAGATATAAATTCTTTGGAAGCTTTTTTTTCCTTTCCTCTGTCCTCAAAGCACTCAGACAATGTAGGTCTAAGGTAAAAAGGTTTGCACTGTAAAATCAAAAGTGGGTCAATTCATATATTTTTTTTATTAAGTTAAACTTGTAAAAGTAAAAGAAAGACTCCATCTAGGCCATCAAGGTGGTATTGACATTATCCATGATGGAACTTGCTCGATGTAATTCTTACTTTGGAGTTGTCAGTCTCCCAAGTTAGCCAGCATCAGAGCTGGGCAAAGCTGGATCAAGTTAGTAAAGTGGGTGTGGATGTGGTGCCTGGATTGGTTAAACTCTAACATACAGGAAATATTATTAAACTTTGAATATTCATTCCCTTTAATGTTTTTTTTTTTTTTCGAAAGCAGCTCAATGAAATCAAAGCTAAAACTCATTCTTCTAACCAGGCGGTCGGTCAAATAAAGCAGACAAGTGAGCTAGCCAGCCAATAGTCTGATCAGATGCCGCCCTTGAGTGGACTGATGCCAGGCTGCAGCGGGAGTCAATAAATCAGAGTCAGTCAGCATCAGACCGAGTGCTACCAGAGACAGACCAGGGGATTTGGAGTTCTAGCTGGCAAATAAACACTGCATTCCAGCCCAAGGCCGGCATAATGACCATCATTAAACTAAACTCCCTCCATCTCCTCACAGACAATCTGTAAAACCTATGAGGAGTTATTGACAGACCACTGCTGGAACTACTATAAAAGAAAGCATCACGACATGGCAAGACGCAAGTCTGAGTTTTCATGTATTGCAATGCTTTGGGGAGAGTGACTTGTAGTAAAATACAACAACTCCTGCACGGGAAACATTTGGCCGTCACGGCACAAAGCATTGTGGACAGCCAGACACTCACTCACTCGTCACAAATGTGATTTCATGAGCCCAAGGCTTCTCTCCAGAGGTCGTTTGATGAAACATGCGCACATGTACATGACTAAGTTTCTCTGATTTTAGATTAACTATAACCGTTTCAGCCAATATCATTCAAACAGTAATTGGAAATAAATTCAGCAAATTAGATCTGTTTGCTTTGGCCAGCACATGTAAGGTTCTCTAACATTGTGGAATAATGCTAGAGACAGTTACCAGGCAACACCTGGAAATTCATTAAAAATAATCAAAATGATGTTGGGCTTTTTCGTCAGATGCCTCTGGTTTGTGGTAGTCACACTGGCCAATGAACAATGAAAGCATTTGAGTTCATCTTAAAAGGATGATGTTTAAAAAGTATTTAACTGCATGACCGTTTCATTCCTGCACCATTATTGTGTCCAGGACTTAACAATGTAACGGAAAAAGTCTTTAGGCTTTTGCTTCTATAAATGTTCTCATGAAATCACACACGATTTGATGGGAATAATAAGCTATTGTGCAAGGCCTGCTGGTTTCTTAACTTGCTGGCTTCTGGCTTCTTACTGTAAAACTGTAAATGTGAATTACTGTTCTGTCAGATCATGTTTCTTTTGCAGTTCAGTGAAAGCTTGATGAGTTGGTACAGCATATCTCTGTTATATCTATGAGTAACATTACGGTATAGAACTTAAAAAATTGTATGTCTACATGCAAAGGGAGGAAGATTTTCACACAAATATTTCCATGTTAACCAAAATACGTGACAAGCAAGAGCTCTCACAATAGTTTTTAGAGAAAACTGCAGTCTATGATGCTTGGTGAACTTCATCCTGCTTCTTAATAACCCTTCAGCTGAATAAAATGTAATTAATTTAGTGACTTCTCTCCATCCCTCTTGATTTCTTCTTCATCTCATCTTTCTTATAGAGTTTTCCTCCCCTCTGTTATTCCCTCTGCTGCGTTGTCACCTACAGCAGTGAAACAAATGCCCCTTTTCATAACCCCCTCTGGTGATACGAATACCTCATTTCCTGTGGCTTGGCACTAGGGGAACCATAAGCTGGGACAGATGGGAGTTGATTGGAATAACTGATGTAGACATTCAAAACAAGGCCAACAAAAAATCCTTTGTTTTTCAAAAGGTGGCAAAATATTAAGTGAAATTTTTTGTTGCATTTGTATGTATCTCACAACTGGATTCTGGGTTTTATAGGTAACAAGATGAAAGAAAGAAGGTACATATGGTAGGAAAAGGGTTGCAGCTGATGAGGATTGACGTAATCCCTGGAATTCATTACACTAAATAGTTCCCAAGTACCCAGAGTCAAATGAACAACACCTTAAAATACACACACGTGCATATGTTAGTTCATATATACCCACACACATTTTCCAATGAGGCCAGCAATCGCCCCACAGCAGTCCCAACACACTTTGTCCAGCTAAACTAATACAATCACGAGGGCTTGGGTCACGTTATTAACTGACCATTGCTTCATGACCTGTAGAGAAAGACTCCTTTCTCCCCTTTCCCATGAAAATGTCAATTTGTTGTAAATACATTTCAAGATTTCAGTGAGGCAACCACTGTGTCAAGGCTGAACACGTGCTGTTTTTGAGAAAACAATGTGGCAGTATTCAGGAGCATAATTTGGTGTAAGACGAGCTTGGCCTTGGCCCAGAATGCACAGCAGTTGGAAAAGAGCTGCCAGAAGTGGGAAAGGAAAGGCATTTATATTTCCAGACACAACGACAAATGTTATGAGTTGACTAAAAAATGCTTTTCTTCATCATTCTTTCGAATGCTTCTAGAACAATTTCCAAAACAAAGTATCCAGTGGTTCTCCTTAGGAGTTGTGCAAAGACAGTGACACACACACACACACATGCAGAGATTGTCATCCCTACCCTCTCAGTGTCTCCTGGCCACGTCTTCGAACTCGCTGCACCTCCCTCTGGTCCATAGAGCCAGTGAATCGACTAGCTTGGTACGGTCCATCACCAGTTTGACCACAAGTCACATAGACCATGGAAAGACACACTGCTGCCCACTGCAGCAGCACCTGAGCCAGCTTCCCTGATCCCATTGGTCTGCCTGGCTATCCCTCCAACCGTAGCACCTCCGTTTCACCACTCACTTTCAGATTCTCCGTTGACTGTATGGACCCAGTCTGAACAGAGGGATCTAGACCTGGATCCAGACCAAGTCCTGATGTGCACTCCAAAGTGGTGGCTAGACAAAGGAAGAAAGAAAATTCAATTAAACTCTTGAGACACAGAGGGGAAAACAAAACCTACACTTTTATATTAACTTACGTGTAAATTTTGCATGTTGATTCTAAATGGATCAACTCATCCAAGACACTGGTGCCAGCATTTTTATCAAATAAGCTCCAGATGTAATCAGATGTGTTATTACTCCACCAGCACCACTCAAAAATGAATTGAATCAGTGGTGTTCAGGATGTTTTTGTAAAGTTTGCATTTTACTGGGGCGTCTTAAAGTCACACCTGGGATTAGTGGCGGCTGGCGATAAAAATATTTTGGGGGGTGCATAATTCCAAAAGCAACACAACATATTGCCTCAACAATGACGTTAATTTTCCAATACCTCAGAAAGAAGACTCAGCCAGAGTTTAGGAAATAAGATTTATTTATTCAACTGTGCACACAGGGGGAGATTCACCATGTCTCTAATGACACGCATATCCATAGCTGCTTTAGTCACAGTGAAAGTGAAGATGGAAAAGTGTTGAGAATTGCCCAATCACATTACATGACAACATCACAACAATGCCAACAAAATAGGGAGGTCCCAGGGTACAGAGGAAAATCTGAAGCAAACAATTAGAGAGCAGCCCTGGATAACTGCTGGGGGAAATATTCTACTCCCTCTACATGCATACAGAATACGTCCATCTGTCCATCAGCACCTCCAAGCTTCTGTCCCTCCTTTACACCAGTGTCAGTAAAACTGCAGGGGAGCAGTTCAGTGTCAAAAGCTCAACAATAAATATGGCAATATTCGGTGGATGTGTGTCATTAATACATCAACACTTTGAAAACAAGGCATTTTTCCATAGTCTTGCTTCCTTTTTTCACCTTCCTTTGGAACACAATTGGTTTACACTGATGGAATACCAGCTACAGTCTACTCAGCCATTTATGGTGGAATTGCTTAATTTCATCTGTCTTTGCATACTCTCCTAAAACTACCCCAATACATATGAAATGGATAGAGAAGACGTACAAAAGGGTCCATCTGTATCTGGATCCATTAAAAATCAACCAATCACAATCAAAATTAACTTAAACTTAACTCTGACAGACTCTCTGGGTCACTACACCAATAAAACTTTTCATTTCATACTTATTTTGCATTATCTAATCAATATACTGAAAATGTTTCAGTAGCGGGTGGCACAGTAAGAAAGTTTCAGGTTTGATTCCATTCTGTGTGGAGTTTGTATGTTCTCGCCCCTTCAGTGTGGCTTCTGTCCGGGTTCTCCAGCTTCCTTCCACCTCCAAAAAACATTCAACTTAGGTGAATTGGTGCCACCAAAGTGTCCGTAGGTGTGAGTGCGCATGATTGTTTGTGTTTCATGTGGTCCTGCAATGAGCTGACGTTTCATCTGGGGTATACCCCACCTCTCGCCCGAAGTATTAGCAAGCCTGTGCTGCTTGGTCGTGTACTTAACGAGTATCATGGTTATGTCCTTACTACAATGACTTATACGGTTGTACATGACCCCAAGCACTTTGTTGCATATAATCATCCCTCTCATACCTCAGTCTCTGTGTTGGCATTTCTTACTATTTTCAATATCACCATCAATAATTAGAAAACACTAAGACACAAAGTACTTATAATGTCAAAACACAACTTTTCAGGAAAAAAGTTCTGTAAAAAAAACAAGAAATTATAAACTTGTTAAACGTATCCATAATTTACTACTTTTTAGACACTGCCCAGATATTTCTTCTGAGAGTTGGTTGAATTTTTGTGTGTGTCTACGTTTTGCAGGGTACATCTTGGTAAAGGGAGATCTCAATCACAAAGGTACTCAAAAGTGCCAAACAGAGACCAATAGAGACTAACAGAGACTAGCAGTCACTAAATACTGGAAGGGCATACAGGAAAGAGAAGAATCACAACACTGATGCCCAATGACTGAGAACTGACCACAGCAACCTCTCAGAACAAGGACAAGTAGCCATCTCAATGGTAGACATCCAAGAAAAAAAGTCAAAGATGAAGAGTTGGACAGCATCTCTTCTCAATATGATCCACACATCCTACCTGAAGAAGCTAAAAACCCTCCACAAATGCCTAGCAGCGCAGATTAACCAGCTGCTAAGGGATTGTACCCCCCCTGGGTTGTTAAGTAAGAGTAAGACGGTCGTAATCATGAAGGATCTCCAGAGGGGATCCATTGTATCCACCTACCGTAGAAACACCTGTCTCTGTACAACATAGAAGGTCCCGGTAGGCATTGTGGCGGCTAAAATACTAATACTACTTAGGCTTCCAAACTGTCATATTGGTGGTGGACAATGAGTAGAAGAGGGCTGTGATGATAGATCAATACCAACTGATAGCAACATCAGGAAGAAGGAAGTACTAAGGTTTGAAAGAACAGCTGGAGCAGAGGTGGAAGGTCAAAACAGACCTGGTCACCCTAGTAGTTGGTGCAGTTTGGGCAGTGACACCCAAAGTGGAAGACATTCCAGGAACACTATCGGAAGCCTCAGTCCAGAAGATCACAGTCCAAGGAACAGCTGAGATATTGTGCAGAACTGTCGACCTCTCCGGCCTCTGGTAGAGGTTGACGACGACAGAGACACCACCACATGAGGGTTCAGGATGCAATTTGCACCCCCCCCCCCTTTTGGTTTTTTCATCTTTACCTCTGCTGAATAAATTTTATCCATGGGGGTGTAGAAGCTAAGCCATGCTTTAAGCCACTGATGTATTCCACAGCACTTAAGTGACTGATACGATGATGCACTTCCTGGTAATCAAAAGTCCAACAAGCCACTTTATGTTTGATTACTCTATTTTATTTCCATCAAGCTTCTCAGTTAACTCAACCAATAGTTAACATCAAATAAAAAAACATTCAGAGTTCTGCATTCAGCGGTTAAAAAACTGTTAATGCTTAACCCAGCCAACATTGATTCCTACTATGCGCAGGAGACCCAATACATCATTTGGCTCCTACTGGGAGACAATCATTTTTACAAAAATTAAATAACACGCAGGTTATAACAGTTTTCTTACAGGTATTCTATCGTCTAAATTGCTGGTACTAACTTTCAACCCGACCCAAATTTTCCACAGTCTTGATGTGTGCAAACTTCCCCATGCACATAAATAGATTGTGTGTTTGTTCTCTGCTCAGAAGTTCACAGAGATGTGACTCGTCATGACTCGCCAACAGAAAAGACGAAAAACTACATGAAGTCAGACATCAGAGCAAACTGTCACTTAGTCTGATATTAGTTAAGTTATTTTGAAATGACTTGTGAAATATTAATTTATGGGGTGTTAATGTTATGTTTTACAGACCGTTCGCATTAGGCTAAATCCTCTTGCAGTGCTCACATGTTCTGTCCTTATCCTGAGGATAATTAGACCATCTTCCACATGTAAATGTAATCAACTTTATTAATCCTGTGGGAAATTGTTAGTCCACTCTAGCCAACACTGGTGGTTGTCACATGCATATACTGTATTTACTAGGTACAGGCCCGTAGCACACACACGCACACACACACGCGCACACACACACACACACACACACACACACACACACACACGCACGCACACACACACACACACACACACACACACACACACACACACACGAGGCCTGCAAGCATGTAGGTGATATGGGGTAGGTAGAGTGGTGGGCAGCTTCTTTGTGGTGCGGCCCCAGATGAGCAGCTTATAAAGGGGACAGCGCCTTGCTCAAGGGCACCTCGGCAGTGCTCGGGAGGTGAAATGGCACCTCCTATTAAATCAAAGAGAGAAATAATGAGAAACCACTGAATGAGAAAATGAGACAGTGTGTCCAAACTTTATCCAACCTTGGAAACTTTGTGAAGAGGACACCTTTCAATTCTCCAGTAAAATGCCAGTTTTAGAATGAAAGAGATGAGTTCAGGTTGAAGGAAGAACAACATGTAAGGAAATAAAGGAGACGCTTAAAGCCTGATTTCCAACAATCTGTTTTCACTACACTGCACCTCAAAGCAGTCTCAAGTGGTTTATCACTCCACAGGCCCCAAGTACTGTATGTAATACTTACTTCAGACTACAGAGTACATTCATAAACTGATGAGATACCCAGTGACAAACAAATGTTCTACTGAACATCATGTTTACCCTCATTAAAGGGCAGGAAATTGTTTGTATATCTAAGAAATAAGAACCTGAAGTTTTCTGACTTCTCTCTGTTCACTTTTGATTGTGGCCACAACATTTTTTTACTTGTCGAGTCTCTTAAAACTATTCATGTAAAAACAATCTGCGACAGGGTGGGAAATATGCATAGCTCCTCCAAATATAGGTCACAAATGCAAAGGTAAAGACATCACTGTCCTAGATAGTGGCTTTGTGCCTAGAGGGAGCCAGAGAGACAGAGAAGAGGAGAGTTAAGAAAGACTGAAATCTGAGTTGGATGGAGAGATGAAGATCATCTATCAACTCAAAATGTTCATTCTCCATCGTACATACCACAATCTGAGCAGTGAAGGAGTTTAATGATTTGCAAATACCAAGTATTCATCTCATATAAAACAAAAACATTTATTTTCTTTGGTTGAACTGAATCAAACATACACATAGAGACCAAATGAAGTAGACAGCTATGAGGTTTGTTTTTTCTTCACCACATTATAAACCACAGGGTTCAGAGGGAACTGTGGAGCCCCTAGTGATATACAACTTCAGCAAGCCCAGCCGTTAGTCCACGGGTTAAACCACATTATATAGACTATCTGGGTTGAATAAAGAATGGAAAATAAATACAGCCTCAACTCAATAATTTTCATGGGAGATAAGAGATGGATGAGCCGTGAAGTCTCTACAATGCAGGGGTAAGGACAGAGAGGTCGTCAAAGTGGATCAAGCAGCCAGAAAAGTATGGAAATGAAGAAATCCTAATCCACTGAATTTATGGAAATTAATGTATTGATGCCTGTGTGTATTGTCTTCCTTTTCAATGAAGAGAAAAATCATTCACATATGAACATCTAGCACTACTGGCACAATTTTTAGTGTTCTTTTAATCGCAGGAAAAATGGTAAAACTGCCCTATTAGTAGGTATGATAAGCTCATTGATGAGTAATTAAAAGTTTCCCCCCCCAGTCAGACACATAAGAAATGTCTGATCAGTTTCGGGTTGGAGCTGTGCTGTGCGCAAACCTGCTGTCACAATAAAGCAGGGAAGACGCTCATCCTGCTTTATCAATTAACATTTCCTTTAAATGCTGCTATGAATGACAACAGATGCACTGGTGCCTAATCGGTTTGAAAGGTGACACGTCACAGCTAAAGTTTGAAGTTTGGTGAAACTTATCTATGGAGAACCTCATAGATATGATAGAGGCTACACAAAAATGTCCATAGGTTCCGCTCCAGTAGTCAGCAGCCTTTCTTAAAATGTTCTCTTGAAATTTTACAGTCAGTTGTTTTTCTCCATAATGTAGCGCTAAAGGGACTTTATCAACTTTATGAATGGAAAAGAGCTCAACAGCAGCTCCTGATTACTGGACACAAATCCATGCCAGAGAAAATAGATTCTTTTTATTCCACTTTACATGCCAGGAAAGCGTGTCCTAAAGTAAGTGGACTAACGGAGCGAGCACCGCAGAACGTGACGAGTCCGTCGAGATTTTTTTTTTTTTTTTTTTTTTAAATCCAGTTTCTCAAAAAAGCCGGCAAAAATGGAACCGACCCTCACCTGTATGCGAATATTTCTGCATCGAAATCGTGTAATTGTTTTGTTTTTTCGTTGTTGTTTTTTTTTTTTGTTTTGTTTTTTTACACATATTCATCTAGCAGATATGCATATGGAGATAATCCTGTGTGAACAACGGGCTCCTGAAACAATAGTCATCAGTCAGTGGTAATTGTTCCGCACTAACGCACTCGGTATTTACGCACACAGTACCTTGCAGCGGTTGGAGCGCCTTGGCGTCGAGGTGTCCAGAGTCGCAATTTGAGACGGGATATGTGCCCCTCAATGGAATATTGAACTATAGCCTGGTGAGAAAAAGAGAAAAGTTAGGGAAATGCCCTGTTTGGGAGAGGGGAGGGGACACAGAGGCAGAGACAGGGAGAGGGGGGGAGCAGGAACCGGACTGCAGGACAAACCCACATTCCTCAAGACTCCCAGAGTTGCTCCAACAGGGGCCAACCGACCAACTAAAGCATCTCATTGTGTCTAACATGGATTCACCATGGATTCCTTCAGGCTACCTCAGTGATGAGATAAGAGCCCCACTTGAAGTGGGCGACCTTTGATGACTGGTAAACATCATTTGCATTCATTTAAAGGTCTGAGGAACAATGACAGATGTAATAATCTCCACCAGAAGGTGACTAAGGTCATGATGCTTACAGTTTTCAAGATTTGGGAAAAGTTAAGTCGGATTTCTCTGCCTATCGCTTGACACACATCCGACACTGATGGCAGTCAATTTATAGATGAAGTTATCAGCAAAGCAGCGTGTCGCTCCTTGTCGGTGTGTCACATTTACGCTGGCTATTTACTGCCACTGGTGCCTGTGACTGACACATCCTTGTGCTTTGTTACCACAAGTGCTGATAGGAAGTTCACAGTGGCAGAGTTCCCGTCTGGGTGGTATATTGGTGAGGACAGCTGAGCACATCTCCCAAGGTTTCCCCCTACTGCACTGATTCGACCACTCTCACTGAAAAAAAAAATGGTTGAGAGTAAGATAAGATAAAATATACCTTTATTTGTCCCACAGTGGGGAAATTTGTACAGTTCCAAAAGGAAGTGAAATGAATGCACATTCTTGATGCAGATGAATTGTTACAGTTAGTCATGGAGTTCATTTAATTGTATGATCAATGTGTGCTATTTGATAAGACTGACTTTTGGAAACAGGAGAAAAATGTCCAAGGCGTTCACATGACATCTGTCCTGCAATATCTGACCTTAAGTAAAAAGGGGGATCTACAATCCATCAATGCAGTGCCTGTTCTGAATGTGTCAGCACATGACAGTAACATCATATCCCATGTCCAACAGTAAAAGTAATAGTCCAATTATACTCCATGCGCGTACACAAACAGATACTTCCATATCAAACGCTGTGGAAGTAAATCACGGCAAACAAATATGGTGACGGGAAAGGAGGCTGTCATTATATGGCGAGAAAAATACAGAGCAGCAAAAGTAGATCAAAAGATGTTTGGTTATTTTCCTTTCACTTTTTCATTTCACTTTCTTTGCATACATGTTTGTTTTGCCTTGCTTTCATTGTAGCCAACAGTATTTTTGATCACATAGCTCTGTTTCAGCGCCCTGAACACTAGTCCCTGTTTTGAACACGATGGGCAAAAGTGATAGAATAAAACTAATAGAAGAAGCCAGATCATGTCTTTAGAGGACAGGGAGATGTTGCTTCTCACCGTATGGTTACAGTCACTTGGGTTAAACATGGAATAATCACAGTTCATCGCTAAATCACAAATTCTGATTCTGAGGAAAGACGTGTTGAAGCATCTTGAAGGTTCAAGTAGTTCTCCAGACAGAGATGAACTCCAACCCTTCAAGGGACCTAAAGAAACTTACGTATTTATGACGGTGGAGAGACGTGATTGGCTATGGAAAACCCCTGGAGTCAGTGTCATCTCCTCTATGTGTCTCTCTCTCTCACACACACACATGAACACACACACACACATACACACACACACAAACACACACAGATTTAATAAGGGTCGCAAATACTTCTTTACACAACAGGGCACTATGTAGACTTGACAGCTACTTTGTATTTCTGTTATTTATTTTTGTCCAACATCCTCTGCTCTGAATGTTGACATGTTTTCAACCATTGTTCAAGACAAACCAGGTTTTGGTAATTACAACCATGTGCAAATCCTTTTTTACTCTGTAGGACTCAGTATGGTATAAATCTACCAGATTGAATGTGGGGGGAAGTAGAAACCATAATTTCTGGCGATGTCATAAAATCAAGTTTAATGTCAGTGCATTGGTGTAAATTTTACTTGAAAAAAAGCAACATTACCACACTGTGTTGATTGTTAGATGAATGTTCAGTTTTCACTGCATGATTTAAACAACAGTTAAACTAGTTAAGAAAGTTCCTATTAAATCGGATTGTATTGTTTCTATATCCACCCAGAGGCAGACACATTTCCACAGGCATCACAAATAAACCGGCTGCCCGTCTGTACCCACAACATGGCAGCTCATTCCAGTAACATGGAGCTGGACCGACTTTCACATGCAGTCAATCAGCCTGATTGTGGCTTTCTGCAGAATCCAGTCTCACAGATTCACAGCAACACTCACCATAGATGTTAGCAAAGAATACAACCCTTAAGGCATTTTATCCTCATTTATCTGTGTGTTTCTCTGCATTTCATCGCTCTCTCGCAGCGGTTCTTCTCTCTCCCCTTTAAACAGAACCACATTTCATCAAGTAGTGATCGGGCTACAATGAAAACACACCATTGTCGCCGAGCCTGGTGAAAACCCGTGCCTCCCTCCGTTCTTCTTCACCACTCACTCATCTCTCAATCCAGAACACACATTTGTATACATGTTCGTAAACGTTCACACACGGACTCACCATATGTCGACCTGAATACATGGTGCTTGAGAAGCAGCATGACTCATGGGCTGAAGAGCAGTGCAGGATTGTGTCATTGATGATAGACCATGCAGATGTGAAGATGTCGTCTTGTTTTATTATTTAATGTTTAGAAGCACGTATCAACAATATACAATTATGCCTTCAATATAACAAGCTTGTTAATCAGGATTAAAATGTTTTTCTAAAGAAAAAGTGGGACTTGTGGGGATTACATGTGCTCACATTGATAAAAGCCATGTATTTGTTTTATATGGAACAGACTGTGTTACATGTGACCGGCCCAGTAGGAGCAGGAATGTGAGGTCTCGGTCGGTGCCGCGGCGCTGAGCTTTCATGGTATAAAAGATGACAAGACAGCACAGAAACCAGAGGATTGGATTTCTCCTTCCCATTAAGTCCCTCTCTTTGCCCTGAACCATCTTTAGTTTCATTGATAAGATATGTTATGACTGTCTTTTTGTCTCTGCGTGTGGTGTGTACTTTCTCCTACACTTATGCTTGAATATTAGATGAATTCTTGAAGCAATGCCTAATCTCCCAATGCTGAAAGACACAACCACCAGAGCCTTCCTGACTGTCTTTAGCTGAGCCAGGAGACGCATCACTGAACCAAATCAGCACAAATCATGACAACTCCTCAGTAGGGAGAGAGTCAGGCCAGAATTAGTCATTATATACTGCTGTCCAGGAGGAGGGAACTCATGCATTTGTGCGTCATCATCGATCACTGACAATGTGAGCTGTCAGTAAAACACATGCACCTGATAGATTTGCAATTTATTCATACCAAGACAGGACAAAGGATGTGTGTTTGAGAAAAGTTTAAAGATTATTGACTGTGAAGGACAAAAGATAGAGACACTGTCACAGAATAGGATGGCATTTGGAGTATGGATAGTCTTTGCATGGTAAGAAAATCAGATCACTGACCATCACAGTGTCACACTGAATATATTGAATCTTTAAACAGAGCATAGGTGGACAGTGGAGGACTGTGTGTGCATGCAAAGTGTTTGTGGTGAGGACAGACAGACACAACAGACAGACAGATCTCCATTGTGCTTCATTGAAAATCTCCGTTTTTCCTCCGTTCAACTCTTTCGCTCACCCTGACCCCTCCCCCACCCCAACTTCTTCGTCCAGTTTTTTCCATCACTTTCTCCTCAGGCCGGCAGATCTTGCCTCACCGTAGTGCTGCTCTACTTTCCTCTGTAAAGACCTGGCCTTGTGCAGCTGCACTGCCCCGGTGATGCAGTGGGCAAGGAATGCAGGACTTCAAAGTACAGCACAAGTGGAGACAAAGAATGGTAGTGTTCAAGAAGGGATGAGAATATGTGATCTCATAAAACAGCACACAAACACATTGGTTCATTTATGCAAGGTTGGCTACAGAGGGTGATGAGGAGGAGGGGAGAGCAGACTTGCACTGTCTCCTGCCTGCCCTGTGTGAACCAGGAGAGGAAGAGGCGGGTATACACGTGATGTTTCTCCCCAGCGATAGAGCACATTTTAACTCTGCACAGCTCATTTATACTCATGGTTAAACGACTGTTAAAACATACAGCAGGGGGAGGAATGGACAGAGGTCAATGGTTTTGTGGGATGTCGACTTTCTGGACAAGAGTTTCAAATTTCCATAACCTTTGTAAAGTGCAAATGACAAAATTTGGGGCCCCGGAAAGAAGGAAGAAATGCACAAAAAAAAAAAAAAGCAAAGAGAAATGTAGCAAGACTCCAAGAGAGAGGAAAAAATCCTCAGACTGCTTGCTAACAGTTTGAGGAGCTAATGGCTTTCAGATGTGCACACTGTCTTTTGTATTTTCAAAGGGGCATGAAACATTCCCTTTCACAGGAATCCAAACAGCGGCTGGAATTTAAAGACTGAAAATTCACTACAGATATTTGAACAAAAGGTTTACCAAATGTTTATTCACGCTTGAGTTCTGTATATCGTGTTTTACATCCACACATTAAAGGTTTTATATTTGAATTAAATGTAAACTTAAGTGTTTTCTTCTATTTAAATGATGCTGCTGCTTCTTATCATGGGAGTGCTGTCGTTGGGGAGGGGTAGGGCTCTATTCTACCTTTGCGAGCATGTCTGGGAGTTGTAAAAGGTGAGGTCATTTCCCACGCCAACTGTAAAGTTGCTTGCACGTGATGTTGGTTTTGGGGAGGGGGGGGGGGGGGGGGTTCGTCCCTCTTCAGTCACGTAAGTATGACTTCATCCAGGGGGGCATAGTCTTTTGATTCAAGGTGAGAAGTTGACGATAGCGTTCTTCTTCCAGACGTCACTCAAGCCACAGTGGTGATGGCTACCATCCAGGAACACGGATTAGAACTCTTTCAACACCGGCACTTTTGACCTAATTTTGCAACTCCAGATTATTCCATCCTCGTCCAGATGAAAAAGGAACCACATGGCCACCATTATGAACGTTATTACCATCATCATGGAAGACCACAATGTCGACGTCTCCAGATGGGATCTGTATGCAGCGCACGACTGCTGGACTAATCTGATCCATAATGTGTGAGGGGACTGTGTGAACGATGTCCAATAATTAATGCCAAATTCAACTTTTGACATGTCTATTCAAATATTTTCCACAAGCTTCTTTTGTGACCTAGGGTTAGGCTCTAGCTTGTCTATATGTCTGTGGGGTTCTCCAAAAATTACTTATGGCACTGAGCTGAAAAGGAGAAGGGTGAAATTTGAAACATAATCCTCCTTTTCCCCCGTCATTGACTTTTGGAGGTAGAAGGGGTGGGCAGCTGCACCCACACTGTCTGTTTAACAGATTTTATATTTCCCTCTTCCCCTCCCTTTAGATGTTTTCACTTAAGAGTGCCATAAAGTTGTCATCCGCATTCCAGTGGAGCCATAATCTTCTCTATTGTGATATACACCTGAGTAGAGTTGCATTCTTTTAGAGTTTAAATTTAAAAACTTGCCCTTCGCTCATGGAGGAGTCGATATCTATGATGTAAGGTTGGGGAAAGCACCTTATAACATCGATAAAGTCCAGTTTCATATTAGGTATTCATCAGTTACTTGGATCGTTGTATATTTTAGATGCTCTTACTATTACATAGTCTTTATGGGACCCACAAGAGACTAGTGACCATCTAGTGGATGTTGATGAGGATTCTTAAAAAGAATAAAGGCGCCATAATGAACTGTTGTATTTAACCTCTAGGAAGCCATGACAAGATAATATGTACAGCATATTTCAACAAAAATGGCTTTACATAAAAGATTACCTAAAGATTAAAGTCAACATGTAAAAGAAAGGTTAGAGGTTAACTAGAGGAGTACAAGATTTAAAGCTACAGGGCAATGTAAGAAAAGAAGTAACTCAATAAGAAGTCAGAGCAAACACAAAAGTCTTCATCATTGATCTTCAGGAATGGAGATTTGTAGCAGACCTTTCGGCCGATGGGAATTCCTTTTAAATCTGTGGAGCATTAAAACTGAACAGTGCTTCTCCTTGTTTAGTTTTGACTCTGACAGAATGCTTGTCACAGACAAGTTGAGGCATCTGGATGGTTCATCATGGAGCAGCAGTCCAGGCACTTTATTTTGGTCCTAAAGCATTCAGGGCTTTACAAATCAATACCAGTACTTGAAATTTTTTTTCTTTCAGATCTGGATCGAGATCAGAGGACTGAACTGATGTGAACTTGAAACTGATTTTCAAGAGGTGTGTGAACGTACCACAACAATCGAGCTGATGAACACATGAACAGTTTTTCCAAACTGTGCAGAGACATCTGTCCTTTCATCCTAGATGTTGTTGGGGTGATATCAGACTGACGCTCTCGTTGTCATAACGTGGCTATGTCTGAGACCATGTCCACACCAGAGTACTTGCTTGATTTGTGGTTTTAACTACGTAGAAACCGACTGGAGTTGAGCTCTGTCTACAGTTACTTAAAGGTTGTCCTTGTATAGTTGAATGATGCTCTGTCACACCCAATCCTTGAGTGCTCTTATCTCTTGTAAGGAATAATCTTCCAATGGTAATATGGTAATGTAAATGTGTCATCTGCATAGCTATGGTAACGCAGTGTATTTTGTTGCTTTCTGTAATCTGACCTCATGATAGCGTGTAGACATTGAGCAGAAAAGACTCCAGGATCGAGTTTTTGGCAACTCTGCCGTCAGTTTTTCCCACTCAAATTTATAATTACCTTTTGACCCAAAGTAGACCCTGTCCTTCAAGCAGAATTCAGACCTGATATGTGCCAGAAAGTCCCACCCGATTTTCCAGTAGGTCTGGTAATATGTTGTGGCAGACAGTGTTGAATGCAACCCTGAGATCCAGATACACTGAAATCTTGCCATGTCTGTGTGGGTGTCAAGACATTAACAAGAGCAGTCTCAGTGCTGTGGTGGGGTTGAAATTCTAACTGGAAGACATCAGAATTGTTGCTTCAGGCCAAGAAGTTGTTCAGCATTTGGGTAACACATTTTTAAATGGTTTAAATGAAAAATGGGAGATTTATTTTAACTGTTCATTAGTGAAGAGTTTAAATTTTTCTCTTTTTTGACTTAATGACAACAGTTTGGGAGAACAGACCAGACTAAAGACCTGTTGATGACATTGGAAGACTGTTAAGAGATTATTAAAGCACCAGGAGGTTTCCAGATGTCTTATAATGACCTCTTTGTGTTTCTAATAGATTACAAGTTGTGTCATGCCTTTTTAATTGATGTGGATACAGAAACAATAAATAAGTGTCTGAAAAAGAATGACTTCAATGACTGTCTATTTTTCTGGCATTTATCAGTGAGGAAGGGGTAAATTTATTGCTGCCCTGTTGGACATAATTTCAGAAGCTAATTAGGAAACAAAAACAAACAACAACAATTATTCTTGTTCTCAATTCAAAATTTCTGTATAAACATAAATATAGATTTCAAAATGAAAATGAACAACTTGCATTCCACTTTCCAAATTATTTTTACCTGCAAGTGGTGATTTTTGGATTATCAACTGGCAGATTCTGGACATCTACAGAGGTTTGAACTCCATAGACTGAATAAACTCTTTTAAAATTTTCAGTCTAAACACATCACAAAGTGCAGGAGAGATTGATCAGTTTACTCCGTCTGGTTCTTGGACGTGTCCCATTACAAACACATTTCAATCTCTGTCAGTCAAGAATAAATGTTTATCCATAAAGGTTTGCTTCCCATGTGCACAACAGGTGAAGATAGAGGTAGGAAAAAAGACCATAGAAAGCAGACTTTTGAACAATATCTTAATTTTATTTTATTTTGAATTTTTTTTCAAGTGTATATATAACGATATATATATATATATATATATATATATAGTGTGTGTACAGGTCCATAGCACACACACACACGCACACACATGAGGGGCCTTTAAGCATGCATGTGAGGGGGCGGCAGAGTGGCGGTTAGCTCCTTCTTGGTGCGCCCCCAATGAGCCTTGCTCAAGGGCGCAGTGCTCGGGAGGTGAGCTAACACCTCCTGCTGTCAGCTCACACTCCGAAGGTGACTGGGCGGGAGCGGGAATTGAACCGCCGATCCTGCGAACATTGGACGACCTGCTCGACCAACTGAGTGACTGTTGACTCAAAAAATTCCAACAAATTCTAAAAAATTTTCAACAGTTTCAACAATGTTCTCATTTCTATTATCATTCCAATCTGCCGAGGCATTTTTTAATCAACTTAAACAACAAAAAGTGTGCAGACCTAATAACACCGCATCAGAGTTCTGCAGTTATACATTAAACTGTACACTACATACAGAGGTGTGTGTGTATATGTAGAAGCACAAGTGTGTTGTCAGTGTGTGGTTGGGAAAAGCCTCAAAAAGGCTTTTATGAGTGTGAAACTCTTGTAAAGCAGGTGTACTTGGGACAAATGGGTGAAGAGGACGTAGCTGGAAAGTAACCTGCTGCCTGCTGTGCTCGGCTCTACTGCTGCGACTGCACTGTGATCATTAGAGGTTTGGACAACAGATGCTAAGATACTTGGAACATCCTCTTAACCTACATGACTATCAGCATTCCTTCCACCTTTCATCCATCCCTCTCCTTCCTGCCGCTGTCTCACGCTCACCTCGTGTTCAGATGCAGCTGTTTTCACAGGCAATCCGAAAGGTGAAGACAAAAACAGAGTCAGAGCAGATTTTGAATGTAAGTCGGTGGAACAAGATGTGAAAGAATAAGACTACAAAAAAAGAAATTAAGATGAATATGTGAAAATGGAAAATAATCATTTTGTGCTCACAGAAAAATAAATCATATGTCCTGTGCCTGCTGTAATAAAATAAATCACAAAAATTCTTCTCTTATCCTCTGTGTGGGAAACTGAACAACCAACACAAACAGATCCTGTTGTTCCCCCCGTCGGTCTGTGACACATTTGTTTAGGGTCAAACTTCTTTTGCTGTAGACATGCATCACATATGCTATGAGGCCTATTAAAACTGTATATCAGTAGACCACCCAGGAGTTTTACACAGACCTCAAACAGGAGGGGATTTAGTCTGGTAACATGGAGCATACACTGACACGGGAGGGCAGATCTAAAGACATGATGAGTAAATTTTCGCACTGTGATCCTTTGATATATACAAATGGTCCTATCACGTTTGCTCGTGCACACACGCGCACGCACACACACACACACACACACACACACACACACACACACAGTGCAGGCAATATAATTCTTTTTCTTTCTCCTTCACTATTAAACACATAAATTCAACATTTAACTTGTTTATTTCATTTACTCAGTGAAGGTCACGGAGATCTTTCTGCTTCAATGAACAAATATGTTCATCTGCAGCTACTTTTACTCAGGTGTTGCTTGTTGTGGAAAACAATGGAGTCAGTTACACTACTTTCTATAATTAAAAGGAGCAGGCTGGCATGTAAAAAAACAAACATGCGCATTCTTGACATTGAATCTGAAGTTGAGACCACTCTTGCTGTAGCCAAGAGTAAAAGAGCTTCGGTTAGTATGAAGAACCAAAGAGCTGCCTGGAAATGGGTTGCATCAACACCTCTAAAGCATGAAAAGATCTGCCGCGATTCTTTATGCAACGCAAAATGTCTCCCTGCTTTAGATTCAAATTTAATGGACGGATAGGATTCGGTGTATTTTAGCATCAAGCCATGAAAAGAAATGCTGGCCTTTTCTTTTTTGCAAAGTTTCAGTTCATTTGTTCAACAGTATCCAAATACTGTTTGAATAACTATGCTTTTCATAGTTATTCACATATAAAGTTTGAACTTCTATTGCCAGAGGATTTCTGCTGATGATTTTTCTGAGAAAGTGTATTAAAGATTTTGTATATGTGCATTCAGAAACCACAGGATGGGGAAGTAATATTTCACTGCAGGGATGAATCACAGCATTTAAATTTTGGCTGTAATCAGGCAAACATAAATAAGGAAGACAAACATATGAAACTTAGTTCTCATGTCAGAACACACATGATGCTGCATTGCTCGTCTCAATTTTCATTAGTCAAACTAATTTCTATTTTTCAAACCATTATTTTCATTGCCAGATAGAAACTAAGCAATAAAAACAAAATCAAAAACATGCAAACATGTGGGGGAAAAGAAGTTGATCATTTTTTATAATAAATGTTTTCTTTAAATATCAGTAACTTTCATATTAATAACTGGGTTTAAAATTAAGCTGTCACAAAGTGTTCTGCTCTTCAAAGCTTGACAAACCCCTTAAAATGAGTCTTGATTTGTCTTTAAAAGACTGAACCAACTACAGCTTAGAGCTTCACCTGTGACAAATGCTGCTATAAACACACTCCCAGGTGTGTATAAAAATAACACCATCATGTGAAGGGTAGCCTGATCTCTGACAACAAGCCAAAGATTCACCCGCAGATCAAAATGCTCTTCATCAACAGCCTGAAGAACAAGTTGGCTGCTGAGGTGGCAGACATCTCTAATTTATCCAAAGATTAAATATAAAACTACTGAAGTTCATGACAAACCAAGGTAAGCAGACCCCGTTAGACAACTGGTCAAGAGAACTGTGTGTTGGTTTGATGGTAAAAGGCCTTTTTCAACTGCAGTAGAGCTACATGAGAGCTGGTCACCAGAAATCGGTTTCTAACAGAACAGTTTGTTGAATTTCCTCAGGCAGTATCTCCACGTCCAGATGAGTGCTCAAAACCTGGCATTCAACTGACGACAACCAAAGAAACCTGTAACGTCTGCCAGGACCCACAGCTAGGAGAAGCATGGAAAAGCGGCAGAAGGTTGATTTTACTGATGAATCATCCTTTGAACTGCATCCGAATAACCACAAACTTGACAGAAGATGTGTTGGAACCTGCATACATCCAAATTTCACCCAGAAAACAGCAAGTTTAGTGGAGAAGAAATCGTGTTTTGGGGTTATATTCAGTCAGGGTGAGTGAGAGATCTGCAGAATGGATGGCATCAACATCGACAGACCTGTGGAAAGATGAAGGAGGAGGACTGGAAAACAAAGATTGTTGGTGGAATTTGGGAGTCCTACAAGACTGCTGCTATTCCAGACAACTTGATCAATAAGTCATTCGTGTCTTTGCCAATCCATATGGATGCAGTCCTCCGAACTCAAGGGAGTATGTGTTTGTGTGTCTGTGTGTCAACAGTATATATATATACTGTATATATGTATATATATATATGTGTGTATATACTGTATATATAAATACATATGTGCATAGATATATATATTCAGTCAATTAATTAATACTTATCCCCACCTACATATTTGAATAAACTCACTTGAAAACCTCACGGTGTCACTTTTTAACTCCACCCACTACCTGTTCATCAAGCCCCCAACCAATCACAGCACCCAAACAATCAGGAAAATGTTGGCCAAAGTGAAGTTTTTTGAAAACACTGGGTCTGCGTTGTCCTGTGGACGCTGTAACCAAATATTTCTTTATCCGGGGGGCGTCTCCCTGCGACAAAAACCGCTGTGACATTAGTGTGTGTGACCCGTGTCTACATGTACACAGAATGGACGGAGTTAAAAACCGGCTATTTTCTGACGTATAACAGCTCCACGTCAAAGACGCAATGATAAATATGCGTGACGGTTGGATATTTGTTCATCTGTTTCTTTCTTTATGAGTCATAAAGTTGATATATTAATTAATTAATTTATTCATTCGTTGGCATCTGACCGGGATGCGCACCCATCACAGAGTAGGAGAACTCTGTGATGGGTGTGCTTGGATAACACTAATACATTCGTTTTCATATTTTTGGTATGAAGTCTGCTATCATTATTATTATTATTATTATTATTATTATTATTATTATTATTATTATTATTATTATTTTATTGTGGAATTTCCACGGGTTCCCGCCAGTATACATGTATTTACATATTGCCTTGTATTTCAATAGAATAATCTGTATATTATGTGCATGAGACTCCCTCACTCACACACTCCCTCACTCACACACTCACACATTCACTCACTCACTCACTCACTCACTCCCTCACTCACTCACTCACACACTCACTCACTCACTCACTCACTCACACAGCTTGTGTTTACCCCCCATTGACACATGCAGTCCCTCTCAGCTGTGCTGTGCTGCTTGTCACCCCACTGCAGCTCCCACTTGAGGCTCTTTGAAGTGTGGAGGGCCCCCCACGTGGAGAAAGCGGTACTGTAGGACCAAACAGGGGCCTGGGGGGTGGGAAGACGGTGGTGTTAGGATGAAAGGCTGTGCTGCAGCAGTCCAGCTGTTTGCTCTGCCAAACCAACAAGAAGAAACACAAGATCTGGAAAAGTCAATATTTGTTGATTTGTGTGTCTGGTTAACTCGCTGATAGACTCAGTGAATAGTTAAAGGAGACGTGAGCTGAGAACCAGTTAACCAGTCCTGTCGTTCTTTCTGTTCTTGCATCTCCACAGCTGTGAAAACCACTGACATTGCAGTATTAACTTGGCCATCAATTCCCAGAGACTTCCTGTAACTGAAACTGAAAAGAGCTGCGATGTGACTGCAGATGTGTGGTCTGGACGACCAGTAACACCTTATGGTGCATCTGGTGCAAGTTGAAGGCTGGTGGCTTGAAAGTGCTCTGTTTTAATGTCTCTGAGCTCAGTGGTCGACTTGATTAACATACTTTACTCAAATTTGTATCACCAAAGAAAAGAATCCACAAGTGATCTTCTGATGAAAAATTTCATTGTACATGTGGGATCAGCAGCCGTCTTAAAATTTGTAAATCTGCAAAAAAAATCGTACGGTTATCAGATTGATAAAGCAAATTTGGAGTAAAAATTTCATTTTAAAATTAATTTGGAATAAAATTGCATTAAGTTTTACTACGCTTAAATGGTGTATGTATATACTGTAAGGTGGTGAAGGTGTCTGTGTGTGTGTGTGTGTGTATGTGTGTGTGTGTGTGTGTGTGTGTGTGTGTGTGTGTGTGTGTGTGTGTGTGTGTGTGTGTGTGTGTGTGTGTGTGTGATCGGTGCGACTAAAGGACTAGCCTGAGGAATGCAGTAAGCTCCTTCAGCTCATTTTCCAGCCCGTCCATCTTCATTATGGCTGTTCCCACATACTGGTCATGTGATTTACAGCTAAGGGCCCCAACTCTGGAGATATAGGGCAAATTCCTAACTAAGATCAGTCAAGTTTTATACACACAACAAGGGGTCAAGAGGGGGAAAGAGGGGGGAAGAGGGGGAGAGAGATGAGGGGATCAGTTGGAAAAGAAAGGGGAGGAAAGGAAATTTAAAATAAACAATCTAAGATATAATGAGGGAAGAACAAATGGACATTACACAATTCAGAAGAACAAGGAACAAAACAGAAGTTATCTCCAAGTCCAGCTTTTTCTCTGAGAGGTGTGATGCATTTTTGACAGTATTTGAAATCTCCAAAGTCCTGTTTATGTAAGAATCCAGCACCTGTATTCTGCTGTAAACTCTGGAGATAGCGATCGGATTGAGACGTAACATATGCAACTCGTTTAAGCAGCTGGGCTTTTATCCTAGATGTCCTGCAGTATATCTTCACCATAGGAAGCAACGTTCCAGACAAATCCTCACTCACCATGGAGATTTACACAGCTTTACAGATGGAGATAGTTTTCCCCAAAGTGCCCATTAATTATAAATATAGACGAAGCAAATTCTTCAGTAAAAACATAATGGATTCTTACATGGCCGTGATAACATAGGCTAGAACACATTCCCGGACATCACTGCTGAAGGCAGATAAGAATGTGGCTGTGGGGTGATCATTCCTAACATTGTGAGCGGTCAAAGCAGCTCAGAGTGAAAACAATAGACCTTACCTTCTTAAACAAAGAGCCGGGCTTGAAACACATGAGATAATGTAAAGGCGTGGTAGGCAAGTGCCTGAAACCACTTCAAAACCAGAGGGATAAATCAGTAGAATGTAGTGAAAGGAAGATTTAAAGCAGCAGCTGGAGATAACCATCAGGCAAAAAGGTGAAATGTCTTGTGAGTAACATCATCAGACAAAAATAATATGATAATGATAATATGTTGTTGTTTTTTTAATGAGATAATGTCAAGGAATGGGTAAATTCAGGTGCAAGATTTTAACACAACCTTAAACGATGCCAGTGTAGTGTTGGTTAACATTTCTTCATTGGCATCTTGAATCCAGTTTTAGACCTACTGCCATTCAGCCTTGCCCCTCCCTTCACGTTAAACGTCCCATCACCTCCCAAACCCAGTCGTCCCCTGACCTTCCTGTTATCGCACGT
The DNA here is from genome assembly GCA_013358685.1 of Antennarius maculatus. Lineage (NCBI taxonomy): Eukaryota > Metazoa > Chordata > Actinopteri > Lophiiformes > Antennariidae > Antennarius > Antennarius maculatus. Next base: position 7,056,981 of record CM023610.1, on the reverse strand, counting down.
AAAACTGTAAATCTGTAAGGACGACGTACGTCTGCGTGAAGATATGTATGTAAAGATATTGTACTCATGATACTAAAGTATGAGTCAGTGTTGCCCCATTGTAATGTAAATGATGAGAGGGGATTTTACATTAAAACATGTGCAGCATTTCAATATGTCATTTTAATAATATACTGTACATATTAAGAGTTGATATCATTTTAGACTTCATATACTGATGGATATTTTAATGTTTCTTCATGTTCAATAAGATCATCGTATATGATTCTTATAGGAAGACAATATTAGAACATATGGAGTATTGCTATCCTGTTTTCAGCTATGCACATATTTATTTTTCTGCAGATCCAAAAGGGTTTTTAAGAACTTTTTTTTTTCTCTCAAATAAAGTTCTAGTGGAGGTTTGGTCAGGATCAGTCAGTCTTAATTTCCTGCTGTCACACTCTGTGGCCGTCGGCTGAAACTTTCTTTTCTCAGTTCATATATTTCAAGTAGCACAGCAGCAAACCTGCATTATCAGTCTGTCATTCCAGTCTGTCATCAATCTGTCATCTTGCTGCTGTCTTTTTAAATATTCTCTCCATTCTTTAAGATTTTCATGCAGCTGTTTTGCCTCTCCATCACCACTCAGGTTTTCAAGATTGACTAATTTCATGATTTATCAGCTTCATCAGGTTCATCAGCGCCTGAACTCCAGACTATCTCAATGCCCTCAGGAGAAATTCTCTTTAGTCTCAATCTCCCTGAGGAAGTTACGCACTAAAGACTTTCTGACAGACTAAATATCATATATCATTTAACGTGACAATGATTTTATTGATTTCAACATTTTTCTCTCAACTGAACTAATAAAGGAACACATAATCCATCGATGTTTCAGAAACTCGACAAAATTAGTCATTTTGGACAAACACTGGACAAAAAACAGTATCAAAAACCGTCATCTGATAAATAGGTAGCAATAACAGCAGCATTTACCTCTGAGAAGTACAAATATTGAACTAGAAGTGCAAAATTGTGATTGCAAATTTAAAACCAGTACCTCACATGTGTTCTTGTCTAAAATGCATTTGTTCCATTCCACCAATGCCTGTTATCCCATAAGATGTTTTGTCTCCTGACTGGAAGGAAGTCAAGCCTACATGATGTAGTTGGAGAGGCCTTAATAGTGGTATGATAATGATAATCATTGATGATGATGAAAGATGTGTTGTGTGAGCAATGCAGTGATGTCACTGGAAGACAATGAGAGGCTGAGGTGAGGGGGGGGGGGGGAACAGCTGTGCACGCCCCAACCTGTTGAGCAAAGGGATGAAGCTGAGGGCAGCGATGAGGGAGGACTCAGGAGAGAGCCAAGTCAAGTACTGAGTTTATTAAAGAAGGAAAGTGTTTAGTTACTGAAAATATACAAATTAGTAATGTTTGGTGCCTCAGCAGTGGATGAAGGATATTTTACAGTGCATTCAGGTAAAAGGGTAAAGTTTTCTGAGAGCAGGGGCAAATGTCCCAATGATGACATCACATATTCATATTCAAAACACAGACAAAGCGAATAGAATGAAACGCATCTGGAAATTAGAGCTAAAAGGAACAATGTTTGAAAACGCATGATGGTTTCCATTAGACTCTGGATTCCACATTTTGGGGAAATGAATCTCCTGTGTCCAAATACTAATTTGATTGTCCTAAACAACACAAACAAATCATGAACACATAGGAACTGTTAAAGGATAAGATTAAAAAAAATATATTTATCTTTTCATCAACAAATTCCATGAAAGACCGAAATCAACAATGAAATCATTTTACTAACAAGCATTTCCTGTGCAGTCGAAAACTCCTGTGGCTTAATCCACTCTTCTGCATTAGCATTAGCATTCCAACACATTCGTGTTAATCCATACCTGAAAATAGGCTCTAACAATTAAAAAAACAAAACTATAAAACCCATAAATTGTTTTAGTGAAGAATGCTACCTTCACATGAAACAGTAGTGCAGTCTGAAAGAAATTAGAGAATGAGTTGTAGGTTTTATTGGACTTGTTGGCACCCAAGCTATCAAAGATCAGCCTTAAGTATTAGAGAATAAAACCAGTCCTATCCTTTTAATGGAGCGATGAGAGCTGCTTGTAAATAAGTGGACAATCAAGTTGAACTATTTCCAGTTGGAAACATCTTTTATTGACAGCTGTGCACTCATTCTCTTCAGTCTCAGTTCTTGCTTCCATTTATCATTCCTACTGTTTAATGAAGTCAGTGAAAATCTTAAAGTGATGCTAGATGACCCACAAATGTCATGTTTTTGGTCCGTCAGCATTGGATCTATTTTGTTCAAAAATTACATGTTTACGAGTTTTCTAAATCGCTTTTTGAATGAAATAATGAAAAGATGAGAAGCACATGAAAGATTACATCTTGAGATACACTTCTTTTGTGGATTTTACCAGAGCTTTGGTGGAGACCTGAAGGAATAGGACATTTTTCATTGCTTAGGAATGAGAAAACTTGAACTTTACCCCAAGCAAAAGTAGCTGAACACCAGCTGGACATAATAGCAGGTCATTAGTGAGGTGTACCGTTAACAGGGAGAAGAGACAATGGCTGACAGTTTCTATTTAATGCCCAGCCTCACATGGTTTCTCTTTCTACACTCAAAAATATAAACGCAACACTTTTGTTTTTGCTCCCATTTTTCATCAGATGGACTTAAAGATCTATAATTCATCCCAGATACACAATATTACCATTTCTCTCAAATATTGTTCACAAATCTGTCTAAATGTGTGATAGTGAGCACTTCTGCTTTGCTGAGATAATCCATCCCACCTCACAGGTGTGACACATCAAGATGCTGATCTGACATGATTAGTACACAGGTGTACCTTATACTGCCCACAATAAAAGGCCACTCTGAAATGTCTCAAAGCAAAATGCCACAGATGCCACGAGCATTGAGGGAGCGTGCAATTGGCATGCTGACAGCAGGAATGTAAACCAGATCTGTTGCTCGTGCATTGAATGTTCATTTCTCCACCATAAGCCGTCTCCAAAGGCGTTTCAGAGAATATGGCAGTACATCCAACCAACCTCACAACCGCAGACCACGTGTAACCACACCAGCCCAGGACCTCCACATCCAGCAGGTTCACCTCCATGATCGTCTGAGACCAGCCACTCAGACAGCTGCTGCAACAACTGGTTTGTGTAACCAAACAATTTCTGCACAAACTGTCAGAAACCGTCTCGGGGAAGCTCAACTGCATGCTCGTCGTCCTCTTCGGTGTCTTAACCTGACTCCAGATCGTCGCCGTAACAGACTTGAGTGGGCAAATGCTCACATTCAATGGCGTCTGGCACGTTGGAGAGGTGTTCTCTTCATGGATGAATCCATTTACATTGTTCAGGGCAGATGGCAGACAGTGTGTGTGGCGTTCTGTGGGTGAGCGCTTTGCTGATGTCAATGTTGTGGATCGAGTGGCCCATGGTGGTGGTGGGGTTATGGTATGGGCAGGCATCTGTTATGGACGAAGAACACAGGTGCATTTTATTGATGGCATTTTGAATGCACAGAGATACCGTGATGAGATCCTGAGGCCCATTGTTGTGCCAAACATCCATGAACATCACCTCATGTTTCAGCAAGGTAATGCACGGCCCCATGTTGAAGGATCTGTACACAATTCTTGGAAGCTGAAAATGTCCCAGTTCTTGCACTCACTGGACATGTCACCCATTGAGCATGTTTGGGATGTGCTTGACCGGCGTACACGACAGTGTGTACCAGTTCCCACTAATATCTAGCAACTTTGCACAGCCATTGAAGAGGAGTGGACCAACATTCCACAGGCCACAATTGACAATCTGATAAACTCTATGCGAAGAAGATGTGTTGCACTGCATGAGGCAAATGGTGGTCACACCAGATACTGACTGGTTCTGAGTCCCCAGGCCCCCAATAAAGCAAAAAAAACCCTGCACATTTCAGAGTGGCCTTTTATTGTGGGCAGTATAAGGTACACCTGTGCACTAATCATGTCAGATCAGCATCTTGATGTGTCACACCTGTGAGGTGGGATGGATTATCTCAGCAAAGCAGAAATGCTCACCATCACACATTTAGACAGATTTGTGAACAATGTTTGAGAGAAATGGTAATATTGTGTATCTGGAATGAATTATAGATCTTTAAGTCCATCTGATGAAAAATGGGAGCAAAAACAAAAGTGTTGCTTTTATATTTTTGTTGAGTATAATTCTTTCTAACAGCTGAAGATGCAGGTATATATGTACCATGAAAAGGCTCTGGGTTGGTCTTCTATCTCCCCAGAGGTCACCAGTATCTTGGTATCATAAGGACAAACCTGGGTCAAACTGCAAGTGCATACTGGGTCTGAGGCAGAGACCACAAACCACAAGAAACAACAAATATTAGTCTCCTGATTCTGTTCACCTTGTCCGATACTCATCCATCCACAAGCCTGAAACATTATGTTCTCAATGTTTCTTGAAATAAACAAGCCTGAGTAATTGCAAATGTAAAAACGGCCTGCATGACTCGGGTCGTTCATTTCTTTTGCCATCAGTTTTGATGTAATTATCATTTCAAAAGGACTCCATTTCACTTAATGTTCTTGTTTGTCCTTTGTGAATGTGGTTCAAATTAAGTAAAACATTTTCTGTCAGGTTGAATGTCTCATTGATTTGAAAGTCTTTTTGTTTGTTCTGCAGATTGAGGCTTGCTTTCATAAAAGTCTTTTCCATTGTGCTTTATGACTGACCCAATGGTAGACATTGTTCTATTTATTCTGGAATTAAAAAAACATGCATGTACAATTAGAATGAACAATATGACGTTCACAAAGACTTTATATTTGACTAAACCAAGTGAAACCTGTATCCTGTTCGACTGTTTTTATGGGATACCTCCTTGATATTTCAGTTTGTTGGAATAATAACTTCTTAAACTGTGTCCTATTACTGTCGAGCGATGATGCCAGCTCTCAGTGTTTTCCGTATGACTTCAGGGTCTCTTAAATTCTTCCAGAGTGAAGCTATGAGCCTGACCCCCGGTCTGAGACAACTGGTGACGTAGCCTCCATCTGACTTGAAGTTTGCCTGTTAATTAAGGCTGTAAACAGGTGGGTGAGAGAGGCTTTGTAGATGACTTTATACTTGACAATCAAACTTCCTCATCGGGAGTTTAATGATGTTTGCCTCCTCAGGTCTCCTTGAGGAATGGAAATGCTTCTTTGGCCAAGCACATAAACAAGTCTATACAGAGACACACAAAACCATGTAATGTGAGGAAAACCCATACGGATAGTTGTTGCATGAGGTCAAGTGTTCTTGTTTCTACAGCCTGAATTTATTCAGATGAAAGGTTTCCCAACATTCTGTTGACACACATAACAAACCAGAAATAATGCTGATTCAGTTACTTGGTGGGCATCTGGTGCAGGTTCTTTTAATTACTGTTCGAAAATTAGACCTGCAATAAATTACAAATTCTTGAAGCATGTGTAATCTAAGCATGAGAAAAAGATTATTTCCTGAAGAACACGGGCTCTTGTACCAGCTGAAAGTTTAAGCTGCATGTCCTGTAAGCTGCAGAATACACTCATATGACATGTGTGTACATGAAGTAAGGTGCAAATTGCATGGTGGTGAGAGAGTTTAACATGTATGGAAACCTTATGTTACAGCAGTGCTGCTTCAGTCGAGAGCCCGAAGAAGATGCCTCCAGTTCGTTTCATTTGAAAGCAGAACAGAAGATTCAAATGAAACTTTTGCCTGGCAGATAAAATAGACAGCACAATATTAAAAATCATTCAAAAGTTAATTTGACATTAAAATGTGCCGCAATTCTTCCATTAAATTATATTTTCAATGTAAAATGCAAGCCTAAAAAGTATAAATAAAAATATAAATGTTTCATATATATAAACATTGTACAATATGTCAACATTGTGTCAAAATTTTGCACATAAACTATACATAAGTACATAGATAATACATACATAATGCATAAGTAAAGTCACATTGACACACTGACACAGAATCACACTCCATCACCATGGCAAAGACAGTCAATAATTTATTCTATCAGTACACTTCTGGTTTTCTTTATCAAACTGTGTTTGTCAGGTTAAGAACATATTGTGGAAGGTTACTGGCTGAGTAACAACCAATGTTGTCTATTAAGTGTCATAAGGATTACATTCAGCTATACTGAGAGAAATGTTTCAGCAGAATGACCTGAGGGGTCAAATAAAATGATCTGACTGACCGAACAAGGTGAATTTTTTGCTCAAGGATTTTACTGTTTAAAGTCACGATGAGACCAGTTACAACTTCCTGACTAGCTTTCACAGTGAAGCCCTGGATCATGTATCGGCTCCTTAAATCAGCACTCTGTCACCAGAGCGTTGCTCTGTCAGGTACTGTGGCCCATCTGATGTCTGCAAATCTCACTATGTCTGGCGCTCTCTGCTGGGATAACGTGGCCATGCTTCCTAGTCTGGTCTAGGAATGAGGTCAAACCTCATCTGACGGAGAGGCTTCCAATTACCCCAGGAGCGCAGTTTTTACTGTACACCTCCAGTTGTTGTGTTAGCTTGGACTCACATTAAGTGTGTGTGGAGATGAGGAGGCCTTGAACTGTTGTCTTTTGAGCTTAGAGCTGGAGACTCAACTGGCTTCACTCCGGGGGTCTGAGGGAGAACCAGGGCCAAAGACAACAGACGGGAGAATAAGAAACAACAGTGGAGAGGTCGAGGAATGCTCCGGGAGAGAAGTTAATAGAGAGAGGAGAAACGCAAGAAACATGTCTGTGATAGCTGACATGGAGCTGAGAACAGTGGCCCTGTTGTATTGGTGGTGATGAAACACCTGGTAGGGGAAAGTGAAGGGAGTGTCAGAGACACCAGGTATACGGCAGACTACAGGAAGATCATATCTGTGTTACACTGGAGACTGGTTTTGTGTGTAGTGAAGAAACTAAAACATGAGGAAATCTGATAAGATACAGAAACGTCATATGCTTAAAATAAATAAAAAAAAAAAGAAAGAGCCTGCATGCAATCATGTGTATCTGTGCAAAGAGCTAATGGGTATTGATGCACATGTGCTTTTTTTTTTATGTGCTGTCATCCCCATCCAGGATCCCGTGGGAAAGCTTTGTGTGAGAAGGGCTCCCTAGCCATGGCTGAAACGTGACTGCGCTCCAGCGTGGTCCTCAGGCGGGCTCAGAGTCACCACCAATGGTGCCGCTGCTGAGCCCCAGTTTCCTGTGCACATTCCACACCTTCCCGGCTTTGTTGTTATTGGCCCAGACGTAGGGGTACACCGCTCAGGGCCAGGGGTCTCTGAGGAGCGCTGGATGGTTCCTTCTGCTCATGACTTGTGGAGCCTGAGAAACTTGTTAGATCTGCGTGGTAGATCTTGTGATTGCAGGTTTTGTTATGTTTTCAGTCCCGGTAGCAGCATTGTTCCGTGGATGGCAACGTCAGTGTGTCAGTCAGAGAAGACTAAAGTGCAAAAGTGCATGCATTCTTTGCTCAAGCAGAAGCATAAAAAATAATCTAGAACACAAGGAGAAAGACCGCTGTGAGTTTAAATGAAACTGCTGTGACATTTTTCAAAAAAATGTGTGTTTCCAATCAGGATTGATTCACCCAACTCTCAGTTGACTCATTGCTAAATAAATAATTTCATAAAGCAACTAAATAAATACAGGTACAAAGATGACAGAGTCAGTCACCCATACATAGAGCTGTCTGTGTACATAACCTGTACGTAATAATGATTCTACATTTGTCTCCATAACTTTTTTATACAGTGTGCTGTTTACCTCTCCCAGTCTAAGTATTTTTAGTATCATCATGACAACCCATTAACTGGTGATGGATTTTTCCACATAGAGTGTATGAAACCCAACATGAGGACATACCTGTAGAAATCAGAGCCTGTTTTCTGCACAATGTAATGAACTTTTTGCAGGACCTGTCACACAGAATTCCACAGCTGCAGACAGACGAACCTTCATCTCCGTCTTTCATCTTCATCTTTGTGTCACCATCATAGCTGGCTTATCAGTTGAATGTTTGTCCCGCATTTTGAACGAACTGTTCAAGCATTGTTACAACATTAGAAACATTCCTAAAAATTATTAACTGTAGCACTGTAACCCCGTGAACTGAAGTGAAACCATTTTTATGATCACTTGTCATTCAAATTTACAAAGCATAGATATATGAATTTACTGTCCAGTGTTCATAGAAAATATTCAGCTTTCGCAGATCGTGGGTGCCAACTAATATTGTCAAGGACTTTCCTTGTAATTCCATGTAACTCCTTGTAGAAAAGTGAAAAAGGATTGTCTGAGATAAAACCTCCTCGTCTTGACTTACAGCTGTGCTCCACCAACACTCTTGTAAATATTTGAACGATATATGACAGAATCCACACCATAAGATTATTATTTCCTCTGTTGTGAGGGATAAGAAGTTTTGACTCAAAATGTGAAGTTTTATTTATTTAAATTCCTTGACTCTCTCTCCAGATGATGGACGCTATGATCTATAGCTCTCAGATTTTCTGCATAAATAAGTGCTGACAGTCATTTTCTCCAGAGGCCCCACTCTCTCAAAGTGCTGCAGGAGTATGAGTGGTATGAAAGGCACTAGCATGTGACCCCATCTTATCAGCTCTCTAAATATGACCGATGACTGACATGATATCAGTGACAGGAAAGGTTCCTATACTGCACCTCATTCTTTACCAGCTACCGTAATTTCCTGCATCTTTTCATCCAGTGAAACATATTTCCTCTTCAACATTAGCTGTAATGTAAAAACAAACTTTAATGTTACAATTTTAAAATCTGAAATGAGGAGTAAAGTTAGCTGATGATGAAAAATGTGCTTGTTTTCTATTGTAGATGTAAGAGGTCCCTGTGGCTGAAATAATTTATATTTTTCATTAAAAAAAAAAAGTTCTTATTTGTATGTTATATTTCACTTTCTGTTCTGAATACAGTTCCTGTGGACACTCCAGTTACAGCTTCCCAATAATATTTCTGACCTCACAAAAATGTTTTTAATCATGCTTTAAATGAAAGATTCATAAACAAAATACAGTAATGACAACAAGGGACTCACAGTTTGGTCTGAGTGTTTAAAGAGTTTCTGAGGATGATGTTTTCCAGTAGGATGGATGAATGGATGGATGCATGGATGGATGGATGGATGGATGGATGGATGGATGGATGGATGGATGGATGGATGGATGGATGGAAATACACCCAATGTAATGGAGACATAAAAACGTCAGTTTTACAGTGAACATTCAACTCACATGACAAACATGTTCTTATCAAGTGTAAACAGTTGACTTTCAGCTGACACAAATAGGTCAACCATGTGACCATATTCTTCTGCATTCTTACGCATGAGAGAATGATCATACTGTGTTGTAATAATAATAATAATAATAGTAATAAAAACCGAAACTGAGATAACGTGCCTCCTCTGTGTTTTAGATATTGTGGCACCAACATCCAAACTGGGAGCAGTGTGCCATTGTGAGACCAATCAAAAAGCAACGTAACTGAACCCCATGCAAGGAACTGGACTGTTGTTTGTTTTGTTTTTTAGTTCCTGTCAGGGAATTTACCTATTAAACAGCCTATCATATTAGGTGTCCATCACAATCCTTGCGTGTTGAAGGGTCCCTGTCCTCTGAAGGAAAACTTTAAAGAAGAGTTTCTGACTGTAAACACTGATGTAGTTTCATACATATTGTCTGTGTAGGTTCTCAGTTATCCAGGTCATGGTTATCCAAAGCTTTTTAAATCAATCCACTGCATTTAAAGAAAGTTTCTTGAGAACGCTTCGCCTCTCATCCAAGAGGCTTATTCAGAACTTTTTCAGAACTGAAGAGGCCTCTTGGATGAGAGGTGAAACGTTTTCAAGAAACTTAGTAGACTAATTTAAACAGCCTTGGATTACTTACATTTTACTTCTTTAGTCTTCAGCTGGTCCGACGCAATGTGGTGACTTTAGTTCCACATCAACTGGTGCTCAACAGTGAATTCATGCTTCAGACAATGACAGATTGAAAGAAATATATTTTCCACGGAGTTTTTTTTTAATGTGTATGTTTATTTGTTTTGCTGTCGTATTGGTAGTTATCCTGTTCTCAAATGCTTCCCTGTGGAAAGATTTCCGAGGCTCCATTCTTGCAAACTATATAAAAACCAAAACGTTATTTTTAATAATTATTAATAATTGTTTTAATAACAAAAAGAACATTTTTCAAAAAGACTCTAAATGTCCTAAATGTTTCTGGGTTTTTTTTTCCAGTGTTTTTTTAAGCCTAAAAACGTCTCTCCTGACAGGAAGTGACAGATTTCTTACATAAGCGATCAGCGACATCCCAGCGAGGTGATGACGGTGGTGCTGATGCCGGCGCGCGCCTCTCCCCGCCCCCAGCGCAGGTCTCCGGAGCCCCGCCCCTCCGCCTCCATCAGCCCGCTGTCATCCTCCAACGGCCGGACAGGTAGCAGCGCTGCGGTGGTGGTGGTGTGTTCTGGACTCACACTGAGGTAATCTAAACAGACAAACGCGAATATCAGAATCGGATATTTGTTGTTCCTCGTTCTGCAGCCGGAAGATGGTAGTTGGTTTTTTTTTTGTTTTTTTTTTAATGTTGTTGATGTAAAATTAATGTGGAACCTGATTTATTTGTTTGTTATTTTTAGCGCGTCGCTGTCATGCGCAGGCATGTTGGTGTTGTGTTGTTAGCATTCAGCGTGGAGGCTGTCAAGTTTACCGCAATGATCAATATGTCATATCAATGCAGCGCTGCAGGAGGCATCTGGACTCAGATCGATCAGATTTGACCACGTGATTTCATAACAGCAGGATGTGGTGGTGTGTGTGTGTGTGTGTGTGTGTGTGTGTGTGCGTGTGCGCGCGCGCGTGCGTGTGTGTGTCTGTTTGTGTATGATAAGCGAAAGCTGGTGTTTGTTTGGATGCATGCTAAAACTCGTCTGTGGATCAGGGCCCATTGAGATTATTTTTTCTGTTGTTTTTTTTACTACTAGTTGTCCAACCAATATCATGAATTTGTCCTCTCCTCTCCTCTCCTCTCCTCTCCTCTCCTCTCCTCGCCTCGCCTCGCCTCGCCTCGCCTCTCCTCTCCTCTCCTCTCCTCTCCTCTCCTCTCCTCTCCTCTCCTCTCCTCTCCTCTCCTCTCCTCTCCTCTCCTCTCCTCTCCTCTCCTCTCCTCTCCTCTCCTCTCCCCTCCTCTCCTCTCCTCTCCTCTCCTCTCCTCTCCTCTCCCCTCCTCTCCTCTCCTCTCCTCTCCTCTCCCCTCCTCTCCTCAGGATGGAGGCCCTGCTAAATAAGTGGCTCCTACATGAGGGGTTTTGGCTTCCTCCTGGGATACACTGGAAGGACATTGAGGTGGATGAGGGCGGGGGCCGGTTTCCTCTGCCCAGGGATCTGATCTACACCTTACCATTGGCCTTTGCCTTTATAGCCCTTAGATACGTCTTTGAGAGGTGAGACATTCTTGTCTGTGTCAACATGAATCAAGATCATCTTTCTCATTCTACTTATCAACTACGATATATTCTTTCCAAGTCTCTAATATTTGTGTTGGGCTACTTGTTTGGTCTAAAGGATTTACTAAACTGAATGAAGAAGTGTGTGCTATGGACATATAAAGTGAAACCAGAATGTTAGAATGCATTATTTGCATCTGGTTTCCTCTTTCACCTGTTGTTTTACTAAGCAGCCTGTGTTTAGTGTAATGGATAATGATAATATAATGATAACAACAGACTGTACTGTGTGTGTGTGTGTGTGTGTGTGTGTGTGTGTGTGTGTGTGTGTGTGTGTGTGTGTGTGTGTATGTGTGTGTGTGTGTTTCTAACGTTGAATGGCTGCTTACTTACAGTGCTCATTACATCAGAGCTGTTGAAGCTGTACTCTGAGCACTGGGTGCTCAGGTAGGAAAATGTAAATGTTAAATCCCCAGTAGGGATAATTATGGGCTCCGGCTGAAGCAACTAGAGACTTATTCACAATAAATTCATGACAGTGGGCATCCCTGAAAAACAATGTGTTTGTGCAGTAGGAGGTTGACTTAAGAAATGAAGGCTATATAAAGTGTATATCAATTTGTAAAAAATACTTTTTTATTGGGTTCATTTTGGAGGTCAAAGAGGCTTGATGGAAAATTATTTCCATATAATTATGATGGCTTTTCTTTTTGGTGCACCCTTAACTAATTATGCATTCATTCATTCATTCATTCATTCATTCATTCATTCATTCATTCATTCATTCATTCATTCATTCATCTTCCAACCTGCTTCATCCGCTTGCGCGGGTTACGGGGAGCTGGAGTCTATCCCAGCTGGCTTAGGGCGTGAGGTGGGGGAAACACCAGGCACGACGCCAGTGCACCGCAGAGCCACACAGACACACAAACACGCACACACACACTCACTCCTATTGTCAATTTGGGACCGGCCAATTGGGAACCGCCTTGCCATGCGGCGACAGTACTACGCACTGCGCCACCGTGCCGCCCGTCCTTAGTTTACACATAAAATAATTTTTAAAATGTCAGAAAATGTGGTTTTGTTAGATTAGACAACTAAAAAATAAATTTACTTTTGAAATTTACCCTGTTTGAACTTTCCATTGTGAGTAAATATAAACAAGTAGATTGTTTGAAATTGGACCCAGAAGCAGGGGGGGTTTGAAAGTACCATTTAGAGATGAAGGCTTGTTAATAGATCAATATCTTTATTTTTCATTAAGCCTTGTCTGTATCTGAGGTCAGATGTACTAAAAGACGAGGAGTGGGTGAAGAGCAACGTATGCTGAGTACCAGCATGCACCTGTGATCGCTAATGTTGCACTACTCAGGATTTGTTTACAGCTGGGGGAGAGCTGTCAGTCAGCTGCAAGGTCTAAAGTTTTGACTGTGTGTCATTTTACAGCTGTTTCACGTGTCTCTCTCTCTCTGTGTGTGTGTGTGTGTGTGTGTGTGTGTGTGTGTGTGTGTGTGTGTGTGTGTGTGTGTGTGTGTGTGTGTGTGTGTGTGTGTGTGTGTGCATGAGTGTGTGTGTGTCATGTCTGTAACCAGAGACCATGATTGTCTGTCTTGACCTTGTCATTCTCACTGATCTCTTCCTCTCTGCCCTCTTCAAGATGATTATCTCTGCGCTGGAGTCACTCATATGAGCAAACACATTCATCAAAATGCAATCTAGTGTCCCTGTCACATTTTTCTAATTTTTCTCTGTCTGTCTTTCTATAACACACACATAGAGATCAAGTATCTCTTCATGCCATATCAGGTAATGACAATGGCTGTGTGGATGAACGTCACCTTACACCCACGGGAGTGGCCTGACAGGCTGTGTGGCGCGCCGTCATGAGCTGCTGCCAATACTATCCTACAATACAGTCACGTTGGACAGCTGTTGTCTTCTCTCTTTAATCCCTGCAGTTTTCTAGTCCAGTTCTGTTTATGCCGTGATGTCAATGTGAAAAAGATTCATTTTATTTCCTGTCCTGCTGTCTGTCTCCTCAGACTCATTGCCGTCCCGCTGAGTCAACATTTGGGAGTGAAGGACCAGATTCGTATTCGAGCACCTTGCATCCCAAAGCTGGAGGCCATCTACGCACATAATAGACGGCAGCCATCACAAGTTTGTGCCATTCTGTTGTGCCTTGACAGTCAGTCTCTCTCCCCTCTTATTGTTTGAGTTCTCCTCCTATTATGTTCATCTGGATGGTCTTTAAGCATTAATGATATGTAATATGAGCAGCAGCCAGTGCTTTGTAGTCTAGCTGGGTCTAAGTATGAATTTATAGATTTCATACGGAGTGACAGAAGGATATGACGTAGAACTAAAACCAGTATTGCTTCCTCTACTGTTTGATTTATAGAGAAAAATATAAGCATGAAGTCTAGGATAAAAAAAGAAAGCAGGTCATCATACAAATATATTTATTTATTTATGGGCTCATTTGACCTCAGCAGTTCACGTAAATAAATAATGCTATAAATGTGGCATGTAGCTAAGAGGTTATTTTCCATCTCTTATATGACCATGAATTGAGTCCCAAGATTATCTGGATGAGGAACAAGGAATTTTTTTTTTAAAAAAGAAGAAAACAGAAAAATCCCACTGAAGGCATCATGAAATGAGATTATAAAATACTGCTTCCTTTAAAACCCTCCAACTGTCATGATGCTGTTGCACCCTATAATTATCATGTTTTACCATTTTTTCTCTGGAGCTACATATAAAACCTTAGTTAACCCTGCCTCCAAAAATTGTTTAGCAGCAGTGCAGTTACCGTATAATTGTCAGATTAAAACGATCCACAGGTAAGAGAAGGTTTGGTTTCCACTTAAATTATCCTTCCTCCTTTATAATTTCATTTAACCCTCGATGTTCCTGTTTGGACAAGTGTTTTTCTGCGTTAGACTTAGTGTGTCTGGTCATGTGACCATGTCCATGCTTCCGTTTTGTCTGTGTGACCTACTTATTTGCCAAACATGCATTTCCACGTGGCCTGGAGTAGTAGCAGTAACAGCACCATTGGGGTGGCTTTGTCACTTTGCCAAGTGAACACCAGGCCGCAGACACCAGTGAGATATTCATTCCTAAAATGTCTTTCTGCAGTAAGGGGAAACCCATCTGTTCCGTTGGCTTCAAACTGTATCCTTTAATACAACTCAAACAACTTTGTGTAGTCAAGTGTCGGCGGGGAGCATCACACAAACAGTGCTCTTGTTACAGACACAACAGTACATAACAGATGGTCGGATTACACACAGTTATTGTTGCAGGACTGCATTGTGACAGTATAGAGATAGCATTGTACATTAGACTTTTTCGGTAATGAGGTGCAGCTTTCAGCTAGAAGCTTGTGATCACCTACATTACATGTGAAATATAGAATTTGTTTGTAGAACTGCTAGCAAAAGACAGCATCTAATGAGTGATTTGTAACCCTATATGGACTCTTATTCCATATGTGTAAATGTGTTCTCATGTGTCTGCATGCAGAGTGAGGTGATGAGCTTGGAGAAGCAATGTGGACTCTCTCAAAGGAAAATCCAGACCTGGTTCAGACACAGGCGGAACCAGGACCGACCCACCAACACTAAAAAGTTCTGCGAGGCCTCGTGAGTTTTGATTTGTCAACTGTTTTGTAAGTTTGCAGGAAAGGTGCACCAATCCTGTTACCAGATGTCGAAGTAAAGGAAAGCAAACTCTGTGTGGAGTTGGCATGATCTCCCCTTGTCCGCGAGGGTTCTCTCCGGGTTTCTCCGGCTTCCTCCCACCTCCAAAAGCAGGCGCTTCAGGTTGATTGGCCGTTCCAAATTGCCCGTAGGAGTGTGTGTGTGCGTGTTTGTCTGTCTTTGTGTGTGGCTTCGCGCTGCACTGGCGTCGTGCCCGGAGTGTCCCCCGCCTCACGCCCTATGTCAGCTGGGATAGGCTCCAGCTCCCCGTGACCCGCTACGGCGGATACAGCGGCAGAAAATGGATGGATGCTTAAATGTTGTCTCTCTTCAGTAAGTCAGATCTCAGGTATCATATTCTCATATTACCTGTAAACAGAACCAGATCTACCTTTTTCAGGAAGACCTCAGCATTTGAAGCCTGAGCCATCTGTTCTTTGTTTTTGCTAAATAAATTCAATGTGATGCAGAAGAAATATGTCACACTCATTTTCATGTACAGTTATTCTGTACAACATACTGTACCTCTTAATATGGTGGTTTAGTGCAGCTGTCCCCAGCCACCGGGTCGTGACCCGGTACCTGTACCATTTCCAACTTCCTATCTGTGTGAAGCAGGATTTGCTGCTGTGACCGCACACAAACCAAACTTGTGGAGAAACGTTGCAGAGAAACAAGCTCAGCGCTCCAACTAATTGTTAAAAATTATTATAGAAGTACAGTAGTCACTATTTCTCCTAGGATGAATGCACTGATTAGTAGTCGCTATATTTCAAAATAAACCTCATCAGCGCAGTCACTTGAGTCTAGTTTTTTATATATAATTATTTCTTATTAAAAAGGATTTTCGTTCTAAAATGAATAATTTCATTTACAGAGATGTGGATTATCAATTTATGAATAAAAGGTTGTTTATTGTCTGTTGATGTCTGCATTTTACTTAGAACCACTGCAGATGATTTATTATTAGACTACAGCTGTCCTGGCGTCATTAACGATTATCGAGCAACCGTTGATATTATCCGGTACATGAAAATATTGTCTACAATGAAAATATTGTCTACACCAGCGGTCCGTTTTGGACCGCTGGTGTAGTGAACAGTGCAGTTGTCTCACAGCAAGAAGGGCATGGGTTCAAATCCCAGTGGAACTTTTCTGTGTAGAGTTTGCGTGTTGTCTTGTCTGTACGGGTTCCCTCCAGGCTCTCTGGGTTCCTCTCGTCACAAATAACATGCAATACATTTGAATTGCTGACTCTATATTGTCCGTGATAAAAGTAAATTCACTATTTTAACTTGTGGCCTCCAACAAATGATGATGTTTATCTCTCTGTGCAGCTGGCGTTTTGTCTTCTACATCATAGCGTTCACTGCAGGCCTCGGTTCTTTAATTAATGTAAGTCTGTTAGTCACATTTATTGTTTTAGAATAATAGCTAGCAACGGGAAGAGGGTGATGTAAGAATTCGGCTTGACTCATGAAGACTCTGCTGATGTTTGTCTTGATCTACCAGGCTTCATGGTTTTGGGATCATAACGAGTTTTGGAGGGGATACCCCAAACAGGTGAGCAGGAAATGATCTGTTCTGAAATTAAAGTCTTGATGTGTTTGTTGAATCTGTCAAATGGTATTTAAAAGATCAGATCTAGTAGGTAAATCACCCAGGTAGTGTGCCAGGAATTTGATTGTTTCAGCTTATTAAAGGTGAAGGTCTTTATTGCATAAAATTGCAAATGGAATGTTTTTGGCTGTGGACTATTGGTCAAATTAACAGCATTTGATGTAAGCAACACTTAAAATTTGCAGTGGGAATGTTTTCACAAGTTACTGATGAAATATAGTGAAATATAGTGTTTTTATCACAAATATAACAATCAACTTTGTCTCTTACCCAACTAGGACATGCTAACATGTACAGTATGCTAACACATAGCGCATAAAAGAAAGCAGTGACATGGCGTGACCTAAAAGTGTCTAGTCTGTGTTGAAGGATTTATTCACAGAAGACTGACTTTCTAAGACTTTTTAATCAGTACACTCCTCCCACCCAGTCACTCGCACCTGCATTCCTTCACTTCCTCAACAGTTACCCTGCATGTTTTTGTCTTTCCAGATTATTCAGCTATGAGTTTCAAAAGCTAATACATTTGTTATTCTGATGACAGCTATGTCTGCTTTCTTTAGAGGAAGATGTCCTTTCTTTGTGTGGTCACAGCCTCGGACAGAAAACACTTAAAAACCTGATTCCAGCTCCTGCAGTCTGTTTTGTGCCGTGACCTTTTCCCCTTGCCTGACATCTTGTGGCCTCTGACAGGCAGTGAGAATGTGTGTTAGAGTGCTGTAGACTTTTACTGCAAGATGTTGTTTGATTTGACCACCTCCTTGAATAAAAACACTTTTCCTTCAAATGTTCTTTAAGAGACTTCGGAGGAGTTCTTGCGTGGCCATTAGGAGCTTTTGAAACACTAAACACATGCTCGACTTCACAACTAAGATTTTACTTACTCCGTCACTCTCTTTTTCTCTCACACACACGCACAAACACACACACACACACACACACACACACACACACACACACACACAAGCAGTGGAATCCAGTGTGGTTTTAGAACAAAGGGTGCTTTTAAGGATCTCGTTTCCACCAAAGCACCCCCCCACACACACACATGATTGAGGGGTTGTAGTCTCGTTGCCATATCAGGTCATTTTTCTCTTCAGGCTTTACATTACATGAAGTGTTTTCCAGAGGTTACACTGATCATCATGGATGGTAGAAAATGCTTCTGTTGCAGCGATGAAACCAATCTATGTCATGTTTGATTTACTGTTTTTGCCTTCCTGTCATTCTGCAGCCGCTGGCTGAGGCTCATCACTGGTATTACATGCTTGAACTGGGCTTCTATGTTTCGCTGCTCCTGTGCGTGTCGGTGGACATCAAGCGAAAAGTGAGGATCCACGCACCATATGAATTTAAAACCCCTTCCTATCAGTTTTCATTTTGGATTACGCAATTAAATCCAAATGCTTTTTTTCTCCTGCTAGATTAATGTTGATACAGGTCATGAACTGGATTTTCTGTTATTACATCAACTTTGTGTATTTTGCATTTACTTTCAGCTGCAGGATTTTTAAGGTCTTTAAGAGAGGAGATTAGCAATTGTTTGAAATCTTTGAACTGATGTATGCATTTTTTTATCTTTCTGTTATAAGAAACACATTTGAAATTATTTTCTGCAGTTTTGTTTGGCAATTTCCTATATTTAAAAAAAATCCGCTATGATGGTTTGTGTGAGACAGCAGAGTTTCCAAGTTGCTGGTCATAAAAGATCTAGCTTCAAACACAGACAGCCCATAAATCTACCATCACAACACTTGAGCACAGATGTAGATCTGCTGAAGTGTTGGTTTTACTGCCATGCATCTTCTTCACACTGTGTGGTCTTTATGTGAACATATTTGTGTTCCAGGATTTCAAGGAGCAGGTGATTCATCACATTGCCACCATAATCCTCATTGGTTCCTCCTACTGCGCCAATTTTGTGAGGGTTGGCACTGTGGTGATGCTGGTGCATGACTCCTCTGACTTTCTTCTTGAGGTAATGTACATATAATATATAAATCAGAGCATTTTGTGATGCTGATTGTGTATTTTATGTTTGAAAAATGGCAGGAGGGAACACACAATCCTGTGTTCCATTGTGTTACATTTTGAATGATTTTTCTGCTCCAGTGCTTTGAAATGCTAAAAATATTGAACAATGGTCAAAGAAAATTCTACTTTGAATGCAACCGTTGTTCAAAAGTTTTCCTTTCCTTAACACAATGCAACCTGTGCAGTGTGAACTGAGCTATATATGAACAGAAAAGCATCATGGTCAAAATTAAAGTCATTCAGCAAAACAATGAGCCAACTGTCTATGTTTATGAGGCTGGTTTTCCCAGTTGTTATATTTTAACAATAATACTTTGGACTGAGATCACATTCTGACAGATGAGAGAATACAGTATGTTGATGATACAGTGCTGTCTGCAACATAAAGGTACAATTATGTATTCTATATGTATGGTTATTCAGTAACTGTCTTCAAATTTGCTTCTGTGAAGAGTAACAATGTTTTGATGTGGTGTAAATTACTGACCTCATTCTATTTAATTACAGATTATAAATCTCATACTGTACTTTTATGAACCTCTCATTTTACAGGGGCCAAAATATTTTTCTTGTCATTTACAACAAGGGTGCTGGAATTTAAACTTATCCCCCACCAAAGGTGGGGGATAGGTGGGAGAATCCCATGTTTCCTCTTTTCTCTTGTCTATTTTCTCTACTGTTAACTCTCTGGCTCTGTTTCCTCTGAAGTCTGCCAAGATGTTTCACTATGCTGGTTGGACGAGGACTTGTGACTCGCTGTTTGTCGTCTTCGCTCTGGTCTTCCTGGTGACGAGGCTGGTGGTGTTACCCAGCAGGTAAAACTTTCTTTTTTTTTAGTTGACAGTTGGCCTTCAGTTGTCTATCAGGGCAGAAATACAAGTCAGGTTTCACCACTACTACTACTACTACTACTACTACTACTACTACTACTACTACTACTACTACTACTACTACTACATCTACTACTACTACTACATCTACTACTACTACTACATCTACTACTACTACTACTACTACTATTACTACTACTACCACTACATCTACTACTACTACTACTATTACTACTACATCTACTACTACTACTACTACTACTATTACTACTACTACTATTACTACTACTACTACTACTACTACTACTGCTATTACTACTACTATTACTACTACTACTACTATTACTACTACTACTACTATTACTACTACTACTACTACGACTACATCTACTACTACTACTACTACTACTGCTGCTACTACATCCACTATTACTACTATTACTACTACTACTATTACTACTACTACTACTGCTATTACTACTACTACTACTATTACTACTACTACTACTATTACTACTACTACTACTACTACTACCGCTATTACTACTACTACTACTACATCCACTACTACCACTATTACTACTACTACTACTACCATTACTACTACTAATACTAAAACTACTATTGCTACTTGTACTTCTACTACTACTACTATTACTACTACTACTACTATTACTACTACTACTACTATTACTACTACTACTATTACTACTACTACTACTACTATTACTACTACTACTACTATTATTACTACTACTATTACTACTAATACTACTGCTAATACTACCATTACTACTACTAATACTAAAACTACTATTGCTACTTGTACTTCTACTATTACTACTACTACTATTACTACTACTACTACTATTACTACTACTATTACTACTACTAATACTACTACTACTCGTAGTAATAGTAGTAGTGAGTAGGTATTGGAACGCAGCTCACTTCCGGATGCTGTCAGCTATTAGCATGCGTGTACGGTATCACGTGACTACCTGCTAAAAATCTGTGATGTAGTGATATTGAAGCACGAATAAGCTAGGGATTACTGAACTACTACTATTACTACTACTGCAACGACGATGAAGACTACTAACATACTACTTGCACACCTACTACTACTACCACTATTTTTAGCACTATTACCACTACTACTTATGTAACCAAGAGACACATGGTATAATGCGCCCTCGCACATTCGCACACCAAAGGTCGCGACTTCAGTTCATCACGGATTTTTGGTAGGCAGTCACGTGATACCGTACGTGCATTCAATTGGCCGACGGCATCCGGAAGTGTGCTTGGCTCTGCGAGTTTCAAACTTACGTGAGACATAAAACTTCTTTAAACAGTCGACAAAAGTGTGGGAAAAGGTAATACAGATAGAAGGTGGTTTAATACCAGTATGGAGAGGGTTCATAAATTACCGTAAATAATAAGATAAATGGTTTGTCGCTCTATCGCGGAATTCGTTAATTGCATGTGGTTACTGGAATGCATTAACCGAAAAGAGAGAGGGCACACTGTATAACAAATAGCAGTGGTCCGAGGACAGAACCCTGTGGAACACCAATAGTCACTGAAGGAGACTGTTATTTGAGATCTTTTGGTGCATCACAAACCCTGAGATCCCCCAGAGAGATGGGAACTGAACCAGATACCAGTCGTGCCTTTAGAGGCCAGTCTGTCAACGTACTGTCAACGTACTTTGTAGGCTACTATGGTGAGGGCAGAACTCAGTCGGTATTTTTGATAGTTGAGAATCAGGAGCCACCAGGAAGTCAATGTAGATTTTTGTGATTGTCAAACATTTCCTTTTTAACTATCAGCCCAGTGCATTAAGTAGAAGCTAAAGCTTACCATCTTTACCTTTCAGGGTGCTCTATTCAACGCTGTTTGTGTCTCTGCAATTCTTCAAGCCCTTTGGTAGTTACTATCTCTTCAATGCGCTGCTTTTGGTGCTGCAAACTCTGCACATCTTCTGGGCTTATCTCATCCTGCGTATGGTCTACAAGTTCGTGTTTCAGGGGAAGGTAAATAAACTGCAAATGAAAATGGAAGGACAATAAGTGTAGCCATTTTGGCACTAAAATTTAAGTTTTGATTTTTTTTCTGAATAGGTAGAGCGTGATGAACGTAGCGATGAGGAGAGTGAGGTGGAAGATGAAGAACTGGAGGAAGAAGGAGAGGAGAACAGCTGGAAGCAAAGAAATGGTGCAATCAACTCTAAACTGTCTTCGCTTGCCAACAACTGTGTCCTGAACAACCTGACCAACCAGAGGAATATTAACAGCCGACTTCCCAAAGCCAGATAATGATCCGCCTCCCTCAACATCTGCTAAACTCAATGGAAAACATTTGACTTTTCCTCCCCACTTTTCATCTATTGAAGATTAACTATTGACATATGATATGTGCATGTGGCTTGTCTACAAGGTCCATTGGTGATTTCACATCAGGGTAAGTCTGTGTCCTACTCATCTTTAAAGACTTTAAAGAGAGAATATTGTAACTCTTCACACCCAGTGGGAGATAAGAAAAATACTTAAAATATCTGTAAAGCAAAAGACAGTTGGTCCACAGCAGATCACATAACGTTTTTGTGGATTTTTAATACAGTACTTTGGGCTATATGTACATATGTTAGCATAGACATACCAGAACTGTGCTGTGATGCATTTTATGGTCAAATACAAAACTAATTCCCTGTTTACAAACTGAAACCTGTGTAATGTTGTATGTCCTATAATGCATTTTAAGTCAATCAGGCTGAAGCTAATAGAAGCTGGTAGAAATTCAGTCACACAGATTTGAACACATATTCAGCATAAAAACGAGAATAATTTTAATTTTAGTTTTTCCACACTTAAAAAAACAATTAATGTTTTCACAAATAGTAATAGGTACAGAAGACAATAAATGGCAAATTGAATGTTAGTTAAAAGGGAATTAATTTAATTGGAAAGAACATGCATCTAATCAAAAAGGTGTTGGCCGACCGTAACCTCTCTTTTTATATATTGTATTCTCACAGGTTGAGTGTACAAGACCACAAAGCACACTCAATGTGTTGAATATCACTTTATATATTTTAATGATCATTCATAAAACAGTTAAAGATATCTTTTATTGTCTTCGTTTTACATTGTGTGAAGAATTGAAAAGTTAATGGGGCAGTCGATCAGGGAAGATGGAAGTTCTATTTTTCTGGGACAAGGGTTGAATTTAGCATAATCTCTTACTGCATAAAGATACGGCTCCCCCTGGTGAACAAAGAAGAACCTGTCCTAATAAATGAAATGTTCTGCCCCTAAGAATATGGATTTAAACCATATATTTCCACGTGTGTGTAATTTTTGTTTGTTTTCCTGTTGTAAATATCGATGTGACAGACGGCAGAACTTCTCCATGAAGTGTTAGCTTCCTCTACTGACCTTTCATTTGTGCCTTGACTGCTGTTGATGTGATGATTTTGCTTATGTTTGTTTTGTTTTTTACACTACTCTGTGTGTGTGTGTGTGTGCGTGCGTGCGTGCGTGCGTGCGTGTAAGGTGTGTCAGGTTGTTAGTGTAAAGGTGAGCCAAGAGAAGTAATGGGCATTAGGGAACGTCAGGTAAATGAACTGGTGGACTTATCGATAAAGGTCAAATGCTTTATGGTCTTGATGAACTCAAGTCTTATAGAAGTGTAAATATTAAATGATTACTGTATAGATAAAATTTTATGACTTATATTGTTAGGTGGTCTAGAATGCACACGGCTACATTACCGGGAACAAGAGATGTTTTATACATTTGTTTAAACACAGTGGGAAATGGCACAACAGTCATGGTCATTACCTACCAACATTTTCATTACCTGAAGTGTAAATGGGTGAAAAAGCATTTTACATAAAGGAGGGGAGGATTGTGGACAGGATTGCGTCTGACTAATGGCATCAAATACTGAAATAGCTGATCCACTGAATGAATCGCCTCCACACCTGATAAAATTCTTTATTTAAATTTGAAATAAAAAATATTTCAATCAATGTAAGTTGTGGCTGTTCTCTTGTAAGTGTGCTTTGTTGATTTTGTGGCAGATTGAAAGGTTTCTGTAAATGACCTTTGCAACATACATGAGAATGGTGTCAAAAGCTTTATACTTGCATGTTTTCATTGAATCCTGTCATAGATGGGGTTTTTTCATCTCATTTCATTCTTAATTCCTGGTCACATGACCATTCTTATGGTGACACATCCTCTCAGGGGCACTGGGCAGGGTATGGCGTCATCAACTTCAATGCACGTGTCGATGTAGGGATCCATCAGCACCATGTTGGGGAATACTTTGTTATTCTTCCTCTGGCTGACCAGGTAGATCTGGCTGCCGACTGTTGTGCAGCCAGAGAAGAACTTCCTGTCCAGACATTCCTCCTCCAGCAAGGTCCACTCATCTGTCTCTATGTCGAGACGCAAAGCCTGGCCTCCAAACAGGAAGAGGGCGCCATTGAAATTTGTGGCAACCAAATCATACCTGTGAAATAATTGCAAACGTCATTGACAAAATAATATCAGCAGTGTCCAAAAGAAAAGCTTACGAGTGTGTTATTGAAAGTTAACTCACCGAGGAAATGGAGAGTAGGAGACCACATCCCACTGATCAGCTGTTACCATGTACCTTTGAATCCCACCATATGCTTCCCCATTCTCATCTAGGCCACATGCCACATAGATACAAGACCCCAGAACAGCAGCAGCTGCTCTCTCCACAGCTCTGACCAAAGGACTGACGCTCCCCCAATCCTCCTCTGACCCCAGCACCAGCCGTTCTACATCAGAAACCAGCCCTTCATCCATGCTGCCCCCCAGGACATACAAGGTTGAGTCCAGTCCGATGGAGCAGTGGCTGTGCCTGGACTTTTGCAGGGCTGGCCCATCCACCCAGCGCTGGTTCCCACATTCATATATCCTGACCCAGTCTACACTGAACCACAGCACGTCACGGAAGTATCCACCTGTCACAACCACATTGTCTCCTATGGAAGAAGGGGATCAGACATAAGTGTATTGTCAGGGTATACATTCCAATTGTAATGTCAAATATATGTTGAGTTATGTAGCATTTGAATATGTGTATATAACAAATACACATTTTGTTTGGTTTTCACTCATCAGTTTCATCATTACATTCATCTTCATTACTATAACTCCAACATTCCCATCATGGAACCATTACCTACTGCAGCTACAGAGTACTGGGTGAGGTTCTTTCTCTGCAGAGGTGCACAGGTCTGCCATCTCCCACTGAGTGGAAAGAACTGGTAAAGTGCCTGTTGCTCCTGATCATGAGGTCCACCCAGGACAAAAAGGGTCTCTTGAGCACCAATCCTCCTCATCGACCTACCCACTGACCAGGATGCTGGGAAGTGTTCATTCAGCATGCAGATGAGCTTTGCTCTGGGGTCAGAGCTTTTCATTTTGCTCAAAAGTTCAGTGATAAACGGTAAAGAAAGCGACTCAGGCCTCACCAGCTCAATGAGCTCCAGAAAGTGTTCTTCTCGTTTTGGGTCAAATGACACCCAATGCATGGTGGCCTCCAGGGCCACATCATCTTTATGAATAGTCAGGTCATCACTGGCCAGAAGGTCTGCTATGGTCTCTTTAGAGAGTAACAGGAAGTCTTCCTCAGTGACAATAGCTGAGAAGTGTGTGAGCACAACCTGTCGTGCTGCTCTGTAGAGCTGAGTGCAGCCCAGGCGCCAGGCGTAGGCCATCATACCCAGGCAGTTGTCGAGGTGCAGTTCACGCTCTAAGAACTTGCAGCAAAGCAATCGAGCTCGCTCCATTTGTAAAAAATCTGCAGTCTCAAGGATCCCTAGAACTATGTCTCGGTTCAAACATAGGATGGATGTCCTGCTGTAATCCATTAAAACCCTGAAGTGCTGCAGACACACACCTTTGATCTCAACTCTTCTTTTGGTGCGCTCTATGCCGCACCCAAAAAACAGAGCATGAAAGTAGGGACTCTGGAGGGCCAGTTGTTGACGATTAACATAAAAACTCTCTCCTTCTACCTGTAGAGTAACATCAGGGATCATCTTAGGCCCAGGGTCTTCCACAAGTAAAGCAGATTCATCGCTGTCGGCTTTTTCAAACTGCATTGCTGTAAATTTAGTTTGTTGAGTTTTAAGTTCAGTCTCAGCCCTGCAAGCCATTTCACAAGAAACAGCTATGCCCGCCGGTTTCTGTGTTACCCCTCGTCCTCGCTCTTCTTTACAACACACCAACTGGTGATATTAATAGATTTTCCCCCTGACTGACTGCTGGTGAAAAGCAACAAGGAAAAGGAGGTCAGTTTGAAAAACAGACTCTAATTATAACGCGGGGGGGACTCTTGCTTATAATTCAACAATAATTATTTGAGATTTATGAAGAATCTGTATTTAACAGAAGGAGCAACATAATGCATGTCCTGACAATAGTGTTTTAATAGATCGCTAAGAACGCACACACAAAAAAAATCACCCATTTTGAGTGGACTGGTATTGCAAAAGCAGAAATTTTGGATTACATCAAGTTTGGCAAAGTCCAATAATTGCTGTTTCATTTGTTTATTTACATACAAAAATATCTTAATATGCAATTTCACTGAAAAAATTGCAATATTGGAAAAAATGTACTCCTTATATCAGAAAAAGGCAACAACAAAAAACACGACTTGTTATTGTCAGAAATAGTGGAATAAACATCAGGCTTGTTAATAGGACAAATTTAGATGAATTAAATTAGTTTTTATTTATAGTTTTTATTTCCTCCGTCACACTCCAGCTCACTTGGTGGCGCTACAGCGACTCTGAGCCGATTGGTCCACTGCTATTAAACACCAACGAAGAAGAGCTCGGAGGTTTGTTTCCGTGTCACGCGGCTAACATGGCGGTGAGTTCGTTTGGTTGTTTCTTGGATTCACGTTAGTTTCCACACATGCAGGGTGTTTTATTACAAACGTTACCATGGTTGAACCAAGACGAACATAGCATGAGGTGTAGGACAGTTAATCTGAGATTACGGTGTGTGTGTGTGTGTGTTGTATTTAATTCATTAGCTAGCGACACAAACCTAAACTCCGGCTTCATCCGTGCTCTTGTTATTCAATCATGAAGACTGTTGGTTTCTCTGTTCAGGACAAAGAAAAGAAGAAGAAGGAGAGCATCTTTGACCTGTCGAAATACATCGACAAGCCGATTCGAGTGAAGTTTCAAGGAGGACGAGAGGGTGAGTGAATCGATCCTGATCCTCTACCGATAGTATCGATTATTAATCAGGAGGATGATGCCCATGTGTTCACCGGATGGAGTCAGGCAGATGATTCTGACTCATGTCGGTCGTTTCTCTTGTGTTCTCCCCCCAGCCAGCGGTGTCCTAAAGGGCTTCGACCCCCTGCTGAACTTGGTGTTGGACGGCACCATCGAGTACATGAGAGGTGAGCCTGAAGGGTCTTGACTAGATGGGAAACTGGTGCAAACTGGTTCAGCTTTCACAAATGTGTCAGATGACATTTCACAGTCTGTCCTCCAATCAGACTACAAGACGCCACTTATGTTCAAAAATGAAGTCTAAACCTAGTCATCTGTGTTCTGATATGTTTTCTATGTGAACCAGCAGCAGTTAGGTATTGCTGCAGTTTATAATACAATAGCTGTCCTGTGGGATCAGACAGCTGCCCCCCTTTGCACTAAATTCATACCCATGACCGTCTGGCTACTGCACCAGTTCTCCTTCCTGAGACCTTCTTTGGTCCAAGGAATGACCAACCAGGCAGTTTGTGAGTTGCTGGGAAAATGTCTCTGACATGTATGTGATGTTCCATTTAAGATGTGTGTGAATTTGTTTGGTATCTGTTTTATTAAACCTGATTCATAACCAAAGGTGAAAGTTTGTATCTTTGAAGTGAAACAAACACGTGATGCGTCAGATCTGAGCAGAGTGTTGTTTACCAGATTACCACCGCTGGTACATCAGTGAAGTGTTGTGAAGCATTTGGCAGCTGTATTGTGTCGTTCACACAGTAAAGAAGCTTCTGATGCTGACTGTTATGTTAAACGTCTCCATCCTTGTTGGTCCAGATCCAGACGACCAGCTGAAGCTGACAGAAGACACCCGGCAGCTGGGGCTCGTGGTCTGCAGAGGAACCTCCGTTGTGCTGATCTGTCCTCAGGATGGGATGGAGGCCATACCCAACCCGTTCATTCAGCAGCAGGACGGCTGACAGACTGTCACCCGCTGGCCTACAGTCACAAATACACATTTTGTGGAGTTTTATGTTGATTACTTTTTTTTTTTTAAATTGTGTAAGCAAAACAGATTTATCTTATTTGTTAAAAATCATTCATGTACCATCAAAAGGACATTTGAAAGCACTTCACTTATGTTTTTTGTCTGTGGTGAGTGAGCTTGGAAAGGTTTGAGTTGTGCAGCTCACCAGTTTGTTTGACAGTACCGTTTTCTTTTTATCCAGGAAGTCTTCTTTATACTATTGTTTGTTTTTGATAAGAAAATAAAATGAAAACATATTTTTGAGTGTTGTAAATTCTATTATTGCCTGTTTTTCTACTTGTTGAATGTTTGGAGCCACTAGATGTGTTTTAGATTGTGGAACTGATGAATAAGGCGCAGCTCTTTCGTTGTGGTTCACTGTTCTGCTAGTCTGATTCCAGTCATTGGCATGTGGCTCCGTCTCAGTTTTGTCTCTTAGCTGGAAAGACAGCATCACATTCTGTCTTCAGAGCATGTAACTATGTACAGTAATCATTTCTGGTAGCTTTTAAACAAAGCTCTGGATCGGCTGCAGCTCAGTTCCCTTTTTCCAGCAGTAGTGAGTATTTCATTGTGATCTTTAAGTGTTTACAGAAGTTAAGGGGATGTGTTCTGAGTGACATGATAATCCACCTAAACCCGTCACCACGTTAACAAACATTTACAATGACAGCTGCATTGTTGTGGAGCTGCTTTCAGCATGTTGAGGGAACATTATAAACTTTCACCTTTGTTAGGATCGGTGTAATGGGGGAGGGTGGGCGGACAGAACTGTGGCTGTTATCTCAGACAAACTTAAAATAGGTCAAATTCTCATCAAATATAGTGAGGAATGCAACTAAATGTTGAATTTTGAACATCTTGGACTGTTCTCCAGAACCCCACCTTCATGTTTGGATGTGCAGGTATGAGATCCAGAGTGTCACTGTTACATTAGATGGGCTTGTATGTGGACGCATTCCTGCCTGGCTTTCAGCCTGAGTGCGGTGTGTCACTCAGGCTGATCACAGCGGCTGTAATCCCGGTAAAAGGAGCCCGGACCGTTTGCCAGGTGTTGTAAATCCGGGACGCGCAGCCAGAAGTAAAAGGGCAGAATTCCAGGGGGCTTCGCTCCTCCTCTGCTGCTCAGTCACTGTGTCAATGGAGCGCAGATTGGCTGAGACTGGAAGCAGCACTGATGCCTACTGCCCTGATTTAATTTTTTTTTAAATTTTATTATTTTAATGACAGTTTTCCTCCAGTTTACTAAAATGGCACAATGGAATACCAACTTTTATTTACTTAGAGTTTACGGATGTTCTGAGGTGACAGTCGAAACTCCTGCACACATCGGGGTGTAACCAGAGGGATCAGCACCGATGGGAGGAGGGTCGGCCGGGGATTTCTGAAGCTGAGAACGACTTCATAAAGTAAACTGTGTAGTTTCCTTTTGGACGCACCCTTTAGCAGGTGGAACAAATAGCAGACCTGCGTCCTGTCGCTTGGTTTCTTCCATATGTGTGTGTGTGTGTTCTGTGCGTAAAGTTACGCACCGGGATCTGGTGGAGATCGCTGCTCAGATGAATGAGACCAGAAAGAGGTAGGATTTAGAGCTTTTATTGATGAGTTCTCATTATTGTGATGCAACCGGCTTATTTTATTTGATTTTTTTTAAATGAACGATACAGATCGTTAATCTGGTCCTGATCTGTAAAAATTCCAGGGAGTAAAATTTTTTTACTTTTAATCCCACCTGTTGTCTGTGTAGGTTCTCAGTTATCCAGGTCATGGTTATCCAAAAGCTGTTTAAGTCAATCCACTGGACGTTAAGAAAGTTCTTGAAGACTGAAGAAGTCTTCAGTTCAGAACATAAGAAGTCTCTCGGATGAGAGACGAAACGTCTTCAAGAACTTTCTTAACGTCCAGTGGATTGACATAAACAGCTTTTGGTTAATCCCACCTGATTTTTCTCCGGTCATCATGGCCTCCCCGGTCTCTTTTACGCATGCCGGATAATCTCAACACAATTACCGCTTGAAAACAACTTTCCATGACACTCAGAGTCTCTACTGTCCGAAAATAGAACTTATGTTCTATTTTCTACTGTTTGAAATATTCTACTGTTTGAATATTTCTGAGACATTTTCATTTAAAAAAAAAAACTATCAAAGTTTTTTAGTTTTTTGTGTCTATGTTGTCTGATAATATTTCACGTCAACATACAAGATCATCATTGTTATTATTGATAACAGAGTATTGTGTATTGCTGTATTTAACCTCTACATAATAGTTTGTATGTCTCTGCAGGACTGGAATATTTCTGTCAGGTATGATGATACTAGTTGGTGTGGAATGTGAGTGGTGAGGTGAGCTGTGAACCCAACATGGAGCTGAGGAAGGATGGAGGAGGAGGAGGAGGAGGAGGAGGAGAAGGAGAAGGAGGAGGAGGAGGAGGAGGAGGAGGAGGAGGAGGAGGAGGAGGAGGAGGAGGAGGAGGAGGAGGAGGAGGGCCGTGCTCCTCCTCAGGAGCATCCTCTGCTCATCCCCGCCCTGCCTGGAGCACCCTGGCAGCCTGTTTCATCTTCTTCCTCGTCATCGGGGTCTTTGTGGGTCTGCTGATTGGTGCGTTCCCAACACGTTTAGACTGTTTTTAAACCCGCTTCAGTGCACCTGTGTGTAAAACATTGTCCTTTACCATTGGCAGCCTGTCTGGTGCAGGAGCAGCATTATTTCATGGAGACGGTGGAGCTGAGAGGTCTGAAGTATAATCCTGTTCTGCAGGATGAGGATTCTGGTTTCTCCATAGTGCTGTCATCTGTTTTAAAGACCAAGGTCACATCCAGATTTGCACCATATTAAAAAACAAAATAATTGCTTTTTAAAAAGTGTTAAAACTGGACATTTTTATTTTCTTACAGATTAAAAATGTCTTCTTTGCCTCGTCAGTATCACATCACTATTTAGACTGTATTATTGTTGCTTTTGGGTAAGTGAATGCTGGATACAGGTAGATTATTTAGATCATTTAATCCAGGCAACACGTAACAGAATGCATCCCATTCCTTCCAGTAACATTAATGGTGATGTGATGGCGACATTCAGACTCGTCTTCAGGGTGTCCAGGGTCCAGCAGTATTCAGACAGCTTTGTCCAGGAGGTGCTAAGTGCTGGACTCGCCTCAGCCATGCAGGATCCACTAGAAGTGCCAGAATTTGGGGAGATCAGCACCATCATCCTGCTGGGTATGGAAACTACGCTGCTATTAGCTCACTGTGGCGCTACGGGCCCCGATTACACAGGTCACAATGTTGTTAAATATTGTCTCTGGACTTCAATTTTCCTCACATAATCTGATCTTTATCTGTCTCCACATTCCCAGGAGCTAGTGGAAAGTCATTTTATGCTATTGGAGATGGTAGTATGGGTAAGTGAACTCGTTTTATACCCAAGTTTACCTGTAAAAATCCTTCCTTTACCAAATGAACAGTTTAGGAATGTCAAAAGGATTTTACTTTTGATCCTGAGTTCATACTGACCATGAATGCATCCCTTCTTTACAAGATCAATGTTTGACACACGAGCCTCTGTGCTTGTGCAAAAATGATTTCTGGTTATGTGATCATATGGTCCTGTTAATAAGAATCCCATTCAATATCCTTACAACTGCATACATTACTTGCATTCAGAATGCATTTTCCTTGTAAAACTTGAATGCTACCATTTTTCTCTCATTCCTTAGCCAGGTGTCCTTTCAACATCTTCACATGTGACAATGGAGAATGCGTCACCAAACGAAACCCAGAGTGTGACTTCATTACTGACTGTGCAGATGGATCTGATGAAGCTCGGTGTGGTTAGTGTTTCTTTAAATACGAAATTGTTCTTCACTGAAGCCTCACTGTTCAATTGTGTTCATCATTCAGTGTTCTCATTGGCGTGCGTCCTTGCGTCCTTGACGCACATTTTTTGACAGGGACGCATGGTCGTCAGACAGCGTGTGTACCTGGTTCACAAGCTTTAAATGCACTTCCATTCAACAAAAATATTCACAATTTATCCATTTCTCCATTTAAATTTCGCCATTATGTTTGGATTTTGCGCAGGTTTCTCATGACAGGACTCACCTGTGTGATTCTGCCTTAGTAAAATCGACCAAACGGCAACACGACATCTGCGCGTTTTACACACTGCAGTGAGAGCGAGGAGTTAGTTAGACCCTCCAGAGCAATCATAAGCTTTTTAAATGACTGACATTTTGATAAAACTAATATATAATATTACTCTTTTTTTTCTTTTTTACTGTTATGATGTTATTAATAAAAACCTTAAAATTAACAGTTGTTTAAGTTTTTGTATTGTACTATTGGAAAAACGCAATCCTTGTGTACTCTTCTATTGTATATCCTGTAATTACTTTACTGCATAAATGACATGTTGGGATGCACAAATTTTTCTTGAAGCGCATCCCAGGGATGCACTACTTTCTTGAGGTAAAATGAACTCTGATCATTATTCCTAAAAACCAAGTTAAAGCCGTGCTCTATCTTCGTTTTGCCCTCAGACTGTGGCACACGTCCTGCTATGGTGAGTCGAGTGGTGGGGGGCCAGGACGCCCGTGATGGGGAGCTGCCGTGGCAGGTCAGTCTGAGGCTGCACGGCCGTCACACCTGTGGAGCGTCCATCATCAGTGATCGCTGGTTGGTCAGCGCCGCTCACTGTTTTGAGAAGTAAGCACCGACGAGGGCCTTCATGTGCAAACGCATTGGTGTATTTACTTTATTTAACGGGTTAAATAGTAGTTTGATCTGATATTTGTGATGCTGCTTGACTGGCATCCAAATGTTAAAGTCATGTTTTTCTTCTCTATTTAAAGGGATGACGACCCCAGGGAGTGGACGGCCCTGGTGGGGGCCACACTCGTGAGCGGGGAGGAGTCTAAATCTAAAGAGATGAACATCAAATCTCTGGTTGTGTCTCCAGACTACAACCCCACAAACACTGACAGCGATGTCACTGTGTTGGAGCTAGAGACCCCCCTCACATTCAACTCTTACATCCAGCCCGTCTGCCTGCCCTCCCCATCTCATGTGTTTGCCCCCGGGCACAGCTGTGTGGTATCAGGGTGGGGCGCTCTAAACCAGTTCAACTGTGAGTTTGCCTGAAAGAGAGCATCTTGACTTCCACAGAGGAGGAAGTCAGAAAGAAAAGAGTTGATTGGGTTTACACAAGTTTTTTTACACAAAATATTCTGTGTATTGATGTTTTGTTTGTGTTTATGGTGATTTTTTTTCTCATTATTATTTGACCTAAAATTATATTTTAGGTCAGATAATAAAGAAAAGAAATCTGATACGTTGTAGATCTGATGACCCAACAAGGCATTAAAAACAGTCAATAAATGTTAGTCAAGCAAAAAAAAAATCTGTCAACATTTCACCAGGAAACTATTTCTAAAGCTACATCAGGATGGTCCCACATGACAGCTGTGACGTTTTACATCACAGAATATCTAGTCTACATAGTTGTTCATGATTTACAAAAATGTACTGTTTAACATAATCATTAATATTGATATTTACCATATTTGTATTGAAGTAGGATTTGTACAAGTCAAGCGGTTGTCTGTTGGTCTTGTGTCCCTCAGCTGATGTTCCTCCCACGCTGCAGAAGGCAGTGGTGAAAATCATCGACTCCAAGGTGTGCAACAAATCCTCTGTGTACAGAGGTGCCATTACTCCCAACATGATTTGTGCTGGATTCCTGCAGGGCAAGGTGGACTCGTGTCAGGTCAGTGTTGTGTCATGTGGTCCACAGAGAGCCAGCTACAATAGCACCAGATATCAGCTTACGTTTTGTTACTAGACTTTCCTGACTCCGGGCAAAATTTACATCCATGGACTGATGATGTATTTCTGACTTGATACTGAAAGTAGGGTCAAACAACAGCATTGGTCCCACCGTAAAACTGGGGCTGTGGCTCTTAGTTTCATTACATCACATCAGGTGATGACGAGAAAAACACACGATACTCCTCTACAGTAAAGACTCAGTCCTGCTTCCCCTTCATTGTTCAAAAAAGTTATTTGAACTGAACATAATTCACCATCAACATATAATTTAACCTTTAGTTTGTAACTTTATTGAGGCAGATATTTCTTATTGACTCAGCAGCCCTGGAGCTGGTAGCACCCTAAAAAGATTTTTACAGCACAACAGCACTATGTAAAGTAATGGTTCTTTCATCGGGGGTCTTGGGTTTCCCCTCTAGGGTGACTCTGGAGGGCCTCTGGTGTGTGAGGGACCCCCAGGCAGGTTCTTCCTGGCTGGGGTGGTCAGTTGGGGTGTGGGCTGCGCCCAAATAAACAGGCCTGGAGTTTATTCCCGTGTCACCAGGCTCCGGGACTGGATCCTAGGCCACACAGATCCAAGCTTGGTCCATAATTACTCCCAGTATGTTCCCACTGTGCCAGTGACTCTAATGGGATCAGCTGCACCCAGGACCACAGCCAGCCATGACTCACCTGCACCAACACTACCTGGTAATGTCTCAATGGGAGCCGCTCCATTAGTTAGAGAAATTCATAAAGTTTTGCAAATCCGGAACAAATTCCCTTCATAGCTACATCTCTCCATCATGTCTTCCAGTCTTGAACTGCGTTGGAAACTTCCAGTGTAGCTCCACCTCCTGCATCAGCAAGGTTAACCCAGAATGTGACCGAGTTCCAGACTGCCCAAACCAGGCTGACGAGCAGAACTGTGGTGAGTTTATACGTGTGATGGAGTGCAGCGCCGTGGTGAAAGGAGCTGCTCCTCACAGGTGGGTTTCTTCCAGACTGCGGTGTCCGTCCTGCCTTGAGAATTCATAAGATCGTGGGTGGAGTGACAGCCCGGAGGGGAGAGTGGCCGTGGATCGGCAGTCTCCAGTACAAGAGACTTCACAGATGTGGCGCCACGCTGGTTCACACCAAATGGTTACTCACAGCCGCGCACTGCTTCAGGAGGTACTGAGTGTTCAGGTGGAAAACTAAAAATCAAACGGCTGAATTAATTTTTTTCCAAAAAACATTCCATTAATTGTATTACCGTTATCTAACTCTGAGTCTTCATCTGTGACCCTCAGTGACTCCAGCCCCAACAACTGGGCTGTCAGCCTGGGATCCGTGCTGCGCTCTGGGGTGGGAGCCCTGGTCGTCCCCATCCACAGGATCGTTCTGCACCCGGCCTTCAATGAGACCAACATGGACCACGACGTGGCCCTTCTGGAGCTGGTGGCCCCAGCCCCCATGTCGTACACCATCCAGTCTGTCTGCCTCCCGTCACCTGTGCACCGTTTCCTGAAGACCGAAGAGTGCTACATCACAGGCTGGGGGTCGGTAAGGGAAGGAGGTCAGTCCCAAAATATCACTGACAGAAAACATTGGGCTGTTGGGTAATAATCCAAACATGTTACATCATACCGGAACACTGGAAATGATTATTGACAGTGAATATTAACAGTCTGTTTTGAAGGATACGGATGAGATATCAAATACTCAAGAATGACTTTACAGCGACTTAATTAACATACAGTCTTTGTTATTCCTTGTGATTATTTTTCATTACGTAAATATACATTACAGGCAAACCTTGGTTTCTGACCACAATTTGTTCCAGAAGGCTGTTCGAATACCGATTTGTTCGAATTCCAAATACATTTTTCCCATTACAAATAATGTAAATGGTCTTAATCTGTTTCAAGATGCTAGAAAACTACCTTTTTCCAATATTAATATCCATTTTCTGCCGCTGAATCCGCATACTATATGGTATTTCATAATGTCATTTATATATTGAATCGTATAGTAATGAAACATATCAAAGAAATGTAAAAGAAAGAAGCAAACATGAGAAAGAAAGAGAGAAAAAAAAACAGTGATGTAATCAGGTTAGCCTTAGGTAGGAGTTACCGTCGTCTATTGGACAGAAGTTTACGGTACCGTAACTTGTACCATAGGCAATGGAACGCAAATTAAGTTATTGAAAATTATTGAATACAGTAAACTAAAATAAAAAGGACATGACAGTTAAAGCATAAGAACAATAAAGATAAGAATTTTTACCTTTGTGGTGGTGAGCAGTTGGCATACGTGAATGTTGGAGAGGGAGAGGAGGAGGAGGATGGATGGATGTTACTACGTTTGTTTCGCGTTCGACTTCCTAATTTTGTTCGACTTCTAAGACATAAAATTTTTTAAATTTTTGGTCGAATTCTGATTTGTTCGATGTCTAAAGCGTTTGAAAACCAAGGTTTGCTTGTATGTCGAGACTGAGGCTGATCATTTTTAACACAAGTTTACAGGCATTGTTCTTGTCCTTTACCGCATGAAACTCAATATTCATTTAGTGTCCTTCTTATGCAGCCTCTGATCCCTCCCTGGAGGCCACAAAGTACATCCACACACAAAAGTCTAGAAATGTCAAACTGCAGACAGAATAAACGGCCCCTAAGCCACCCATCATATCACAGTGTTGTACAACTTGATCTGACCTTATCCAGAGCATTGCGTCGTGTCTACTGTGTTGTGTTTTGTGTGTCCTTTTCACCACTGGTTCATATTAAACAATGTTACACTGAATTTATATCCAATATCAAGAGAAGTTTTTTTTATGTTATACAAAAAGATAGACATCTTCTGTTATTTTGCCAACACGTGACCCTTATTGAATAGACACCTGATGAAACTGTGCTAGTTAACTTTAAACTGTAAACCTGCTCCCACCACCATGTACAGTATTGTCTTTCTGGTATGCAGCCATGCAGATACTGTAGTTGGTTTTCTCTGCTGAGGTTATGGCTTATCTACCGCTGAGACTTCCTGCTGCGATGCCAGAACAGTGGAGGTGAATCTGGTTTGTAACTACCATGATTCTTCATTATCACAGGTTCGCTGACCAACCTGCTGCAGAAAGCTGCAGTGAATATGATCGACCAAACCGACTGCCAGCGGTCGTATGGAAACGTGCTGAGTCCCAGCATGATGTGTGCTGGATACATGGAGGGAGGCAGAGACACCTGTCTGGTAAGATTGAGGGTCCTCGACTGTAAATACCCTTAACGCAGCGTGGAAATGTGCTGGACATCATTGTAAGGTTGAGATAGTGAGTGAGCATGGGTTCAAAGGAATATGTCCACAGCTGATATATGACACTGGTTGTTTCAAAAAAGCCAATGTGAATCAACCTCTTTCCCCTTTTCTCAGACAGAAAAGAGAACCTTTGAATAACATGTGGGTTGAAATTACTTATCAGATGTAGTTCAAACATTAAACCTGTGATTTGAGGCTGCTGATCACAGAAAATGTGGCTCTTTATACCTTTTATGATGAGACAAAGTCTTTCTTTTGCACAGAGCCCCCCTTTTCTCCCACTCCCACTCTGTAATCTCCTTATGTAAGGAAACCCACTTGAATTCCTGTCTCGGTCAAAGCTCCTGGCATCTCACTGACATTCTTTTCTGCTTCCTTACTCATCTTGAATCATTCCTTTCCTCTCCTTCACGGTCTGGATTGAGGTTGATTTAATATCCTGCTGTTGTTCTTCCTGGTTCTCTCCATCATCCAGGGCGACTCTGGGGGGCCGCTGACCTGCCGTCAGTCGTCTGGCCAGTGGTTTATTGCTGGAGTGACAAGCTGGGGACACGGATGTGGGCGAATCGGTTTTCCGGGAGTTTACACTCGTGTGACATCCGTTAGGACCTGGATAGCTACACATCTGTCTTTCTGAAGACACAAAACTGGAGCTGAACTACCCATTGGTGGATCTGTCCAGAACCAGTACTGTACAAGGTCTCAAGTCACGTAGAAAGCCACACAATGTGTACATATTGGTCATTGGTGCTCTTTAAAATGCTGTGCCATCTGAATGAACTGGGATCATTCTCTTTCATGTTATGAAGAAATTATGGGAATCTTAAACTGTGACGTCTGGACATTCTGGAAAGTATTTATTTCCGTTATTTATTTTCCTTAACTGTAAACCTCCTGGACATGGTGCTGTTTTTATTTTGTGAGGGGTTCAGAATAAGTGAATCATTTTTGGATACATTCCATTGTCCATTTTGTATTTATTCTTAGAAATGAGACAAAGGTGTGATTGTAATTACTGATCCTACATGTAGACTTTCTGGGAAATTTGTAGTTCTGTATGGGAAAAGTGATTTTGGAATCATTTTTAGAGGAATTCCACTCACATTTGATAAAACTAATGTGTCATTGATATGCAGCGTTTGAATGGGAAACAAGACCTTCATTCACAAGGCTATTTTTTTTTCCATGGAAATGATTTAATATTTTCACACTGCACATAAACATGATTCACAGGCTCTTAGCTCCCTAAAAACTCAACAGTACTAGGAAAAAAAAGGGATTGTGGTTCCCAGGCATTTGAAAAACTATGCAGGCAAAGCTGAGGAAGGCTCAGTCCCCCGTGTTCAGCAAGGCCCCCTGGGCTGAAACAAACCCACTACTGTGGAGGGCTGCAGATAGGGTGACAAGCAGAAAACAGGTCAGACAAAACAGTTTTGTTCTTGAGGTGTACTTTGATATAGAACTGTTTGGAGGCTTGTGAATGTCACGTTCACAGCTGTGAAAACACCAAGTTGCTCCTCAAAACAATTTCCATGGGACTTTCAAAGTAAAAGTCCTGTATGTGCTGCAGTGTGCGCCTAATTTTCTTGGCAAATATTTTTTCTGTGAGAACTCAAACAATTAAAGCAGTAGAAAACAAACATGGACACAGTTTAAAGGGCCACAATGATTTAGTTTTGGCATTACATATCTCAATGACACAGACTCCTGCACATAAGACACCCAGAGCTATGGTTTGGTGATTAGAGTGAGTCAGTATTTAGCCTTAAACCACAATCTAGTAAACAAGTTACATTTAAAATTACAGGCCTGATGCAATGATCTCATTGCATCAGTATATTTATTTTCCAAACTGCTTATCCAATTCAGGGGTTTGAGCATATCCCAACATGCCCTGTATAAAACTCATGAACCAGCTGAATTAATGTCAATGAGCTAAGAAATGATTACCATCTTTTATTCTTATCCTCTTGAACATTTGGTGGAAAATAAAATATTCAATCCCCTATACTGTCAGGATATAGAGGGTAGTCAGGGCTTTGGACTCACATGTACAGTAGTAATACAGATTTCCAGATAATATGTATATTTGTTATTCAGAAAAATCACTTTCTAACATGAAAACAAACTGTAGTGCTGAGCTGTTTCTCTGGAAAATGAAAATGCCCACAGAGATATTGTAATG
Source organism: Antennarius maculatus (assembly GCA_013358685.1). Lineage (NCBI taxonomy): Eukaryota > Metazoa > Chordata > Actinopteri > Lophiiformes > Antennariidae > Antennarius > Antennarius maculatus. Next base: position 7,017,632 of record CM023610.1, on the reverse strand, counting down.
ACAGGAATCCTCACGCTCTGTTCTGACTGTCTGACCTGGATTACATCAAACGTGGTGTGCAGCTGCTGTGATACACAGCTCCTCCGGTTTTCTCTTCCTCAGAGCAAGCATCAGCCTGACAGGGGTCGCGTGAAAGATGGATTTTCACATATGAGCCCTCTCCTTCTGTAACCTGGAGCTGTATGTTCGGGATATTGTATTCCAGGCATCCATATATCGATCCATACACATCGCAATGCATTTCTGGGAGGACAAAGGGGTCTACATTAAAGACACTTAAAACATTTTTCTAAAATTGTATAAGAACCTGGTTTCTTCTTTTGGCTGCAACTAATGATTATTTTCAAATTTAAATTATTTGACACTGTTTTCTTAAATTGTTCAAATGTATTCAAAGTTAAAAACTGTTGTTTCAAATATGCCCCATACAATTATTAGAATCTAGACATACTTGATGTCAGACTGACTGGTTCATCTGAAATCAAACTTTGTCATTATGGCCCAACATCTACCTGCTCAGAGCTGTCCAGCGAGGTTCCAGGTTTACCTATACACTTCTTGAAGCACTTTTCCGTCATTTTCTGAAACACAAAACAAATACTCGTTCAATCATTTGTTGCATATTGCTCACTAGAAATTTCGACACATAATAAAATCACCCAGTGAGCAATTAGTTGATGTTTAAGAGAAAACTCATCGTAGGCCTAGTATTGGTCTGCTGAGGTTACATAGATGTTAAAGTTACATCATGCCAACGGTGTCTCAGAATTATACATATTATTACAATTTAAACATAAATGTATGATTTTATACACTTCCAGTGAGCCGTTTCATAAATATTCGTATTCCTTATTCAAATAACCTTTCAGTGAATTTTCTCTTTTCCCAGCAGTAGTTACAGGTTTACCTGCAGCATCGCATGTGTGTTAGCCATAGCAACCTGGAGCTTGATCTGCTCCATGAGGGCGCCGCTGTCCACTTTGTTCCCCGAGTCTCCAGATGAGAAGTCAGAACCGAACCCTTCCATCTCTGTCGGAACACTTCCACAAAGCCACAAAGTTCTGTGTTTACTTCAAATGCACGTGCAGACGACTAGCTTGAGCTAACTCAAGTTTCCGGTGCCCTTGACAGCGGCGGAAGACTAAATGGGTCATTTCCGGTGGAGGTTTTTCAAAATGGGAAATGTAGTTTTTGCTGTGTTATTAATTATACCGCTTCCAAACATACCGTGCCCGTGATATAAAGAACAAATGAACAGATTAATGGATGGATATAAACATTAAGATATTTAAAAGGACAACAAATCACGTGACTTTGTAGACGTTCTTTCCGCTTTTCTGTAGTCCGTATTTTTCCATACATAACGAGCACTTCGCCCTCCTACACAGCAGGTGGCGCGATGAGTCAATTTAATTCAGAGATTAAAGAGTGATTAAACCTGAACCACTTGTCAGTTGCTTTTTAATTAAGAGAATCTTTTGAGTGGTACTGTACTTCATCTTTAACTTTTTTTTCATTTAATTAGTAACTGTCCAGTTTAGATATACTGTATATAAATGAAATATTTATCGTAAGATGTTCTGGACATAAAGCGTAATATGCTGGTTATAGTTATGTTACATTTATATTGTTATATAAATATAGTCATAGTTATTTTCTTCACACTTTTTAGGAGACAACTTTTTTTTTATTCATGGTAGAAAACTGTCAGAAACCATCTCCATATCAATTTTTGGATAATTATGTTGTATTCATATTTAGTCTGCCACTCAAAGATAAGTTCTTGTAAGTTTGTCAGTGTAAGTTACAATTTATATTAGAATTAAACTTGTCAACATGCCTGGTATAACCATGACATGAGCCAACAACATAAATAGAAAGTCTGAAGAACCTCTGCGTTGTTTGTTGTTGAGACCTAAGCATAAGGATGACCCCTTCACATACTCCTCTCCTTGTGTTTCAGAATGGATGACCTCACCGAGGAGGCCACCTGCCTTGAATTGTACAGTCTGTCTGCATCAACAAAGGAGTGACAGTTACTGTCATGTGAATAGACAGTCTGTGAGTGGCTTGTTGTGATGCTTGGGGCATTGAGAAATAGTTGTGGGGGGTCTGATTAGTGGCGTGCCTTCTTAAAAGTAATTAATGACCTGTTCCACAATACTTGCACCCAAGAACATACACATAAATCTGCTAACCAGTTTGGCTCCAAGCTTCTGGCCTACATGGGGTGGGGTTGGGGTTGGGGTGGGGGGTAGGCTAAAGTGCAGTAGAATGAATTAACCCTAGATTACAATCATGAGTTTAATAATCTAATCTCCTTAAATTTGTAATCTCCTTTTGGGCACACTTGTGTGTATGACAGCATTTGGTCCAGTCAGCTATAAGCTAAACACAGGCAGCGATGGTAATGACAATGTGAAATAGCAACCAGTACTGCAGTTTACTGGATAATTCAGATCTGAATGGAAATCTGACTGAAAGATGCACACACTCATTCCCACATACACATAAACAGGCTTGTTTGTAATCTTCTAAAGCAGCTGTTGACTTACAGACACAGAGGGAGAGGAAACCCGAGACGTGTGGCATCAATTCTGGTAGTTGTGTTCGTGGTGTGAAGATCACTTGACATTGCACATGGATAGTCTCTGCCAGTTTTCACAGTAAATTAATCTGCAGCCTTTACAGTTTTTAAATAAGGCCACAAATAGCACTGCTTTCTTAAAAGTGTTGAGAATTATTCCAACTCTTTCCCTTCGTATTGCAAAACTTTGTGAAGCCTTTTTTCACAGTACTAATTTTGATTTGTTGAAGTGTGAGTGCATGTGTGCAATTTATTACATTGACATTGTCTATGTTTCATTTGTATCTGTATATTGGTAAAGAACCCACCTGGAAACTGACAATACATACCTAAATGATAATTGACCGTTTGAGTGTTTGTATATATTTCATTTTTTGTTAATACTCTGTGGAGAAAATGCAAGGACACAACTCTTGTGCTATGAGTTCTGAATGTGTGCACTAATTTTCATGGGTTCTAGTACAGTATTGTGTTTTTAGCATCCCAAGGAATTCCTTATACAGGTCCAGGCTGATTTGCCTGTTCCTTGACTGACCTCCGAAAAGTATTTAATCCCTTTAGAAATGTCGTGATTTCAGTTACAGAAGGACGTTAACATGTCCTTGTAATACCAAATGATTGATCCAAGCGATGGCTGTGCTGTCCTTCTGCCTGTCCACAAGCAGACATACACAACTGGAGTCGTCACAGCTCTCATTATAACCTCTGCTGTCTCTCTTCGCTCTTACCTTGTTTTGGGTAACTCTATTCCTATTATTCTTCTTATTATTAGTTATTATTATTATTATTTTATTAAGAGGAGGTATTTTAATATTATAACAACATATTTTCAAGTTACAGAACAGTAGTATGTCATTACAAGACCTTACAGCTTTCAAATTAGAGTGTGATAAATTTCCATATTTACACTGATAAAGTTAATGGCAGGACATTAACCCCCTCAGAGCGCGTGAACCTCCACCTTAGTGTCCCCATTATGCCTCTTGTGCTGCCTCTGGGCCAGATCATTAATGTAAATGAGAACTGGTTCTCAACAGACTTTCCTGCTACATAAATAACTCCTTGCAGTAATAGTCCCATGATAGTGTGACTCCTTGGACCTGATAACCTATCCCTCAAATTTAGAATCACATTGGTACCTAATAATGATCAGAGTTTTCTTCTGGATGTAGCGCAGACATTTGAAGATACAGTATGTTAAATTTGACAGTTAAATGAATTTGCAGTTTCAGCTACACATTGATCATATTTCTAATCATTATCATTGTTATTTGTTCTCTAACAGTAGTGAAATTACAATGATACTTTGATATGCAGTTGATCTTCTGTGTAGGCAGGATCTATGAAGATAGGAGCAACAAACTATAACCCCATCACATAATTAGAAAGAATAATTTAAACATGTCTGGATCCAGAAAATAATAAAGATTACTACCAAAACAGCTTATTCTTTGTGCTATACCCAAAATATGTAATCAAAATTCATTCATTCATTCATTCATTCATTCATTCATTCATTCATTCATTCATTCATTCATTCATTCATTCATTCATTCACTCATTCATTCATTCATTTTGATAATATTAATAAAAGACTAATTAGTGAGTTCCTTAGTAACTACATAACACTTCAGGTTATAATGTAAAACTGTTTTATTAAAATTATAATAAATATCATTGCCAGCATTCACGCCGACACAAGATACGAACAGATTATTTTATTAATGTACATTTACTTCTAGAGTTTGATATTTTCAACATCACCTGAAACATCTTGTAATGTGAAGAACGGAACAAAACGTTTTGGCACCTGAACGTAACAGTGATCCGTTTGTCTGTGTTTCGGACGTGGCGGAGCTCCGAGGCTCCTTGAACACCACACAGGCTCGTGTTCCTTTAGTCCGAACGGCTCTGGTTCCTTCAACTGGACTCAGTGGAGAAGAAGCTCGTGCGGACCTCGCAGCCCATTGGACGACAGCAAGGGGAGGAGGCGGGGCCAGCGCTCGCGCTCACTCTTCATGTGCCTCCCTCTCCGCTGCTGTCCCCGCTGGCTGTGTGGCTCCACCAGAACAAAACAGAGACTCCAACTTTGTCCGCTTGTTTTTACGCGTTTAAACGCTGAGCCGACGCGACCAGATGGCCCCACGGTCCCCGAACAGTTCGGGATGCGACACAACCACCATCCCGGAGGGCGGATTTGTTCGTATTTTATAAATCGTAACACCAACAACGACGGTAGAAGTTGTAAACGACATAAAGGAGTCCACGTCGGCTGTCAAGGTAAGCGTTACGGCTCCGGTACCGATCACCGGGTGACGTGTGGGTTCATTCAGCCACCTGAACGTAGACTTCCAAGCGGCTCCACCAGGTCCCGGTGGGTCCCGGTGGACGTGGGTCGGTCCGGGCTGCGTGTATTTGCAGGCTGCGGCTAACTTGAGAGGAAAGTTGAGCGCATGCTGAAGTGCTGACCGTAGTTTCACATTCACGGCACCAAACGAATTGGATTTCACGCTGCGTCCCTCCGCGGAAGTCCACAGTCTCCCTTTCACAGGGGCTGAATAGCAGACTTAAATTTATCTGCTTTGAAACAATGCACGCTTTTAAGCGGAAGATATTTATTTGGTCGTGTTCAAGTCGTGTGTAGCCGTTAGTCACCCACAGTGTCGTGTTTATTATAACAGTTGACATAAGAAGGTGGAGGAGGAATTGAACATGACTTATTAAAGTTAGACATGAAATAAAATCAATCCCAATGTCAGGTTTGTTTGCAGACAGCTGGCTGAGATGCGGGTTTTCACATGTTGTGAATTTGTTAACATGATTTCATTAACAGCGGGCTGATGTCGCCTCCTCTGCGGGCCCAGATGCTTTGGCTCTGGCACCGGGTTGGATGTGGCCCTGCTGGGGGCCACAGAGTCGCAGGAGCCAGCCGCCTGACTCCCAGGGCTGCTGGCGGTGACTCACAGCTTTGAAATGTTCATAGGGGTGGACACACACACACACACACACACACCCAGGTTGTGTTCCTGCCCCTCAGAGGCCAGCTCATCGGACTTGTTTCTTATCACTGCTCTGAGATTGAGTCTTGACATTGATGTCTGCTTTCTCACATGAAACACACACACACACACACCAGTGTACACACTAGTGTTCTGTGAGAGTACGCCTTATCTGATTGCCTTTCATCTCCAAAGTCTGAAGTTCACTTCTACTGAAACCCACACAACCGATATGAAGGTTTTATTTAGAAACAGTCTATTCATCAGCTGTTGGCATAGCATTTTTTTTAAATCACAAAATGGGAGTTAACTGGCAACAGATTTGCTGATACATGACCATAAAATCATTTGGTTTAAAAGAATGTAATTGTCTTTTACTACCTGCTAATATTTAAATCCTTTCTTCTTCTCCAGTTCCAAATCAAGATGTCTGTCAGTAACCATGAAAACAGGAAGTCTCGCTCCAGTTCTGGCTCCATGAATATTCAGCTCTTCCACAAGACGTCCCATGCTGATAGCCTTCTGACTCAGCTCAACCTGTTACGCAAAAGAAAAGTCTTCACCGATGTAGTCCTGAAGGCTGGGAACCGATCTTTCCCCTGCCACCGGGCGGTCCTGGCCTCCTGCAGCCGATACTTTGAGGCCATGTTCAGCGGGGGGCTCAGGGAGAGTCGGGATGCTGACGTCAACTTCCACGATTCTCTCCACCCAGAGGTGCTGGAGCTCTTGTTGGACTACGCCTACTCTGCCCGAGTCATCATCAACGAGGAGAACGCAGAGTCGCTCCTGGAAGCCGGTGACATGCTTCAGTTCCACGACATCAGAGACGCAGCGGCGGAGTTCCTAGAAAAGAATCTGCATCAGTCAAACTGTCTGGGGATGATGCTGCTCTCAGACGCTCACCAGTGCCAGAGGCTTTACGAGCTGTCATGGCAGATGTGTTTGGCGGACTTTGCTACCCTCTTTAAGACTGAGGACTTCCTCAGCCTGCCCAGAGACAAAGTCCAGGAGCTGATCCTCAGCGAGGAGCTGGAGGTGGAGGATGAGAGTCTGGTCTATGAAGCCGTTATCGACTGGGTCAAGGCTGACATGGAGCGGCGGCACAGCGAGCTTCCCGAGCTGCTGCGGTGTGTTCGCCTGGCGCTGCTGCCTGAAACCTACCTGCTGAACAACGTGGCTTCAGAGGAGCTGGTGATGTGTCACAAGGTGGGGCGGGAAATAGTGGAAGACGCCGTACGGTGCAAGATGAGGATCCTGCAGAACGACGGTATTGTAACAGGATTCTGTGCACGGCCGAGAAAGGTCAGCCAGGCCCTGCTTCTGCTGGGAGGACAGACGTTCATGTGTGATAAAGTTTACATGATCGACAACAAGACCAAGGAGATCACCCCCAAAACGGACATCCCCAGCCCCAGGAAGGAGTGCAGCGCCTGCGCTATTGGATGCAAGGTGTTTGTTTGATCAATACATGAATATATCCATGTTAAATCTATTTTTACTCCAGATATAATTTCTCTCCATTTCTCCGCTCAGGTTTATGTTACCGGAGGCCGAGGATCTGAAAACGGCGCCTCCAAAGACGTTTGGGTCTACGACACGCTACACGACGAATGGTCCAAAGCTGCCCCCATGTTGGTCGCCCGATTCGGACACGGGTCAGCGGAGCTGGACCACATGCTGTATGTGGTGGGAGGACACACGTCTCTGGCCGGATCCTTCCCTGCATCTCCATCAGTGTCCCTCAAACAGGTGGAGCAATACGACCCTCAGACCAACAAATGGACCCTGGTGGCTCCGCTCAGAGAGGGAGTGAGCAACGCCGCTGTCGTAGGGGCCAAAAACAAGCTTTTCGCCTTTGGGGGCACCAGTGTGAATAGAGACAAATACCCCAAGGTGCAGTGTTTTGACCCTTGCCAGAATCGGTGGTCAGTGCCGGCCGCCTGTCCACAGCTGTGGCGATACACGGCAGCGGCTGTGGTGGGAAACCACGTGGTCGTGATCGGTGGGGACACGGAGTTTTCAGCCAGCTCCGCTTATCGCTTCAACAGCGAGACGTACCAGTGGTCAAAGTTTGGCGACGTGACGGCCAAACGCATAAGCTGCCATGCGGTGGCGTCAGGAAACCGGCTCTACGTGGTTGGAGGCTACTTTGGAGCTCAGAGATGCAAGACGTTAGACTGTTACGACCCGTCGTCTGACTCCTGGGAGAGCGTGACCAGCGTTCCCTACTCCCTCATTCCCACTGCCTTTGTTAGCACCTGGAAGTACCTCTCAGCATAGTGAGAGATGCACTCGCTCTGTCAGGTTTCTATGGTGAGTAATTCATTTTCTTTAACTACAGTAGTTATGTACAACTCTTAATGTCTTCTATGTTAATAGGTAATATTCAAATTAAAAAAACTTTCTTTGTCCCTAAGGGGTCATTGAAGGCACACAAAGCAGGATTGTGCACAAAAAAGACATGCAGAGTGCAACGAGCAAAAACCAGACTTAATACACAGAAAGCCAACACTAACACTAAAATACACAATAAAAGGTTTAGAACCCAGTTTTTCAAAACCTTCTGGGTTAGTTAGTTATATGTGGGAACTCACTTTAGGGAATCAAATAAAAGCCTCCTAACACCGGCTGTGTTGTTACTCAACAGGTGAATGTGGGTTTGAACTGGACAAGGCCGGTTTTAGAACCCCTTGCTGTTTTCAGGGTTGCTAGCGGTTACAGTTTCAGATTATCTGCTCCTGTGACGGCCGGGTGTTGGAAAAACATGGTGAAGTTTTGCTTTAGAGAGCAGCAGGAATGTCAGCGGTGTGGCTAATTACAGGGCGAGCGCTACAAAACAAGAGCTGAAACTGACAGCGGCATGGTGGTGAGGCTGGGATCAGGTCTGTGCTTGCAGCACCTGGAAGGCCGGTTGGCAGGGTGCCGCAGAAGATGGCCCCGGGTGCTAACTGACAGCCCTGAGTCGGTACTATTAAACGGTTGTAAGGTATGACTCTTTATACGGCATGTTGTTGAACCTGTGCAGGGCTGGGACCCCAGGAGCCCATCCCATCTCCAGTGAACCGAAACTAACCTTTTTTTTTATTGGTTCATTTGCAGATGAGACATCATTTAGGATGTAAGGCTTTTATGTGGTTTGAAAATCTATTTTCCTGACTAGAAAACAACTATACCTGTCCTTTATTTTATAAAGAGCTTATGCAGTAATATGGTTTCCATGCAGCACCTTTCTCAAAATGCATTGTCAGATAAAAATATAACCCTTTAGGTGCAATTTTCACGTCTATGTGCTCACATTTAGGGGTGTCTGTGTGTGTGGATTAAATTATCTGGTTTAATTTAAACCAGACTCTGACTTTTGATAGAGTTCATGTCTGTCCTGACAGGATTCCAGATTTTAGCCTCAGTTTCTTCGCCGTACAACTCTGTGATGTGACTGTGATGATTAATGATGGAAGGAAATTATCCAAACCTAAAGTAACAATTTGCATGCGCTCATCTTTTTGCAAGAAGGTCAATGAGAAGGTTGATATGAACCTCAGGTCTGGTCTGTTAAATAGATAGTTTCACTTCTTAGCTTTGCACAATTAATGGAAACAGAGGAACTGAAAAGGGGAACAAGAACCGATCAGTTTGTCTGAGTTCACTCGGCTAAACTGTCCAATTAAATTCCCATAATGGTTGTTGTTTGGATATATTTCAATGCATCTCAACAGTTAACATGTGACTCAAACAACCATCTCCATTAATGTAGCACAGAGGATTCTGAAGTAGGGAATAAAACGCCTCGCTTTTACCCTGGTTACTTGAAGTGGGGGGGAGATTATTCCATCTTTGACTGAATTTTTATAATCACAACTACGCAAAATAGATTCCAAAAAAAGCGCTCTTACGCCTTTAAGGACTTTGAAAGTGAAGCAGAGCGGAAGCAAGTGAGGAGCAGAGGGCTTATGTGTGGTTGTTTCTACAGTAAACAGCTGGATATAATGGAGCTGGGGGGCTTTGCCTTTTCAGGCGGGTATGGGCCTCCGTCTCGTGGCACCCTCGGTTTTCTGGGCCCGGATGGAGACAGTCAGGCTGGCCATGAAAGATCAAGGCGCTGGATCCTTATGAAGTGTTTCGCTTATGGCGGCTATCATCCTCTCCTCGACTGTCTCTGTGTTTAATTACAGCACACACGGAAACAGATCAGGTTTCCAGCTTGTTACGCCGGCGTCCTACCCTGACCATAGCTGACACCGGAGAGAAGGAGGGCTCAGGATGAAAAGTGAGGAAGAAGGAACAGAATGACACAAACAAAATCAAATACACAAACAGACGGTGGAAAGGAGGCGAAGAAGGCCGAGTAGAACGATAGAGGATGCAAAGCTATATTTTGTTCTGTTTGGCAGCCAAGACTAACAGCTGCCTAAAAATACTGAGCCAGCGAGGTCGTCAACTTTCAGCCGGGGTCAGAGAGAAAACTAATTGTGTGTAAGTCAATGCGTGTGCATTTTTTTTTCCCCCTTTCATGTTCACAATGGGGTCAGAAGCCACCAGTCAGCTGTTCAAGTGTTCACTAGTAGTGTTATGAGTTTTTACACAGGCAGTCACAAAGCTGCCACTGCCTGCCCTTTACAAAGCCAACCGTCCTGCACTCTGCTTTGAATGGAATGAAGGTGTGTCCCGTAGATCTATTAGTTCACATTGGCTGGTGTTTTTTGTGCATCTGAGGCTCCCGGTTTGAACTGTATGGGATTAACAGCAGCTCTGCTGTTTTTGTCACCACCTACTGCCGTTCAGCCCCGTGCAGTTCCACCAGATGTGACTAACCGCAGACTTCAGGGACAATCCAGAGTCCTGCTGCTGGTGGAAAGTCATTTGTAAGTCTGAGAGCGTGACACTCACCAGATGGTAGAGACGGGAGGAGCAAAACTTTGTTAGGCCAAAAATATTCAAGTATAATGTTTTGATTTGCAGTCACCAGTTAGGGTTTAAACTGGGTTTATATGATACAGCTTCATGCTGTATCCTGGTATGTTGTAGATGACGACTGGCAGACAAAATGTAACCGAAGATCAGCTCGAAGTTTAGGCCGTCCTCTCCCTCCTTTTAGATGATGACTGGAACAACCCCAGAGATGAGCCTACCTTCAGCTTCAGTCCCCCCACACATACACATACACACACACACACACACACTTCATTCCCCCCCATCCAATCTAGAAAAAAAATTCCTAGACCTGAATAACGTTCTTTTTTTAACTGAAGTCCTTGTGAGGTGGGCACGGCTTTGTGTGATCGGGTACACCTGGAGAGGTCGGGGACCCCCGGAAGGACCCCTTGGTCCTTGGCGGGGGTCCCTGCATCCCCAGACAGCTGCTGTAAAAAGGAAAGGTCATACTGGGATCATGGAGGAGGAGAGCGGGGCCCCCGGTCACTCAATACTAATGTTTTATTAATGCTTGGCTACGAGGGCCACCAGGAACACAAACCAATGAGGCTTTTATTGTGGCATCTGTTTCAACCCCCCCCCCCTCTCCAAACGCCCCCAGTTCCAGACACACACGTGAGTATGCACAGTTAGCGTCAGCACGTGCACACACACTTTGTTTTAAATCCCTTGAGTAATCAATTGGCCACATTACAGACCTCGGCACCGCCTCTCAAATTTACATAAACCCAACAGTTTTTATGGGTTTATTCCCCGTGCTGTGTTTAACAAAAAGGAAAAGGGAAAAGATATTTTAAATCAAGCATTAATTACCCAGAATGCACTATTAAAAAGTGATAGCTCCTCAGAAACCCAGCTGGAAGGGGACTGAGTGTATCCTCCTGGTAATTCATCGTAATTACCTAACGTTTTAGCCTCTGAAGGGGTGTGAGAGAGACGCTCTTTGTCCTCATCTTAAACTTGAGTGTGTGCTTGGAGTCATCAAGATGCGCCTTCATTTGCTCTGCAGCTGCATCGACCTGCTCTGAATTCACCCAGAATCCTTTGTGTCCACCTGGAAATAATGCAAACTGGTGGAAATGAAGTGATGCTTGGGTCAATACACTGACATTCTTGGTGGTCATTACTAAACAACACAGGCTTCATCAGACACAAGGGACGCATAAAGAAAAGCAGGGCTCAGCCTCGGTTTGGTGCATCATGGGTAATTAAGGCCTCTTGAAGGCACAGATGGAGCCCAAAGTGCTGTTTAGCTGTAAAACTGGAGATGAACGTCCCAGCGTTGGGTTTGTCTTTACACACAGGTTGTAGCGGTTGAACGAACATGTGGCGGCTGCAGCTGACCTGTAATGTGTGTAATTGAGTTTGACGTGAGAGGCAAAAATAACGGTGCCACCTGGGGCTTGGCTCCAAGATAACGTGCTTATGTAGACTAAATAGATAAATGTCACTCGGGATGTCAGCATCTTAACAGCCCAGCCCGGCTAAGGAAGAGAACAATCTGCTCTAAAGATGTGGTCGGTGTTCAGGTCATCAACGGACTCTTACATCACGCTTGGTGCTGACACTCTGGACCTGGTCTGAAAGCTCCAGATCTTTCCTGAGTCTCTGAAGGGTTGTGTTTCCCATCCTGGAGCGAACACACTCCATTTCCCTCTCCCTCTTCGGCAGCATAGTAACCATCGCCAGCCAAGGAATTCTTTGGTTTCTTCCAATTTTCATGGTAGTCGGCTTATGTTTAAAAGCAAAGAACCACAATAAAGTTGATTCCATTCATCCATCAGTCCATCTGATGTCGGTCTGTTTCTGCATGTCAGCGTTCACAAACTGAAAGATGAGCCAGTTTTTGTAACTAGAAGGCGACTTGACAGCTCAGTCCTCTGTGAAGCCGACTCGGCGTCACCGCTGGTGCAGGACATCACAGACAGGAGCAGACATCAAAGTCTCCTGACAATAACCACGATCTTATAATGATAAAATGGGTGAGTGAATTATCCAGGTCTGCTCCATAACTGAAGACATTCTTTTTGACACATGTCCAATTGTACTATTATCTATATTACATATAGTGAAATATATAAAACGCAGGTTTTTCTACATGGTTAACAGTTATACGTGGATCCAGTGAGTGGATGAGGAGCTGCAGCGCTGCTGGGACGGGGATATCGTCACAGCTGGAGCAGAGCAGCAGCGTATGAAAGATTTAGAGGCATGTGTTTCATCATGTGCACTTCAGAGTTTAGACCAGCAGCAGACCTCAAGATGTGCAAACAGTGACCTTTATGCACACACACACACACACACACACACACACACACACACACACACACACACACGCTCTAATGGAAACTTCCTTCAGGCCTGTATTTGCCTGTGATACACTCAGTGCTGCCGCTTCTTTGGAAGGTGATTTGAGTTTGTTGCAGAGCTCTTCCTGTCCCTGGTTGGAGCCACAGAATGAGACTTGAACACATCATCACCTGTGTGGACTATTCTCTACAGTTTTTTGATTACTTGCTTGCAGTTTGCTTTACGTCTGACGCTTCAGAACTATTCTTTGTTTTTGCTAAAATAATGATGACAGCTTTGGTTTGATTGGTGTTGTAGATCATTAAATCATTTGTGTTTACTCCAACACCTTGTTCCTGTTATGCTTCAGATGATGTATTCACAACACTAACAGATGTGCACTGGGGGTGTCTTTATTGTTGGTGTATCCAAATGAGTCTCTAGTTGAGTCCCCAGCATGTAGCTGTCAACCTGTCCCCATCAGAACACACACACACACACACACACGCACCCTTCATCTGCTCTAGCAGACTCTTGCTATCATCAGATATGTGTAAATAGGACTGAAACATCGTGTTTGACTTTCTCTCCAACTGCTACCAGATTCTCACTGGGACATTCATTTAGAATAACGGCACAAGAGGAAAATGAGACCCTGGATTATCTGAGCCTGCAGCAAAATGTAAAGATGACATTTTGACAGTGTTTGCAGGAGAACTGGTGCTTCAGACCTTCATCAACTGAAGCCTCTTACAGCGTGAAATACATCCAGCGCGGGATTCTCTCCACTTCCACCCTCGGATATTTATTAACTGGCGACATAAATGAGCTTAATCCCACATGCCAGGAGGGCTTTGGTTAAATAACAGTCCTTCACTATTAGTGCTGTGAGCCTGATAAGGTGATGAGCTGACGACTTTCTGCTCCACTCAGTGCCTCTGTGGTCATGTGGTCCGTCCTCATACGGCAAAGTTCGCAGCTTTTAAATATTAATCTTCCTCTCCTCTCTCTTTCTCCAGATCAGCCATGGTGTCTGGTATGCAGGCATGTGCCCCCACCCCCACGCACACACACACACCCCTGCCTTCCGCTGGTTCCACGGAGGAGGAGGAGAAGGAAAGAGTTTATGTGTTCCTGCCGTGGCTCCATCCAGTCTGATTCAGATGATCCCCCCGCTGCAGAGACGCGGAGGCCGGGGTCCTGGAAACCGCCCAGAGACTGAGAGCTCACTCTCTTTCCACCTGATTTGTTTACTCGTGCATCTTGTGTAACTTTCCCATGTCGCCGTTAAACTGAGTCGGAGCCGTTGCCATGCGCACTGCTCGGACTTCACAGTCATCTCTATAGAACATGTAAAGTAGATCCAGGAAGCAGCCTGACGGCTTGGATGTGTGCTCTGAATATACGTTCTCCTTCCGTCTGTGGTCACATCAGGTCGACTCGCTCCAACATCATCTGTGTGTCGTCTCTTACCTAGATTACCTCTTAAAGGTCAAGTTGGTTTCTCTTCACGGCCAAGGCTCGCCCTTTCATCCGATTTCACTGCTTGTTTATTCAGGTGAGGCTTATTTAGATGCTGATAGACTGAATGAGACCTTGGCTATGCCAGGAAAATGGGGAAGGAGAGACGGGATTTGAGGCAGCATATGATTTTGTGCACAGAAACAATCTTCCGGCCTGTATTTTTGGACTTTGGACTTGGGCTTCCCTCAATTTTGGTAAGCTAAATTTGTATCGTCCTCCTTGACTTAAAATACACGCTTACAAGAGAGTGTGGCCCAGAAGATAGTCCTCTGGTTCAAGGTGTTATTTCAGACTGATTTTTTTTTTTTTGTTCATATTTTGTGTCTCAGGGTAACGCGTAGTTTCACTTCTATCTGTACCAGGAGGAGTAACATGTTGTCTTTTTTTGTGAATGTAAAATGTCATGTCAGACAATTCTTTACAATTCTCTCTTTTTGAGACATTTCACTTAGATCCTAGTGAAAATGTTTGACTACACTTAAAAGCTTATTTCAAATGTAAATGTTGCCAAAACATTAAAAGCTAACCTTTAGTGTTCTGAATATCAAAAGCTAAACATGTCAGATGTAGCTCATAAATATTTTGTAGCTGTAATTATTTTTTCATTTCAGGATGGATAATGGAAGTCTTGTATAGTTTGTATATTTGCTCTGTAATTAATTTGTAGAAGTCTTTGATTTGCACAGTTTGAACAAAGAAAACTCTTTATGGTCCTATTTTTTTTAATTGTCTTAACAAAGTTTAAGTAGTGTGAATAATCGAAGCCTTGTTGTAGCAAACTTTCGAGTTGTTTGTCTTAACTTGCTCTGTGTGCAGGTCAGCAGACCGATAAAACAACCTTTTACTGATACACCTTCTGTTACTTCATGTCCTACAGCTTCTAACTCGCCAATAAATCTCTTGTTAAAACACATCTTTGGAAGCCGTGTCATTAAAACTGCGTGGGACGCTGTGTAATCACACAGGTACTCTTCACATGCCTGGAATAGTTTCCACACAGGGGTTAGGAGAAGGAAAGAGTTTATGCGGAACACCTTCCTCCTGTCCTAAGCCCTATACACACCCCTCTGCCCCTCCTCATCACAGCGACATCACACATTCTGATTTTGTGGTATGTGAAGTGCTGCTCTGGTGCTTGTATGCAAACTATGCACAGAAATTCTAAACCCTCAAACCCTGAAGAATGTGTTAATGCTGCTCACAGCATCAGTCAGGTGATGCCATTCTGCAGCGTTATGCTTACATGAGAAAACTGTCTCGACCGGATATCGGGTGGGACGGAGACAGGCTGGCATGGAGGATAAGCAGAGAGGAATGTACCCACACTCCTGTGGAGGGAGGTGACTGGATGTCTGCACAACTTGTTTGTTTCTGTGGATTTCAGTGGCTTGTGGTCAAACTCAAAGACTCCTGTTTATTTCAAAGCAAAACGCTGTCTTGACTGTAAGAGAATCTGTCCTGATGATTTAAACAGAACGGGGAGAAAAACATTAAAGCTCTGGTGGAGCAGCTACATGTGAAAAATGTAAATACACACATAGAGCAAACATTTACATCATTTCAAATTAACATAACGTTGGTAGAAATGTTCTTTGATTATTCATGCTCATGTAAAAGTAATATATTATTAATCCATTACTAATATACTTTATTATCTCCACTATAGCATTGTTTTTATTTTCTCCTGTCCTTTCGGATGTCACCACATTTTGTTCATGTTTTGCATCAGAAGCCTTCATGAACATAAAGATGGAATGTAACACAAACTAAATGAATGTAAAACTAATAACTGTTTGATAAAAGAAGAAAACTCATATGTCATGAAAAGGAAACATTCAAACACAACTACTGCAATGTGTGAACTGTCTTTGAATCAGTGAAAAAAACACACATGTTCGAAGTCATCTTTTATTATATAATTTATCAGTTCTTGTCCTAACCCTATTTCTTCAAAAAGTTTCCAGCAATTTTTCTCAAATGGAAATCACTCAGTTGAGATCAGAATTACCACGGTAACAAAACAGCATCAATCTGGTAACGCTAACCAATCTCATGATTGTTGAAACCCGATGGCATGATGTAATTTAATGTTCCAGTGCATTAATTGAACTTCCTCTGAAATGTCAGTAAAGATTTTGTTTCTTCTTTGTTATTACTGGTAGCGGACCACCGTGAATCTGTGAGTCATTCACTTGATCAAATTTTATTTGTATAGCCCAAATTCACAAATGACAATTTGCCTCTGTGAGCTTTACAATCTGTACAGAGTCACACCCTCTGTCCTCAGACCCGGGGGTGAGGAAACACTCCATAAAAACCCCAAAAAAGAAACGTCTGGGATCCCTGCAATGGGTAAATGTGCACCAGATGGTACAAGCACAGAGCAGAACGATCAAGGCTGTCACCATAACAAGCGTAACCAGAAGCAGGTACTGAGTCCACCTGCGCCGTCCAGGAAACAGACAGTCCGGCAAGATTAAAAGTTCAACGTTTCACCCTCAGCCTATGTGTGTGTGTGTGTGTGTGTGTGTGTGTGTGTGTGTGTGTGTGTGTGTGTGTGTGTGTGTGTGTGTGTGTGTGTGTGACGTGAGTGTATCAGACACTCATAAAGACATGAAATGCTGGAGACAATTGAGGGAGACTGAATCTTCTCTGACTTAATATGTTACATAAATTCTTTAGGGTATGTCAGACATCACTCAGCAGCATTGTTTAAACTGTTCAAAGACCGGCAGACAAAAAAAAAACTTCAAAGTTCTTATTAATTGGATGTCCACAAGGGCCTAAAATCCTCTGTGCTAATATGACATCAGGCCTGTAACAGTGTCCAGTGAGGCGTACGGATGTGTTTGTGTCAGTACGGCTGCAGCGACTCATCAAAGGTTAATTTATGGATTTTCAGAAACAATGAAGACGCACATAAAAAGATGAGACGCGTCTCTCTGAAGAGACAACCTGGCACTGGACAGCGAGATGAGCAGACCGGTCAATGGATCCTATTGTCATGCAAAATGTGCAAACCGAGCCACTTCAAACAGAGCTAACACAATTAAACCACAGCGAATACATTACAGACATTTGAACGTCGGCTGGAGACAAACGAGGCCAACGGAAAAAAAAGGTGGGAGGGAGGAGAAGAAAGAGGACAAACTGCCACAACAATCTGGATATGAAAGGTTTCTGTGCATTTTGTGTGTGTGTGTGTGTGTGTGTGTGTGTGTGTGTGTGTGTGTGTGTGTGTGTGTGTGTGTGTGTGTGTGTCAGTGTGTGGTGGTGGGGGGGTGGGGGGTGGAGCAGTAGAACTTGTTAACCTATGAGAAAAGATGCAGCGAGCTGGAACGGACAGGGACGTTGGACTCTGACGCTCCACCCTGTGATTGTTGTGTGTGTGTGTGTGTGTGTGTGTGTGTCAGCCTGAGACTTCCAGCTGTGTCCCCCGTCTGTCCCAGACAAAGACGGCCTGACGAGGATCCCCACTCCCCAGGGGAGCCTGGAGGTCGCTCCAGTAGCAGAGGGCTGGATCAATATGTCTGTCAACGGAAACAGATTTGATCCAACCAGTGGTGGGCGGTCAGGGCCAGCAAGGCCTTCTCTGCTGGTCTAACATAACCAGAGATCATGATAATATTTATGACGAAAGTTAATTATATTTTAATGCATTTTCCTTAAATAAATATATTCAAATATATGTATAAATATATAATTATACATTTGTATATTATATGACATAGGCCAACACTGGATAAGTGTCCTATTTTTAGATTAGAAGGGTTTTATCCAATCAGAATTCAGCTAGCATGTGTTGCCAGGTTGAATGAAATCTGCCCTGTACCTTCAGAATCTAGAATGCAGGTCTCCCTGTACTGTGAGTGAAAGGGAACATATAGTTAATAGACAGATGCGATAGCCAATCAGATCACGAGTTGGCGATGCTAAGGCCTGCTAGCTGGTCTCATGTTCACCTGACATGTACATGTCCTGTGATTGGATACTCACTCTGAGAAGGCGGCGCTATGCAGACGCTATGCAGACGCACATTTGAAGAGAAGCTCTAGTGAGACAAGGGTGCCATCCCTGAAGGAGCTAACCTGTTCCAGCTAACCTGTTGTAGCTAACCTGACCTAGCTAACCGGTTCTAGCTAACCTGTTCTAGATAACCAGAGCTAGCTAACCTGAAATAGCTAACCTGTTCTAGCTCACCAGAAGTAGCTAACCTATTCTAACTAACGGAATGTTCTTGAGGAAACAAAGGAGAATGGATTTTGTTTTTAAATAAGCCGTTTGAAGAGTTGTTTCGGTGAGTACAAGCATTTCATTTATCTAAGTTTTCATATTTAATGTTCTTGTAATTTAATTTCATTTATATCAAATCAATTATAATGAAATAAAATGACAAATATACTAAAAATGAAAAAAATCTTGCTCTTCTGCAATGTGCGTAAATAATGTGGTGCACTTGCGTAGCTGTGTGATTGTAGTGGAGATACACAAACACTTGTGTTAGAGGTAAGATCGGGCCTAAAAAATCAAGCCCAACCCGACCCGAGCCCGAGGGTATCAAAGCCCGACCCGACCCTAGCCCATGGGTATTAAAGCCCAACCCGGCCCGAGCCCGAAGGTATTAAAGCCCGACCCAACCCGAACGTAATTATTGACATTTTGATTCTGGCCGGCCCGCATTTCGGATTGGGTCGGGCTTGGACTCGGGCTCGGGCTTAAGATCTTACCTCTAACTTGTGTCCCTGTTGGAAAATAGCCGGTTTTATAACTGATAAAGAGGATGCAACATCTAGTAGTGCGTTAGTGTATGTCTGTATTTCATTTCTCGAGCTGTGGTGTTGTAAATGGTCATTTCAGTCAGTTTTGTTGTGACGTAGTTGTGTGACATCTATAAATGGTGTGGCCGCGGGGTTCTTCTGTGCAAGTGACAATAAAAGGAGTAGGGCTGACGTCGGTTTTTGTCCCATTGAAGAGAAGTTATAAACGCCTCAGTCCTGAACGCTACATTGGTGGCAGCGGTGGGAGCTGCTCACAGTATTATGGGATGTATTGCAAGTTTGACTAAGGATAGCATCACTGAAGGCTTAGGTATGAAATGCATGGCCCGCCACTGGATCCCACAGATGTGTAAAAATGGCTTCTGATTTTGAATTCAAAACACTAAAATGAAGCGAAATACAGCCAGCTGAATCTTTTTCTATTATCTGTTAACTTCATTTCAGCTATTCAGTTTGTTTGAGTTTGTTTTGGTGTCGGAGATATCAAGACATCAATAAGAGATCATTTGGCAGATGTCAAGTACTAGCTATGGCAGTGTGTGTCATGTTTTGCATCCTCTCTGTGTGTGTGTGTATGTGTGTGTGTGTGTGTGTGTGTGTGTGTGTGTGTGTGTGTGTGTGTGTGTGTGTGTGTGTGTGTGTGTGTGTGTGTGTGTGTGTGTGTGTGTGTGTGTGTGTGTGTGTGTGAGCGAGAGAGAGAGAAAGAGACAGAGAGAGAGAGAGAGAGAGGGAGAGACTGATGTTTACTGGCAAACTTGTGCACAAAGACTATTATGTAAGCTTCTCTCTCGCTTATTCTCTTTTCTTTCAGTCTCATTGAGTTTTGTTGGCATGAATACAGACACTACAAGCTTGTCCAGCTCTCAAGAATAAATAATTACTGAACAATGCAGTCCCCCGTCTGTGTCTATGCTGGTGGTGCTGCTCGATGCGGCTCTAGCCCCCTACCCCCCACCCGTCTGGCAGTGGGCATCTCTGCTGGCAGCAGCACTGACGTTTCTGACTGGGTGAGCAAATGAAGGAGTAAACAAAGTGTGAGGCAGTCAGTAAGTCCAACCACTGGGGCAAACGTGTGTGCGTGTGTGTATGTGTGTGTGTGTGTGTGTGTGTGTGTGTGTGTGTGTGTGTGTGTGTGTGTGTGTGTGTGTGTGTGTGTTTGTGTTTGCTGGACAGACCTGAAGCCCTGATACAAAATTTGCACTCAAATCCACAGACTGAACTGCAGACTGGTCTGTGGTGTGTTCTCTATCAGAAATGTATTTTTGTGAGATAAAGGAAGCAACAGTTTAGATCTTCTTCAAAGATCCTAAATGTGCCTTAGAAAGAAACAGCTTCATTTAAATTCTGTCAGGTTTTCAAAAAATAAAAACAAAAAGCAAAACTGAAGCTTTTTTAAAATGGTAATGAAATCCAGCATTATTTTAGTCTGGATCAGTGTGTGTTCTAAAGCTCATCAGTGAAATGTGAAGCCTGTTGGAACAACGTGAGACCTTAAACTGGATGTATCCCAGCAACACAGTCATGGCTTCAAGTCCTTTAATGCAATTTTATTCACACCAATGGAACTCTGACTCCAGCTTGTTGGATTGATAATGTGACAGGTTCTTTCATTTTTTTTATGTAGGAAGCAGACAATAAAACAACTTTCCCACTGTTACATCAGCCTAATGCTCCTATGACAATCTATAAATTCCACATTTGCCTTCAGTTTGCCCATTGATCTTTAAATTAATAGGCTGCACGCTAATGTGTGAGTGGAGTTGTTTCTCCTTGCACAGAATTGCAGCAATTAATCTGTTAACACACCGTTTGATTGCACGGTTTCTAACTGAGGATGTGACCAAATCTTTCCACCATATTCATTGAAATACACACAATTATTTATTATTATTTAACTGATATAATGTACTGAGTCCCTTTTACACCACACACATAGAGAACATCACACCAGACGCTGATGCTGCTTTGTTCCAGTCATGAATCATCTGTTTGCAGAACAACCATAACTGTCTGAACTCACACACAGGCAGAATGGGTTTGCAGACTTGTTGCAACAACATTTGCCTCTCTCTCTCTCTCTCTCTCTCCACTAGATTAATGCCGCCGCTTCTATTTCTGAGTGTCTGTGCAGTGAAGAGCTGTGGCTTTGACAAACTTAGAGAGAAATCTGAGCGCAGGAGAGGGAGGAGAGCAGCTTCCTGCTGCTGGCGAGCTCACAGAGAAGCGACAGCAGAGAACTGATTGCTCAGCGTTCAGGCCTTTGATGGGCTCAGTTCTGTTTGCTAACCTCGTACTGACACTAAATCTCAAGCTGGCATACACATATATAATTACTTTAAAGCTATCTGTCTGCAGATTGAAGTTCAGAGTCCAAAATGATAAAGGAGGATGTTTCCCTTTCACAGATGAAAATTCTATCCTTTGATACTTTTATTTCACTTTGAATAGTATAAATATAAATATCTTCAAGGGGCCAATGATGTGTTCACCAAAGATTCTCCCTCTTAACTGCTCAGAGGCATCATGTAAAACATTAAACTCAATATTCACAAATAAAAAAAAGAGTGTATGAATATCTTTTCATTTCTTGTTCATTCACTAAACTAAACCTACACTACACTTCATAAGTTAATTATATAAAAAAATGCTTCAACAATTAAAAAAAAGATGAATTAATTTATGGGAGAGGCTGATTTGAAATAAGGACATTTCCCTGCTGTGGAGCATTCATCCATTATTGCACCTCTAACTGAAGAAAATGATCCGTTTACTTCCTCCAACACCGAATAGGATTTCATGGAGCCACATGCCTGTCAGACAATTTAATGAAGCAGACACACACTGTAACACACAAAGTCATGCACACACACGCATATAGAGACAGCGAGTATTTCTGCCCAGCCATACCAGGATATTCCTCCGCCAGAATGAGACATCAGTCAAGAGGAGAGGCTCAGCAGAGGTGGGTCGCTGTGAGACCAGAACACTGAATGATTTATGACCTGACCACAGTGAAAAGCTGATTGTTGTTCAGAGGTGGAACTGAGCTGCAGTTTGTTGTTATAACCTCCACCAAGGAGGTAATCTTTTCACCAGCATTGGTTTCTTTGTTTGCCCATCTGACAGCAAAATTAAACTGAAACTACAGGATGGATTTTCATGAAACTTTAAGCCTACAGCAAGGACCAACCAGTAAAGTATGGTGAGGGTGCAAAAGATTGGATGGATTTAGACACGTTTCTCCACTTTCTTTATCATTGCTAGATATCAGACAGTATTGTCATTTGAAGATAAACTACTGGACAGATTATACTGAATCTTGGTTGAAAGGGTTTGGGCATGATGAGACAAAGAGCACAATAAATTTGTTTCAGTACTATCTAGCATCATCAATTCCATAGCAACTACCTGTCGTGAGTCATGAGATCCAGTGGACTAGTGGTGCATGTGCCAGCAGACCCAGATTAATTATATTTGACATGATTCTTGTTTTATTCCTCCTTCATGAGGGCAGATATTTTGATGGTACACATGTCTGGCTGGAGTTTGATTAATGTTTCAATGAATACAAGGCATGGCTGGGCTAGCCTTTCTGGTTCAGAGCCCAGCTGCTATGCTCCCATTGGCTCCCATTAGCTTCCACTGACTCCAATTGGTTTCCACTGACTCCCATTGGTTTCCATTGGCTCCCTTTGACTCTCATTGGCTCCCATTGGTTCCCATTGGCTCCCACTGACTCTCATTGGCTCCCATTGGTTCCATTGACTCCCATTGGCTTCCACTGGCTCTCACTGGCTCACATTGGCTCCCATTAACTCTCTGACATGTTTCTCAAACTGCCAAGAGAAGGTGATTATAATTTAGCCCAGAGGAGATTTGCTTGGTTTGAACAATAGTCTTCCTTTGTTTGTTCAGGAACAAGTTAGATGACTTGAGTTATTATATCTGTCACATTATATTATCCCACTTAATCCAATGTTAACACTCTGCTTTCAGTAAACATATTACTCAGTGGAGTGTGTGCTTATTTGTGTGTGTTTACAGTGTGTTGTGCATGTGTTAATAACAAACAGTGAGGTCATTGAGAGTAATTTCCTATTTTGGTTATGAGAATTGAAGACTGAGGAGTCAAGAGGTCAGCAGTTCACTTGCTTTTCTGGGTGGGGCAAATGTTCCCATTTGGGCAACAAGGAAAAACAGCATTTTGGGAACTGACTCAGCAGATTTGCTGTCATTTCAAATGTCATTTATCAAACGCTGCTGGAGGTGTGAGCTTTAAAGGAAAGACCCGTTTGATCACAGTTTTCCTTTTGCCTTTGTGTTGCTGTTTTTTTGTGTGTGTCTCTGGTAACTGTTTATAAGAGAGGCATTTGTAAAACACATTCCTCTTCTACGTCTGCACACTGGCACACAAATCCAATCAGTTTTGTCCCGCTGTGGTGTTTGGTGTTGCAGCAGTTAGCAGCCTTTTTGGTGGTGCCTTTCCCACTTCCCTCCCTCATTCCTCTATCTGAAGCTGCCAGACAGCCATTCAACCCTGCCAGCTCTGGTGGGAGGCTGGAGACTGCTCTGTTCCAGCTTCAAAATCAGAGGAGTTATGTTTAGTCAAGCGGCGCATCTTTTGCAGTGAGCTCCACTGCACTCTTCCAAAATGAAAGAGGATGCTGACTGCCATCATTCTTTGAGGTTTGACCATTTTGAATTTGGTCAGTCACACTTTTCTTCAACATATCATCCCCTTCGTCCGTCATCAGTGAATACCTGAAGCAAAAAGGCAGGGACAGTGTTGTGGCGATGCAAGTTGCAGAAGCACTCATGGGTGATGTAAAGACGAACACAGACGTAGGATATGAAAACACCATTTTCAAAAGAAAACTTTCCTCTTTTTGTAATGAAATTCAAACCATTATAGTGGAACTAAGTGCTTTGCCCAAGGCCACATTCTTCGACAGGGTCAACAAATCCTGACAGAGTTCCTCAAGATAGTACAAAGAGGTTTAAGTGCACCATTAAGACCAGTCCATCTGCTCCACCCGATGGAGTGAGACCCTGCAGCTCACTCTTGCTCTCTGCAGATGAATTTCCCAGCACTATGTGGAGTTAAGGCCTTCCCTCAGGCGTGTTGTCCAATTCTCTCCAGATATTTTTCCACTTCCAATAGTCCAGTTTTCTTGAAAGCATTGTGTAGATTAAGGTTTAGCACAGACACACTAACACAACTCTGATGATGGGAGAAAAGGTTTACTCAAAGCTCCCGTTGGGTCCTCTCAGAGAGAAACACAGCTACTTAAATTACCCACATCTTCACATTCAAAGATTTTTGTGGAAACTGCCAGGAGGATATTTGTCTTGGTGCAGAGACAGCATTTGACATTAGATACAAGAATATGTGTGAGTATGCATTTGTGTGTATATAAGTGCAGTTATTTAATCTTCTTTGCAAAAGCCACACAGACCTCACACACTGCTGTAGCCTTGAACAACATCCACACAGCCACTGGATGTACCGGTGGAGAGCTGCAGAAAGCAAAAGGGGAATGTCTGTATAAAATGAGGAGGAGGACACTGTTGGTGATCAGACTGACAGATAAACGACTGGCCTTCTATTAAGGGAATTCCCTGCTTTCATCAGCAGCGAACATGTCACAAGACAGCTAGAGTTAAGTCCTATTGAATGATGCTTTTAAAGGAATCATTTTTTACCCTGGGAAATATACTTTGCAGAATTATTCAACTGTTTACTTGATTTATTGGTAGAGTACACTATTTGTCAGCTGGTTACCATGAACTCATCAAACAAACAAGTCAAAGAGATATTAGACATTTTTACACAGTCAACCAAAGTACATTCAAAGGATAAGTCACCCGAATAAGTCGGGTGTCCATGAAACATTAGAACACAGTGTCCTGTTGAGCGCTAAATGGACATGGACTGAGAAGTAATGGAACAAAACTACGGATCAGAAGTACGTCTGGAGGATGAAGGTGTGTTAAAGAGAAAATCATTTCTATTACAGAGATCAATCAGTCCTCAAAGACCTGATCAAATTTGTTAAGCAGCTGATCAGAAGCCAAACCAGCATCCAGCATGTAAAGATGTCCAATATGGGAACGATTAAACTTTCTGAAGACTGTTAACAAGACAAGAGGTAAATCAGAGGCAGTTCTCTGTCCGACAGAACCAAGCCTATGTTGTGGTGAACCTCCAAACTGGGTGGGCTGAACGTTCCCATTTGGGCAACGAGGAAAACCAGAGTTCAGGGAAGCAGCTCAACAGATTGCTACCGATTCGTAGGCTGTGTAGGTGTGTGTGTGTGTATGTGTGTGTGTGTGTTCTCTTTTGTCTCTAGTAACTCATACAGTTTGTTAATAATAGAGGAATTTTTGGCACACATTTCTCCTCTCTTCATTGATCTCAGCCGCTTTTAACTTTTGAGGTATCACATTCCATATTCCCCCTCAAACACACACACACACACACACACACACACACACACACACACACATTTCTCTGCATGAATCACCGACCGACTGGACACATACTGAAGTCTGTTGAACCCATGCTGACACTTCATAAAGGTTTAGGATGTTGTGATAGGTGACATGTGGTTCTATTCGTTCACGTCAGTCAACAACGCTCTCCTCCACCTCGTACCGCTCAGTCTTGCCAAACTGTTTTCTCATGTTTCTTCTTCCAAGATCTAATGTCAGGACTTTTGATACCTCAGGCAAGTTATTGCTTACCTGCCATTGTTTTTGTTTTTGGCACTCTGGATGGTTTATCTGCTGTCGATCTCTGCAACTATAAAGGTGTCACTATCTCACAGCTATCGCCTCTCCATAAAGTACACAAAGTTGCGTTTAGCTGTCTAGTTTGCTGATGATTAATATTATCTTACATGGTGAAATAGATTTGAATCAAAGACATATTGTCTTATTCCGCTGTCAGACTGTTCTAGTGCCTCAGACGCCTCCAATGGCAGCAGCCATTGGTTTGCTGATGCAGGGTAATCTGCACCGGGCCACATGGGAAGCAAACAGGAACGGCCAGATCACGATACAGCCGAAAACATCATTCAAACGCTGTGGGCACAAAGGGCGAGTCAGCACAGAGCACACTTCCTTTCTAAGCCATCTCCCTTTTTCAGCACACCTGAAGCATCCTCCTCCTGGACAATAGCTGCTCCATCCGATCTGATTCCTATCTGCCAGAGCCTTTCTGTGAGGAGGCTTTTCCACCACTGCTCCCACACAACCATTTCCTTTGTTGATACAAGATTACAGATCAGTCGAGCAGGTTGGAGGAACAATGACTCTCATTCATCCAAACCAAACCTATGAAGCAGATGGCATGAAATCAGTCCAGGTTTACATATCACGTTCTCCACCCTTGAGAACTGTCTGGTGTATCCGACCTGCACACAGCAGGTCAAACATTCACCATCCTGTTGTTGGTCACTGATAACAGCTACAAGTTGACAAATTCCTTTATATTCAAAAAATTTCTCACTTGTGTCAGCGGCCTTGGCTGACAGATGTGTTTTCCTGTTGGATGTGTTTCCTAAATCACCTTGAGTGCAGAGCCAGAGAGTCTGTGTGCTTTGTGCTTCCAACAAGAGGATCTCTGTTTCAGGAGAATGAAACAACTCAGATAAGCAGTAATAAAGCACATTCCCTCATAATATCACTGCAGAAACTGCAAATCGGAGGTTTAAGAGGATTATCTGATTTGTATGTAACAGATGTTACAGGATAAATAAAGGGGGGATTTAAATAATTAACAGGATAGCAAAGGGGGAAAAAAGAACATTTATGCCATGTCTATTTGTTTTGCGGGTTGTTGTTGTTTTGTGATTTATGCTTTTTTAGCCATGCTGACACCAGCTACTGTATAGTGTGTAGATGTATGAAAGTGGCCTGGCCTGTGTTTATCAGCTCGATTTAATAGCATTGACTTAATTATTAGCAGATAACCAATAGCTTCATCTCATTTCATGAGCCTGCATGAGGATCATCTGTTCCAGTCGTCCTCTTAACGTAACAGAGTTCATTCAAACTCCTGATGTTCTGCAAACTGCATCAGAGCCGTGAGGCGGTGGAGCTGAGTAGAACCGGTGACGTAAGAGTAGTGGAAAGAACAAAACAGCAACAGAGAGGGAGAAAAATGCAGCTTTCCTCAATGGAGAAAACAGCCTGAAACAATAATTTTGAGAGCAGACAGAGGAAAGCCACTAATGACAGTCGACTATGAAAACTGGCCAGGACCGGTGTGTCTTCCCAGCCAGAGGGACAATAACAAAGGAAGCGAGCGGCCTGCTCCCCAGGCTGCAAAGGGATTGAACAGCCACGACCACAGCACCTGAACGCAGCGCTTTGTCTGGGAAGACACTGTTATTAGGTCTAAACACCGGGTCGGTAACACCAATGCAGACAGGAGGACAGCGTGTGTGGCAGCTAATTGGGTGGTCAGGATTATTTAGACAAGCAGTGAATAGAAATCTAAATAATGAGGCAGAATTATATGTTGCATGTGTCCATGGTAGTTGATGGAAGGAGTAAATTCATGTAAATAGAAATCTACTAGCTTGACTTTTGGCTCAAGACAGACAAGCAGATTTCAGCTGAGACTCAAAAAAAAAAAAACACACAACATTTTGACAAGTTTGTTTTTACTAAATCCTCTCTAAGGCATCGGTGTGCTCACATATCGCTCTAACGTCTGGCAGTGAATGAAAATAAAACATGACACAAATCAGTTTTGCTGTGTGCTACAAACATCCTCAGACAACAAGCTTTATAAACATTCATTTTCCCCTTCAAGTACGCAGCTCTCCAAAGTGACGGGCGTGTTGGGGGTGGAAATAAAATTACAATTAAAATGTGATTATTTACACATTACAAGTAAAAACGTGTGTGTGTGTGTGTCCAAAACAAGTCAGTCTGAAACGTTTCTGTTTTGGGTCATGCACACACACACACACACACACACAAACACATAGAAGTGACTAGCTTCAACAGACCAGTGAGGTTAAGCATTTCTGTAAAGCACCAAGTGTTTAATTAGAGTTCATCCAAACCTCCTCCTCCTTTGCTGAGGTTTACAAAAAGTCTTGCAGATGGAGCAGAACTGCCCCACCACCAGTTTCCTTCTTACCACCCCCCCACCCCCCCGCACACACACACACACACACACCCACACCCACAAAAGACACAGAAACACATCTTGAAATGATCACCAAGAAATAAAATTAACCGTGGAAATAAATAGTGACAACAATCTCAACTCAAGAGCGACAGTTTCTGCAGCTTCTGACCGCATCACATGCCGTTTATGATGGGATGGATTGAGGCTCTCGACTTGACATCAGGATGAATAATTCTGTGTGCATCATTAACCCTTTTAGGACCGTGGTGACCCCCTGGTGTAACTACGCTGATGAAAATTGACCTACTTGAAAGCTCCTGAAGAAAAATGTGGACACTGAGGTTTTTGTGCTTTAGTTTGTTTTGTCAAGACAAACAAATAAAAATGTGTTTGGTTCCACCACCAAGTATGTTCACATGCACATTAATATATTTTCTTTTTGTGCCAAAGATCATGTACATCAATATAAGATATGATCTCTCAGAAAGAAAAAACTATTTGGATGATTTACTGCCTCTGGCTCTGAGACAGTTGTGACGTGTGTGTGTGTGTGTGTGTGTGTGAGTGAATAAAAAATAAAGACAGCAACTAATGGCACCAAAGAAATCCTACCTGGGCTGGACTACAAGGTGCTGTGAACACACTTATTATGGACACACCTTTCAGGATGGTGTGACAGGTAATAAACACTTTATTGACACCCACACGACCAGCAGTGTCATTTATCCTTCATTGGAGAGCACAGACAGGAAGCCGGGCTCCTGAACGCACGCGTCTTTGGTTTGACCGACTGAAACCAGCGGAAGCTACATGTGAGGAAACGTCAGTCGAGTCAAGGAAGGATGACAGACATCAACACACACAAGAAAATTAATATCCACTAAGAATTTCAATTACTGATTGTGGTTCCACTGAAATGCCACAAAACTCCACCACAGTGTGTAGTATATTGTGCATACACAGCAGTGTGTGTCATGTGGTGTATATACACATATGCACAAGTGGTGTCTTGTTTGACTTTGTCACAACAAATAAATTGTTCCTTATTAAAAAATGAAAATGGCAGCCGCTGCTACAGTGTGTACAGAAATATACAAAATATACAGGACAAAGACAGAACAGTCACGTCTCAGATACTCACGATTTAAAGGGTGAATGGAGAGAGATCCAGCTTATGAAATGTAATAAAATATAAAAGTCAATGAGGATCTCAGTTAAAACTCATTTGTATGTATCAAAAATACGCCGACTCAGCTAAAATGGACCCACCATGATACAAAACCGTGACTTGATGCGACACAAGAAGAGTTTAAAGACTGACTCGTCTCACTTCCTGCCTCCGTTCATCGCTGCAGCTTCAGGTTGTTTGTCTGACGAGGACATTTTGGAATAAAACACACAAGCTTTTATTCTACTCCATCAACTAGCGCAAAAATCATACATTTCTGTTTTCTATCAGTTTGAGTATGAATATTTCAGTGGGAATCAACTGTGTAGAATTTTAATGCGTATGCTCTCAGGAGCCTGCCGTCCCATGTTCTCCTTCCTCTGCTGAAGCTGTTTAAAGTTTGATTTATAAAAAAAACATTCACCATGAAATGAGCAAAATGGAAAAACAAGCTGATCTCGCATTTAAAATGAAATGTTAAATCAAACATTATTATACATCAGCTTTTTAATTTGCCGATAAAACGAATTCTCACAACAAAAGAACAGATCTGTACCAACCTAAAAAACAAACACGGACAAGAAGAAGACAAACAGCACAAAGAGATTCACCTTCATGATTCTGACATCTGTACAAAACACGCATCCATGAACGTTCCTTCATTAGTCATGGGTGGAATATTTACACTGTGCAAATGAAGTACCGAGCAGACTGTTGATGAAGAGCCGAGTCGCGTCCAGGTCCAGCAGAAGCAGATGGGTCAGGTTGTGGGTTCTACTGTTGACCCGTTGACTAGTTATAGTCCACTGCCTGCAGAACTTTTGTTTCACGTCACTCTTGTTGTGAACGTCTTTGGACTTGAGTAACTTCATCTTAAAGGGAAACGTGGCCTTTAAAAACTGGGCAGTGTGAAAAACAAACATGGAGTCATCAGCGTATGGTCCACTGTAGTGCTGACTCAGCATGTGCATTGGTGCAGAAACTATTTCACCTCGTCCGCTCTGAACAAACAAGCGACATCAAACGACTGCGTGTGAGAACATGTTGGAATGCGACCCAACGACCGCTTTGTGCACAGAGAACCTCGAGAACCTCACAGACGACAGTCTAAAAGAAGATCACGTCCTCCTTGTTGAGGTCTTCTGTGATCTTGTAGGGTGGGGGCGCGCTGTGGCCGTGGCTCAGGCCTTGAACGTTGATCTGGGCGAGGGTCTGGGGGTTCGGACTGGCGGCCGGCGGTGAAACATGGGCTTGGAAATGGAGGGAGGTGGCGCTCTGTGGGTGGGGAGAGATGGTAGGAGGCTGCATGGAGGGCTGAGGGTTAGCCTGTGCTAGGGGCATGGGGGGTTTCTTGACATTGGGAGGAGGTTGGGTGGTGCTGATGGAGGTCGACTGCGGTTCTGGTCCAACGCTGTCCACACCGTGACTGAACTGATCTGTCAGGAACAGACAAGGAAAGTTATCAGAGGCCCAAGAATCAGATGGAGACTATTAAAATGTATTAAAATGTTAAAATGCCTGCATTACTAAAGTGTGTGTGTGTGTGTGTGTGTGTGTGTGTGTGTGTGTGTGTGTGTGTGTGTGTGTGTGTGTGTAAACACGTACCTGCATTGTGGTGCAGGGAGTGAGGCTGGGCCGCGGCTGACAGCTGGAGCTGCTGGTGGGGGCTGATGGAACGCCTGGCCTTCAGGGAGTTGTCGTCTCGGGCAGAAAGCTTCAGCGGCAGCATCTGCTTCATGTCGACTGAGGCTGAGGGGGGGGGGGGGGGGGGAGTGATTATAAAATTAGATTTCAATGGCAAAGGTGAATAATATAAAATCTGACACCTCAGGGGGGAGGCAGACCCAACATCCGAACCAAACATCTTCCTAATGAGACGTGTCAGGTCAGGTCTGTGTGTCACATAAGGCTAGTGTGCTGATGACACTGAGAATGAATAAGTCCAGTCCCTCCCCCCTTTAAAAAAATAAGATATATTTGTGGATCTTAATGTAAAGAAAGCTGCTGTAACAGAATCACACTAATTTTCCTGCACAAATCAAACTAAACATTCCATGGCTGCTCCTCAATCCTGCAGGTGTCTACGTTTCCGTCCTCACCGGAGCTGTCCGTGCGATGCGAGGCTTTGCCGATCTTGCCCCCCTTCCCTTTCCCGCTGCTGAAGGCCGCCAGCTTGGTGGGGATCTGCTGCTGCACCCCCACAGGCTTGTGTAGCTGGTTGGTGGTGCTGAAGAGATGCAGGGGCACCTCCGTCTTCAGCGGCAGGGCGGACGAGCTGGTGTCCCGCCGCAGCATCACCTCAGGACGCTCCTGATAGTCGGCGGGCGCCACAGACAGGCTGCCACGCACCAGGGGCTTCTGGGGCGGGGGCAGATCGGAGGAGGCTAGGAGGAGCTCCCCGTTCAGACTGCCGGACAGAGGAGCCACCTGCATGAGGACAAGCTGGTGAGAGGTGACCGACGTCTGAAAACCAGCATTGGGGTTCACAAAAGCAGCTGTAATTCTACATGTTTGGGGTTAGATTCGATTTAGAATCGGAGACGCGGAACTTGTCGTGTTTCAAGCGCCGCCGTGCCATTAGACACGCAATCTGTTGACAAGCAGGGTATTTAAAGGAATCAGAAACACATGCAGCTCTGTTCTGCTGAGCACACAGTTTGGCTGGAGGCTTTTGATGTGTTCCAAGAGGCTGAGCGACAATGTGCGCACACACAAAAAACGAGAAACATAAAACCTTTAATAGGCCCTGTGCACATGAAGGTGTGTCTGACAACACAGGCAAGCCTGTCAGACAAGCAGGGGAGGAAAATGACTCACATGACATGAGTTGATAAAAGACACTGACGGCATTGTCCACTTGATGACTGGACTGAAGGAAAGCCGATCCGCAGATCAAGTCGACGCGATTGGTGAGATTCGCCAGAAGGATTTCTACAACAATGGATCGGTGTGTGTGTGTGTGTGTGCGTGAGTGTGTGAGTGCATTAGTATTCCTATGTGTTGCGTTATCCAGGCTAATAAAAAGCATCTTCCCACTGAGCCACAGCGATGCATATAAACCCAGTGAAGTCCAACAACGCTGACCTGATACAGATTTCACAAATGTAAAGTTGAGTGAGATGTTTGAGCCAATTAGATCCAACAGATTTAAACAAAAGAACACGTGACATACACGGATGCGTGGCCTGTAGGCATTGAAAGGAAACGCTCCCTCATCATTCAGATGTCATTTTTAACTGAGCTGGCTTTTAGCTTTATCATTACACATAGTTTGGTTTAATAAATTCCTGAATCAGCTCAGTCGACCAAAACAGTTCCTCATTCGATCAACTTTAGGTCAGACAGAGTGTGTAGCACTGCTGCCTCGCAGCCAGAAGGTCCTGGGTTCAAATCCCAGCAGGGAGTTCCTTCTGCACGACAAATGATGAGCTGTTGGAGCAAATAATAAAAAAAAAAAATCAATTTCAACTTAAAGTCAGGATTATTCTGTAACTCCAGCCAATTCTCGGCACGCATGATGGATTATAATTCAGAATGCTTCGAGATGGGAACGCATGGTAACCATCTGTCACAGCCAAACTCTTTTGGATGTGTGTGTGTGTGTGTGTGTGTGTGTGTGTGTAGACTGCAGTAACATCGGACCGAGGCTCAAACAGATGCTCCATTGTTCCAGAGGAAGGTTCCGTCTTGAAGCAGCAGGTTTCCAGGGCAGTAAAGCCTGCAGAGGCTGCCGAGCACAAACAGCTCTGACTGACGGCACACAAACAATCAGCACTGGCCCCCATCCAGAGGCAGCTCTTAATGACAGGCTGAGGCCGGTTAATTATACAGCCAGGTTCCTCTCATCCTGTATACTGCCTGGATCCTCCCATATCATACTCATCTCTGCTAACGCGGCACTTTGCCCTGCAGCCGGCGTTCACCAGAGGGAAGGACCCCCCCCCCCCCCCCCACCACCACCACCACCAGGATGTGTGACAAACATGAATGTGTCCATGTGTGGCAAAGCTGCATCTAAGATCTACGCCAAACGTTGGTGGTAAATGATGACTCAGCTGTTTACAGTCTATTACGCAACCGCTTTGGTTTCCGATTAAAAGCTCCAGACATTTTCTGATGACATCTTTCCCAAAGTCTGATTGATTCAATCTGTTTTGAATCAGTACAAACTGAAGATATTTAAACTTTTTACAGATTTATGAGCTGCAAACCACAAAAGGTCAACAACTCCTATGCAGCAGCTATGGTGTGTAAAATAATAGCTTTAAACTGATGATACACCGACGAGTCATGTGGCCGATGAGACCTCATCTTCACGTGATTCATTTGGACCTCCAGTGTGTGTAGATAACACACCGCCTGGCTTACAGGATGAATCAAACTCCTACATCATAACAGGACGGAGTGGAGCAGGACGGCTCCGACCGAGGGGCTGGAACTGTAATCACAGTAGAAAACACGAAACAGAAGCTTCTCCAGAGGACATGCTACAACAAGCACCTCTGTTGCGCAAATGTTCACTAATGTTGTGACACACACACACACACACACACACACACACACACACACACACACGGTTTCTGTTTCTTATGAGGTCTAATCATAGCTCATAACTCGGTGATGAGTCCAGATTAGATGTCAGGTTGCTTTGGATTCCCAGGTCACAGCAGAGGAGACGAGTGTTTGACGCGTTGGGTTGGAGTGTGTTGGTGACTCAGAGTGAGAACTAACCACTGATATATTTCTCATCCACACGGCCAACAAAGTCCCATAGTGGAGCCAACGGCGCGGAACTGCGTGTACACACACACGCACACACACACAAACACACGATGCAGCCGGTGTGAAGCTAACGCTGACCTGACGGCTAATGTTAATAAAATATCCTCACAGCTCTATTTAAGTGGAGGCCTGTGTAATTACCAGCTCCACTCAGCAGAGCACATTATGTCAGGTTAGCCGGAGGCTCCTTCCACCAGCAGCTGTGGGTTTCAGGAGTCCCTGTGAAGTGCTTTAAACACAGCCCACAGCCCTGCCTGCAGCCGGCAATGAGGAGATTGATGCACTGATTCATAGGGGGGGGGGGGTCGACACGACTTTAAAGGAAGGTCATTAGTCAGTCGCTGTCAGGCATCAAGCAGAATGTCAGATAGTACAGAGCAACGACTACTGGTTCAGTCACACACACACACACACACACACATACTGTATGTGTGTGTGTGCTTATCAGCACACCACCAGTAGACAGTTGATCAGATGGTTCGTCAAACGTCTTGACAAACAGCAGCATGGTTTAAACACACGCTGACAAGCAACACAACATGACCGCCACTAGACGTCACACCACAGCAATAACACACACCGACAAACAGTCCGAAAAACAAAAAGGGAAGAGCAGGTGAATACACTGCTGACAAAACTCAGAGTGTTTCTCTTTGTATTATCATTCATAATCTAAAGATCATTTAATGGACTGTTTAATTGTTAAAAAAAAAAAAAAAGAAGAGTTTTTGAAGAGTCAGATGCAGTTTGTGTACATTTTTGAAACAGAGCTCACTGAACTCCTATTAAACGGTGAACCCGTACTCTTACTGCACAACCTGCTGCTCTCCAAAAATATTCATTTAAAAAAAGATTATAGTGTACTAGTTTAAGGTTATATAAGGAATATATCACCTTAAAATAGTACACAATAATCTTTTTCCTTTTCCGAAAGAAAAAGAAGAAGAAGATATGGAATAAGGTTTGATTTTCCAGGCTGCCACATTAAAGACTAACAGGAGGGTACAAAAAATCTAACATGCAAACTGAAACCAGTGGCAGACATCTGTATCCTGCTTTTATTTCTCTTCATCTGTAAAATGTAAATGTTGATCACTTGGTACGTTAATGTTTTATAATGCTCAGGGTAAACACCTTCATCTCCTCCTTAAACCGCACCTTGGACACTTCCTTTTCTGCTTTGTTAGACACCATTTAATAAACACCTGGTAATGAATTCTGATCATGATATACTGTTTGACGAGCCAAAGTTTTGATACTGTACAAGAAAATTATGGTCCCCTGAAATCTGAATAATTACCAGCCTTTATACAATCAGCCATTAATAATGAAACTATTAGTTTAAAGTGTGAATTTGATGCGTGGGACAGACAGTCTTAAACTATTCATCTCACTGTGATATTTCTGCTTTAACGAATCTTTTTTCATTGTCATACTACTGTTATCAGCTCCCCCAGGGGCCCCCTACCTCAATCGTCTTCCTCTTGATCTTCTTTTGGTGCTCCAGCCGTTCCTTCTCTTTCTCCACGGCTCTGGTGGAGACTCTCAGCCTCTCCAGGTCCTGCTGGTACAGCTCCCTTTGACTCTCCAGCTCCTTCCTCTCCTCCACCAGATGCTCCTGCAACAAAAGAGCCAGCAATGCTTGGGAGGAATAAAGACATAAAATATATATTTATTTAAAAATAATTTGAAAATATGTTGATTTAAAAAATTTGGTGTGCAAACGGCACAGACTGGACTTAACCATAAACTTGTAGAAAACCTTCCTAATACAGTTACATTCAGTTATTGTCGTGCAAAATACTATAAAACAACAGAGAACTAAATAAACACGTAACAAAGAGCTTGTTATTCAGCTTCCTCCAAACCCTTCAGCATTAGAACCCGCTCTATGGGGGCCAGAACCCCTCACCTCCTGCCGTCTGCACTCCTCCTCCCTCTGTCGGAGCCTGGCCTCCGTGGCCTCCACCTGTTGCCGGTGCCTCTCCCGCTCCTTCTCCCAGCGCTGCTGCTCCTGCCGGTGCTGCGACTGGAGCTTGTGGAAGCTGGCCAGCTCCTCTCTCTGCAGGGCCAGAGTCCTCTGCTTCTCCTGCTCCAGGAACACGTTTCCCCTGTGGCGACCGGGCAGGGAGGCCCGCTGGAGCTCGATGTGGCTGTCCCACTGTGCTATGATGGCCTGAGGATGGAGACAGAAGAAAAACCACATCAGGGTATGAAGGACGTTTGGCAATTATTTGCAAAGAGAATCTAACACATTTCAGTAGTATTACCTGCAGACTGTAGAGCCTTTGGGAGAGCATCAGCACTCTGTCAAACAACTAGCATAGAGACACGGGTTAAGGTTATGACAAGAAAACACCAACGTCACCAAAACAACCAGCAAATGTCATCAGTTCAGCAAACACGTCCAGCAGTGAGTGACTCAGGTTTACCTGAGCCTCAGGGGGGGTTCTGGGCCAGATGCAGTTCCACCTGTCGGGAGGGGAGCAGCTCTCATCACCCTGAGCAACAACAGAAAGAGAAGAAACACCACTCATCACCATCAGACTGTAAACACATGGAATGAGGTGTCGTGGTGAAAGCACCAGTCCCTCCGCTGGTCGTGACCAAAAACACAGCAGCTGCTGCCGTAACCATTTGGTAGTCCGACCAGTTAGTCAACATCATTGTTAAAGTCATTAATACAATGCCAACAGAAGTCAAGTCTGTCACTGGAATAGTATTTTATCATGTTTTACTTTTGCACCTGCTGATATGACCCATTCAGTGTCAGGAGGAAACAGGAAGAGGCGTGTCCAAACAGGTCTTCTGGGTCTCCTCTGAGGGTCTCCTCCTCCTAACCCATAAAAAACTCCAAAAGAGGCCAAGAGGATCCAGGCCAGAGTTGATCATGGATCAACCGATAAAAGAGGAGGTTTCGGCTGACTCAGCTCTCCTCACTCCAGCAGTAGAACATAATTCCCTTCCCAGCAAATTCCCAGCAAATATATCGTAAAACTCCTTCACTTGATGGAACAACTGGACCTTTACCTGCAGGGAGCGACCATCCATCTCCAGCTGATAACCATGGAGGCTGATTTTCCTGCCAGCTTTAATACGGCTGCAAACATCACCAGTGTTGGACCTTAAAGCGTCATGAACATTTAAACATCCACTAAGCTGCTCGGTGCTTCAAACATCACGCTAACAGATGCCTGCACAGGGAAGTGAGAATATCCTGCAGTCTTGCTGCGGGTGTAGAAAGGCTTTTTGCTTTCTGCATCCTCTCAACCCCTCTGACATATTTCATTTGGTCTGAAAGAGGCTTTCTTCTAAAAAGAACATCGGGTTTAACAACCTCTACCTACAAAACACAACATATTAAGTATTCACCACATATTTATCAGCATTTTGTCAGAATTTTAAAAAATTTTCATAAATTTCAAAACATTCAAATTCCGCCTCGCTAAAACGACTTCACTACTACAAATAATTCTGTGAGACAAAGTCTGCCTGACAGACACTTTATGAAACCTTTCGCAGCACCATTATCCACCGTGGAGTCATTACATTTAGTTCACCGAGGCCAGGACTCACTGGAAGGTCAATCAGTGACTCCGTCGTTTCTTAAAGGCTTCGTCTATTTATAAGCAAATGAAGCGACCCATGAGGTGGTCTGGTGATTACTATTTACAGGAAACAACTGTGACTCATCTCAAGATATACTGTGTGTGTGCATATAAATAAATGCATATGCGCTTGTGTGTGTGTGTGTGTGTGTGTGAGCGTTTTGAGCCTCTACCGTCTGTTCCAGGGTGTGGCTGCCACAGAGGACTTTGAGCTGAGGGTCAGAACTGGCTCTCTGGCTTCTTTCTCTGTTTCTGGACTCACCAGAACAATTCTTCACAGTACCGTCTGGCGCACACACACACACACACACACACACACACACACACACACACACACACACACACACAGAAAAATAAAAACACACAGAGAAATCACAATTACAAACATTGCACAGAAACAACAAACATACACATCCAGGCCAAAGGACACCTTGAGATGCTTTTGTTTCAGCGACACACAAATTCAATCGATAAGCCAAATTCAAAGAATCAACATTTTTTTTATTCACTTTTACTTTTATAATAATTTATTAATTGCACAGCAGCTACTGAGACACAGCTGTGGATTCACTAGGCGGTGGACGTCTTCGGGGCGGCGCTGGACTCACTCTTACTGAGGATGGCGAGGCTGCTGTCGTAGCCCCCAAATGTGTCTGCTCTCCTGGGCAGAACTCCAAAGCTGCTCCCGTCCTCCTGCTGGGGGACGGGAGCCCCCTCCCTCACGCCGGACAGCAGCAAGTTCTGGAGGTTCTCCACTGAAGACAGAGAGAGAGAAGGGCCGAATGAGAATGTAAGGGAACAGCGACAAATGCTTCAAGAACACATACAGACTGAATGGGGCAGCTCTGTCCTACCTTCAGTGATGGCTCCTTTGAGCAGCGTCTCCCCCTGCTGGAGGTCTGGGGCGTCTCCTCGGAGCAGGAGTCTGGTCCGTGAGGCCGAGTCTTTGTCTTCTGGACCCACAGCAGAATCCACAAACTCTGCAAACAGCTGCAGCTTCTCAGTGAGAGCCTGAGTGATCAGCGCGTCCTTCTGGCTCAGCCGCTCTACAAGAGGGAAGAGAGGACCACAACGGGCAGAGATTTAGGTTTGGCCCCACGCTCACTTCTCGTGCAGCCACACAGGAATCCCACTCATTCTGTGGTGGTTTTAACATGCACGGCTGTATTCTTTATGTATTCTCATTCTTGCTTCAGTTACCTTGAAATTCTTTGAACCTGAAAGCTTGTGCCTCTTCCTCCTCGCTGAAGAGAGTCTCTTCTGTGTGAGGACAGCTAACGTACGACAGGACAAAAGCCATTACAGACGGAAAGGCAGAGAAAACATCAAAATATTTTTCATCACATCCCTTTTCTTAGTAATACACGTCTGTATATATTTCCTGTGTGAATGCAGGTACCTCTCGACGGCTTGCCGTATGTTTGTCATCCAACTGTTTCGCTCCTCCTTGGAGGTGGTGTGGATCTCGTACATCTCCGGCTCATTGGAGGAGGCACATATAAGGAACATCGCTTTCTCCTCATGGGCCACCTCCCTCACAATGAGCTTCTGAAGAGAGATCACTGACGGCTTGTTGTCCTGAGTCAGAAGAAACCAACATTAAATTCAAAAATGAAATGAACAAAAAGGCACTAAATGACGGTGTTGCTGACATCTCACTGCATTACTCAGATTCTCCTCCATGTTACATGTTTAGTGTCATACGTAAAAAGGAAATAATGCATTCACATACCACTGTGGCAAATGCATATCTCTGGTCTTTTTCTTGTAGCAACAGCAAAACATCCGACAGGAGGACTGCAAGAATATCTAGAAGCACAAAACTCCGCTTCAGTCGACACCGTGATGAGACATCAGACCCGTCCTGTTCCATCACGTTGTGTTACCTTTCAGCCTCCCAGAAGCAGCCTTCCAGTTGACTGTGCCTTCATGCAGAAGCCGTCTCCTCCCCTGCGCCAGGTCCTCCCTGCGAAACACTCGGCCATCTTTGATTTTTCCCAGCGCCTTCGGCTCCATCTTGTTGTGTATGTCTCTGAGTCGAGAGGTTTTCTCGTGGAGGTTAACCAGCGTGTCGACCTGAACTATGGTGTCTTTAATCAGACTCAGTGACTGGGTCAGGGCCTCGTGTTCTTCTGTTCCAGCTGGAGTGACAGAAATCACCAGTTATGTCACAGATACAACAAAAATTCATCCAGAAAAAACGGTCAGAAACATGCATGACCTCCAGTGTGGTGTAGAATGCGCTCCACCAGCACTGGGTACTTGGTGATGCGTTGTGTCACCAACAAAATACATGCGGTTACTCCTAACCGCCGCACAATGGAGAGGTTGTTGATTTTCTGAATGAAAAGCAAAAAAAAAAAGATTCAGCTTCATATTTACCTGATTGACAGCTGGTTTTACTGTATTTTCACTACAGACAGGTTAATCTCCTCATGAATGTCTTACCCGTATGATGTTTTGGAACTTTTTGTTGCTTTGCAGCTGTTCTTTGTAGTAGTTAACAGCCTCAGTGTGACGACTGCAGAAATCACCGTAGCACTCTTTCATTCTCTCCCCTATTTCACCTGAGAACTGGACAATGAAGAATGCAAACGTAAACTATGTGTCACCTGACGCTGTTAAGAAATGTGTACTCGTTTCTATGGATACCATCCCTACCTGTGCAATCAGAATGTCTGCCACTCTGTTGACGGTGTAGTTTCTCTCGCTGGGCGCGTCGAGGCTTTCTGTCCGCCGCTCTTTGAGACGAGACAGGAAGTGTGTGTGAAGCTCGAGGAGGTTCTCCAGCTGAGGAAACAGACAGTCCAGCCTCCCCGAGTCCATCTGCAGGTTCTCCTTCAGCTCCCGGATGTACACATGCAGCATGATCTTCAGCGTTCGCACGTGGTGCATCTCCGTCTGCATCAGTTCTGTGGAACGTCACAAAGGTACAGGTTTGTTCTGACATCTAGAGCCCATTATATAATACAAAACACAATTATGACATTAGCGATTAAAAAGTACTTCTTAATTCTCTGTAACATATTTTTCCTTTGCAGATA
Source organism: Antennarius maculatus (assembly GCA_013358685.1). Lineage (NCBI taxonomy): Eukaryota > Metazoa > Chordata > Actinopteri > Lophiiformes > Antennariidae > Antennarius > Antennarius maculatus. Next base: position 6,976,776 of record CM023610.1, on the reverse strand, counting down.
AGCCAAGTGAAGACGAAGCATTCTTAAAATTTAAGGCCTTCTGTAGTCCCAAGCTAAACCACATGACTTCTGATAAACTGCCTTAAAAAACGAGGCCATTTTTTACTGACATACAGCAGCTTTGTGGTCCAACAACAGGGAAACATTGAGGCAGAACAACTCAGGCTGAAGGTATCAGCCGCTCCTGTCAGGACTGTCAGACTCATACATCAAGGAGACAAAACAACCGTCCCAAAAGTTGACAAAATGCCTCAGGTCAGGACTCAGGAGAACATTAGCAGCTGAAGAACAAAGCCATTCCAACGACGATGACAAAGAGTTCATCTCAATCAAGGAAAACTGATGGCTTGAGGGAAGGTTTAAAGAAGACGTCTACGTTTAAACAGACGTCCCTTAAAAGATGAGAAGGCCTTTTCTATCAGGTATCCTCCACCTACAATACAATTCGGGGTTCCCTCTCCGGGAAGATCAAACGTTATTTGCATGACTGTACGGAGAACCATCCCCCAAACAACTGTCAGGGAACTCCAACTGGGTTTCGAAGATGATCATTATGACTTAATGAGCTCGACAACTAGGTTAAGAATCTGGAAAGCCCCACCAGCCGTTCAGAACTTGAAGAAGCCTCTGGGATGAGAGGCAAAACGTCCCGTTGACTTTATTCACCTCAGAGATCTACAACGACCTGGATCACTGAGAAACTTCACAGACATCAAATTGTTTTCGTGATTTTATCCTCAGTTGCTGATGAATGACAAAGTTCCGCCAGTGACTCGGGCTGCCTTCATCTACAAACATCAGATATCACATCTGAAAACTGACATTTACTTGATAAACTGTCTTGTGATTAGTGAACTTCTTTAAACCAGAATGTTACCACACTTTAATTTGTCTGTGCATCCACCGACAGCATTAACGTTCTGATGAGGAACGATAGCATGACCTCCAGAGCAAAGAAGAAAGTTATCAAGTGCATACGTTCTGAGGCAAACAAGGAGGCCACAGTGTTAAGAAGGTCACCGTGTGTGTGAGATCAGTGAGATGAGGTGCCTCCATGTGGACAGACAGGTTCACACCTACCATAAATCACATCCTGTCGCTTCACCGTTTCTTTAGAGTGTTTCTTAACGTGCTGCTGGTCGACGGCCAAACTCCACGACTCTGCCTCCAGGTCCTGAGCGTCAGACTCCAGGTCAGCCTTCACTGCCACATAGTGAGCATCTAATGGGAAATGTGAAAGCATTAGACACTATAACACACGACAGTGTGACAACACAACACTCCCGAGTTCAGCTGAGGTCAGTTTGTAGTTCGATGTCAGCAGAATGGAACCCACCGGAGAAAACAGGGCAGATCCAGCTGATAAAGAACTCTACTCACTGTGTGTGTGTCTAACTTGCAAGGACTTAATTGCTGAATCAAATAGTGTTCGTACTAAAGAGGATTTGACAGATCTGCAGTAGTTTTCATAACCTTGGAGAGGATTTCCTTCAGAAACACTTTTCTGGTCAGAAATGACACCATGTTGCGTATCTGTACGTGATTAGGTTGGTGCGGATCAGACATGAGTTTATCAGAGGAACAGAGGAAGTGACATGTTTAGGAGAAAAAGTTAGAGAGAAAAGACTCTGATGGTGAGATATGGTGAATATGTTGGTAAAAGGATGGAAGTCCATTCCATGGACTGACAGGGTTTAGAGAACGAATCAGGCTGATATCAATAGCTTCACCACCTTAGTTAGTTCAGTGCCCATTCCAGAGACTCACCTTCCACTATGATGGGCTCAGTGGTGGATGGAGCGAGGGAAATGGCGTCTTCATTGCAGCGTTTGGAGCGGAGCCCATCCGTCTCATCCATCTCCCCTGGGAGGGATCTGAAGGTCAACGCCCACAGGTCAACACTGGTGAACACTGACCCCGACACGTCATCTCATCAGCATATAGTCTTCCACGTGCTTCCACAGGTCCACAGTAAAAACATCACATAATCAGACATGAAAACGTTCACTGACATCCTCTTCCCGTCAGACACGTTGTCTTGATGTTACGACAATAAACAGACTTCACAACAGCAGGCATAAAACAGCATTTTAACAACAAACGTCTAATTAGGTCTGATAGCAGCGACGCTCACCCCGAGCTGTTGTGTTGACAGAAGCTGTGGCCGACGTTGGAGGCAGGGGCAGCGGTGGAGGTGGTGGTAGGGGCAGCGGATGGCTGAGTTCTAGGTCCCCTATGACTAACGGTCATACCTGGGGGGCTGACAAACCCTGCGTGGCCATCCAGAGCCTGTGGTGGGGCCGGCTCTGACTGCTCTCTGTCCTGGTCTTTAAGAGCTGGGGAGGAGAGACCAGAGGGATGAACAGAGGCATTGAAGAGGAGAGGATATGATGAATGATGGGGGGGGGGGCGGGGTCCTGACTACTGGCCAACACAGGTAGTCCTCAACCTACGAACACAAGCGGTTCAGAGAGGCTGTCTATCTATAATTTCTATCTACAATCGTCATCTGAGGTCATTTAAATGCCATTACTACTCCAAATATGTAAGTAAAGTATTTTCCACACTAAGAGGCACACGTAAAAGCCTTCAATTTTCTCAAAAACTGACAGTGCGCCTTATATATAGGGAATTCATGATGGCCAGATGTAGTGGCCCCTGCTGCTGCAGTGGCCCCTGCCCTCTGAGGATCCAATCACTGTACGAGCTGCTGAACGGTGTCGTTAGCACCGACTGAACCTTACAGGAACTAATCATCATGACTGAAAGTAAACCGTACATCCACTATGAGGCCAATTTAATTTGAATACAACAGGGTATCTAAAATTCAAACTATTATTAATTAGAATAAATACGGACAGGGAGAACCCGACATCCTTAAAAAAAACATTCTGCTTCTTGTTTCTCTACTGGACTGATTTCCACATTTTACCAACATGGAGACTCCAAACCATCTCCCTGTACATTAACACACTGCCCCCACTCCCACTGACACTGAGGCCAGCGGGATTGCTCAGGGAAGCTTGAGCCCGTTCTACATACCGATGTTAGGGATTCCAGATGAGGTCGTCCTCGGCAGAGAATCTCTCTGTGTGGAGAAAATAAAGACAGACGGGGGTTTCTCACGGCCATTTGGATCGACATATTGGAAAAAGTCTAAAAGTGAAGCTTACAGAAGTCTGCTTCCGTTACAGAAGCAGACTCCTCACCGTCAAACAACTACCTCAGGTCAAGTCTTTGACGACACAGAGGAATGTTACGTCAGTCAAACTGCTTTAAATCCCCGACATGAACACACAGCTGTCACTACCAAAAAATGATTTATGCTCACGGGGCTTTGCAGTAATTTATGACTGTATTGGTTTTGCTCTAACTAACATACTCCTACTCAAAAAGCAACTACAGATCACGGAATATAAACCACAGTCTGCGTGTAGAAAAAAGACCTGTAATTGCATGTGATATTAATTAATAGTAAATATAACATTTTCTAAGAGAATAGACTACAAATGACCTATTTAAGAACCTTTTCATATATAAGGCACACTGGATTATAAGTCACACTGTTGGTTTTTGAGAAAATGAAAGGCTTTTAGGTGCGCCTTATAGTGCAGAAAATACTGTATTTATATACACTACTCACAAAAGGTTTGGGATATTCAGCTTTTGGGTGAAATTATTCATGATAATATCACTGTAGCGTGAACTATTCATAGTTCCAATAAATTTAACCTAAAAGCCACATACCCTTAATTTTTTCAGAGCAGTCTATACATTGTATGTATATATGTGTACACACACACACACACACACACACACACTTACTGATTTCAGGTCTGATCAGATACACACGTGTAGTAAACTTTATCTGTACATAAACAGTCAAAGAAGGGATGTTTTCTGGCGTCCCGGTGAGGGTTTACCTTGTTCCTGGTGCTGGTACACTCCCCTAGCAGAGACTTGCAGCTTTTGTGAACATTCACAGCACAATCTGAAACACAAGAGGAACACGGGTCAGCGCTGAACTGGACACAACCAACATTGTGCAGAGAGGCAACAGCAACGGCTTTTGGTTTGAAAGTGGATGACAAACAATGACAGTAAACCAAGTCTGAAATTTCAAACCAGTTCAGCAGCAGCTGGGGGCGGGACAGACAGCAAGTGGTGATTTTAACAAAGCCCTGAAATGGTCCTGAAACAAAAGGCCTGCAGCTTTGTCAACCATCATCCACCCTAACGTGATTTGGTATTTGAGAAGTGAAGGATCGGTCTTGACTTCTGATTGTTTGCACACAGGACAAAGGCAGACGGCAGGAGCCACCGGCTTCTGAGTGATGAGCTTCATTTTTCTCCCAGTATGGAGGTGGACCTGCACAGGTTTGAGGGACGACCGCCTGAACCTGTTTAGCACCCAGACGGCTCGCGGTTGTTTTGGAAAAAGCAACCGCCGGCCGTAAGTTCTCCTCCAGGAACTGGAAAGACAAAACTGCAGAGAAACAAAACAATGGCGTCTGAGAGCCTGACTACCTGCTGTGGAGGTAAACAACACAAGGCCTCCTGAGGGACCGGCCGCTTACACAAATTAACTTATTACTATGCAAAGTCTGGCTCAAAACCACCTGACATGGATCAGAAGCAGGTGAAGAGTCAGTGCAGAAATTAACGTAGTTATCAGATTTATTTCTATCTTTCTATTTTGAACGTTTTTTATTTTTGTTTTGTTTTTTTGGGGAGGTGGAGGGGGGGGGGGTGATTAATTCATTCTCACTGTTTAGCATCTCGATAAAAGCAGAACTACCGCACAATCTGTTCCCCTTCTGTGTGGCGGTACGATGACTGATACCATTTTACCAGTTCAGAAAAGGCAGGAAGCAGTTAAAGATTGAAAAAAGCAAAACTCCATTTATCTAAAATACTGTCAAGTTTTAAAATGTAGATTTGTGTTACGTTATGTCATACGTGACCTTTAACCTAGACCCCTGTCCCTCCTCTCTAATAAATGAAAAACTGTTGGCTGAGCAGACGTTCATCATTAGTGCTGCTGTGACCTTTAAGGTTTTATTCTGGACCAGTATGAGCCCACAGGTTCCCAGTATTGGCCGCGGACAAAAACACCTGAAGGACAGGTAACACTTTTTCAGAAACAAACTGTCTTTGTCATATTTCACTCAGTTTTGAACAGATAATTAGATGCCGGTTGGCCAACAGACTCATTAGCTGTCAAGATGGAAGACTCGAGGAGAATTTTCCACGTCACTGCAAAATGACCACTCTATTCAGCGTGGCTGTTCATAGGCAACAAGAAAAAAAAAAAAAAAAAGCACAACATAGTTTCTGTTTCTATGAAACTTACAATCATACTTCAGCAAAGTCCAAACACTCTGACTGGGCACGGCTTGGCAGGAATAGATAAGACCCCGTTAAGCAGATCTGGATGGAATAAAAAGCTTTGCATGTGCAACATCATCACTTCAAGTTATCAGGAAGGAACTGAACCGCAGCCCGTTCTTGTTTGGAAAGGTGTGAGGACGACCGAACCATCGCTAAGGGAAGTCAAACGTCTAGGAAGAGTTCTCTGTTAGCTGACGTCAGAGCTGACATCAGAGCTGACATCAGAGCTGACATCAGAGCTGACATCAGAGCCTTTACTGATGCACGGAGCTCTTCTGAGATTTAGTCACTTGGTCCTGTCAGCAGGACCGTGAACCACAGCCCCCATCAGATCCACCCCCACTACCACAACATGCTGATTGCTGACTACCCCATCCATGTCCAGCACTCTCCAGTGAATCACTCGGTGGATTTGAAATGCAAACTGGCCCCAGCTTACCGCTGAGATCAGCTGATACAAGACAAATATTTTCTTAAAGTTGCCGTTGGCAACGGAAAGAACAAACAGATCAACAAATGGGGAAAATAACCAATCAAAATATTTTTTAACCATCTGTGATTGTACTCTCACGCTGGAGAGGGAGTGTGCTGCCTTGTGTTATCTTATGAGACGGATCCACAGAACTCCAGATAATGAACGGGTGAGCTCTTTCAGGGAAACATTAACTCCACAGGACACTTGAAAGTTGTGTTATCATTAACCTGCAAAGAGCTTCTAAGCTCAGTCAAACTCAAGAAAGCGTTACAAGCAGCCACACAGACCTAACCTGACCCTTAAATACCATAAAATAAAAAAATAAATAAATGTATTGTATTGTTTTTTTTTAGATTTGTTTGAAAGCACTCTCAAATTAAAAAAAAAAAATCCTTCAGTTTTAGCACGTGTGGAGTATTAGACATGTTACCTCGACTTGCTATCTAAGATATTTGTTTGTGAGAACCAAAAACACACAGCAGTACGTATTTTTGTACATCTTGCAAATGTTTTTGCACATCTATGGGTGAAACCACACCGTGTCCTGCTGCAAAAAGGTAGAAATTGTCCAAGTTCATAACATTTCTTCCATTTTAATTAGGCTACTGATTATTCTACATAAAGGGAACATTCTGGAGTCCCTGTCCCGTCTGTCCCTCGGTCTGATGGACCTGCTCCTCCATCTGTCCTGCATCAGACAAACAGGAGGTGAGGCGGCGTGCGGATGTGGGCAGAAGTTTCACCTACTGATTAGTGCTGGTTCAGCAGTTTCAGTCATGAAATACTACAGAACAATGATTCAACACATCTGTTCACACAGATGTGTCAAATCATGATGTTTATCACTGATAATAAAGGATCAGGTCTGCAGAATAGAAAAGTAGAGCATTACTGAGTCTCAGTTCAGTTTGAACTCAAACAATTCTTAAGTTGGTTTGGAGTAAGCTCCGATTATCAGATCTGTGGATCAATACATATTGACAAACGGAGAAAAATCAAACCCACAAACTGTTGTGTCCGACACAAGGAGATACAGTATTACAAACAGCAGCCAAAACTTGCCACTGGCTGTTTCCAGAGCAGGTCTGAGTGTAAACTCTGAACCCCTAGTGCTGATGATCCTCACTCTGGAGTGGGCAGCAAAGCCATGACGACCTTTAAGTGGAAAAGGTGGGATTGGATCTAATTCTGAGGCAAAACACCTGTCGTACACAAACAGGAGGATCACAATCACCACGCAACACAATCACACATGAGTGAAGGATGAGGTTTACAGAGGTAGATTTGTTTGGATGTAAATAAATAAAGTCTGTCCACTATGAATTTTGTTTTTCACACTGTTTCTGTCCTGGACAGGACTTGTCCATCACTCATGTCTGAAGCCAGCATGAGGAGCAGGTGAGAGATGATAAATCAGGGGTGAAATCAAGCAACAACAGGACTTCAATCTGGAGTCAGGCTGGGGGGGTAAATCAAATCCGCGTTATAGAGGCTACATTAGAGCATCATAGTGACACGACACGTCGTGAGTGATGCTAGTGATACAGACGCTAAACCCGAGCTGCTGCCTCGGGGTGAATCAGACCGGATCCTGGCCGCTGCTGCCGGCGAACAACTACCTGTTGACCGTAAAGTCTGAAGCTGAAGCAGCAGAAACCGAAGGAGAAGCCGATGGAGGCCGGATCATCCACAGGCTTCACGCCGCTGCTCGCTTGTTCACCGCTATCCCTCTGAGCTAATCACAGCTAACCGCTAGCCCGGGTCTTGAGGCTGGACAGGCTAACGCGTTAGCCCACAGAGGCTAACAGTTAGCGGCTCTGCCATCAGGCTGACCGGGATTTAATTCTGGTCACTTTTTATGGGGGGAAAATACATTTTATAGAAAATAATTCACAAATTGATTCTCTTTTTTAAGAGAAAGTCCCAACGTAACACCGACTGTTGGAGTTAAATGCCCGGAGGCGCTGGTCGGCTGCGTTAGCCGCCTTAGCTAACTCTCCCCCCCCCCCCAGGATGCCCATGGAGTCCACGGAGCGCAGCGGCGAGACGGATCCACCTGACCCCGTCTGTGAACATCCCCCTACGGATCGGAAAACTCACCGTCCCGACAGGACCGGGTTCCTCACTGGGGAAAAAAAACAAACGGTGTCAAAATGGACCCCCCCCCCCCGGGTTGTTCTGATGAACCAGTTCGGGATTAGAACTCCACAGCAGAAGGTCTCCCACTTTGTTGTCCTGCGCGCACTGGGAACAATCTGGCGCACGGAGAACGCATTCCACAGGCTGGTGCTCGGTAGAATCCCCGCAGGCTGGGAGCAAATTAAAGGGACACTCACTTGTTTTCTCATGCGTGTGTTTGTTTATGTAACGCACAACAAATGTAAACCAGTAGAAGCTACAATCCTGTCCCTGTGAACACACAAAACCCAGATATATAGATGTGTGATTGCTGACCGGTTCATGTCTAACAGAAGCAGCATCACTGGATGTGTGAAAAACACCAGAACAACTTTGTTTAATAAGCACACTATTAAAAAATAATCACACAATTTATCCCATCCCCTGCCAGACTAGAGGAATTAAAACATGTCATGTTCTGATGTTTGTCTTCCACCAAGCAGAAGGAGGGAGGATAGTTATTACTGCAGCTCACAGCCGTGGAATAATGAAGTGAGAGCACAGAATGATGGAACGGATCAGATCAGACACTGGAAATAATCCAGTTCACAGAGCAAATGAAAATGTCCCTGTTGAAAGCAGTTGTGTTCCCTCACTCTTTGTTTGAAAGTGTATTTCCTGATGTTCTGTTTTCAACGGCGACTTAGGATAGGACACAAATTATGAACAGTAAGCTGTCCACATGTGCAAATACTACACGAGAGTATAAAAGAATAACCTTTAAAGTAGCTAGAATAGAATCTGGCATATTGAAGAGGTTGGTTTGTGTAAATTGGTGCCGTATCAAATATAAATCCAGATCCACTAGATGTAATTATGTTTTCATAGAAGGTAGTCTTTTCTCCTCTGCTGTGGGGTAGGGCTATAAGTTCAGGATCAGATTTATTTGAATAAATGGAACTAATGGGCTTTGGTGCAGGTATGGCCCCCACTGAGTACCACTTCTGGGAATGTGATAAAGTATGGAGCTGACTGCGTGTGTGTGTGTGTGCGCGTGTGTGTGTGTGTGTGGCAAATAAATAACCTGTTAAATAATTATGAGTATTCAGTATATTTTTAAGTATAAGTAAACACCACACCACTTAAGTTACATTCTTTGTTATTTTCTATTTCCATTTCATGCTTCTTAAGTCTTATGTTCACTTTATTTTGGAGTCAATATTGTGAAGGTTTTAACAAAACCTCCACGTGAGGAACATGGTCATGAATTATCCACTTGCTTCCTTATCTGATGGTGTATGAGATAATTAAAATCACTTCTACATCTACAACATCCTAATGTATTTCAGCTAACCTCAAAATGATACACACTATCAGATTTCACATGGAAAATAATGTGTTTCTATATGATGACTGGATCTGTTTATGTTTTTTGCTTTTACACAAATAATAGGTTTCGCTCATGCTGAACTACCGTTCACACAATCTGACTTTTGAACGCACCCCACAAACTGATCTCCATGTCTTTCATTTGGTATTTCAGGCGTATCTAATGACCTGCAGGTGAACAGGAATATGATAAGAACAGCAGAAATAAAAACCTGTGAGGTGATGAAATATCCTGCACAGATCTGCTTTATGAATGGATAGACAAAGCAGTGGATGCATCAAGACAAAAGAGCCCATCTAATGCACGAAAGATACTGGAAAAGTTAAGAGGATTTCAAGCCAGCTGAACATAGTTAAGACGTGCTGCAATTATCACATAAACACCAGTCAGGATGGTAGTAATACATCAGATAACAAATCTAAACAAGTGAGATGAGCTGAGCAAAACTAAATCTTACAGTGAAGACACATTGTGAAAAGAGTAAAGAAAATATCATCTAAATGTCGCTGCTTTGGCTTTGAACCGTTGTGAAAACTGTGAAAATTGGATTTGTAAAGCCGGACTCAGCCTTAAACAACAGCGTCAACAAGTCTATCAAAATACCACGGAGACATATTCCCTTCTAGCAGCTATAGTCTTTCCTCAGTAGTAGCTGAACGTGTCCGGTTGTGTGTGTGTGGAGCTCGATTTACTTGCCCATCTGTTGAGTGCTCCACCAAATGGGTTTGTGAGCATGCGTGCAGCAGCATGGACATAAATAGACATGCGTGTGAGTGCAACACCTGTGCACAAGTGTGTCAGGCCGACCGCAGACGTGGGTGTGTTACTCACTCATGCATTGCAGGCCATGCTTTTTCTGCAGAGTCTTGCTGCACAGTGAGCAGGTGGCACAGCTGGAGAAAGAGCCCGGCACTAGATGATGCCTGTTGCTGCTGCTGCTGCTGGCACACATTTTTTCCTTTGCCTCTTTCTCCTTTTCTTTTTGCAGAACTTTCTCTTTGTTCTTACCCTGCAGAGAAACAATAAAAGGAAACACAAAAGCGGGGATTTTATTCAAATGTAAATGTTCTCCCTATGGCAGATGTGGATTAACTGTGTCAGAGGCTGGCATATGGTTTGGTAAGGTATGGTTTTTACCAAACCAATGAAATGTGCTGGGATTTGGGCTTTATAATATTCAAACATCGGCAGCCGGGGCAGTGAGCTAGCCCGTAGTAAATAACTTTTCATGTTAAAGTGGAATATTTCTGAGGTGTGGGTTTACCTTATCTTTATTGAAGGAGCCGGTCATTCTGTTCCTCAGAGAGCTGAGAGTTCTTTTCACCTTGGTGCCTTTCTCCACCTTCTCTGTGCGATCATCTTCGTCTTCATTCCTGCAAAAAGTGGAAAAGAATGAAATACACACACACACAAAAGGATATTTTCATTGAAAACCTTCCATGACTATTTAAATGTATTACTTTAATGGGATTGGAAATATTTTTTAAAAAAAATCTTTCAAGAAAGAACAGTGTTTGTTTTGCGTTGATTTAAATTGTGGTTGATTTAAATTATGAACTTTATTATGGGAAATAGTTCTTTTTCTTTCATTACATTCAAACAACTGTGAGCATCTCTCCAGCTCTAGTAACATGGGGACAGTGATAAAGACAGAACTTACTCATGAGAGAGGAACTCGTACCAGGTGACATTTTGTGACTCTCTGGTGATGGATCTGTTCCTCTGCTTCGCACTATGGAAGAAAGATGAGACGGTTTCACTTTAGAGATTTAGTGGGAAAATGGGTCAAAATATATTAAGGCCAAACAGCAAAATAACATCATGTAACCGTAAATGTTAATAATATGGGTTGAAAACAGAAAATCCGAGACAATATTTGGTCACAGTACAGTTTGAAAAGTGGTGAGTTTAATTCCTGTAATGATTTTACGACATAAACAGTGGTCAGAGGACTTCGCAAAGCCTGTCCAGGGAGGATGAATGAGTACCAGGGTGCACAAAGAGGCTCATGCAAACACACGTGCATAGAAATGCATGTATACACACACACACACGCACGCGCACACACACACACACACACACACACACACACACACACACACACACACACACACACACACACACACACACACACACACACACACACACACACACACACACACACAGACTGTGTTGATACTCTGAGGACTGGGGATGGAGTCTGAGCAGTGACACAAGCAGACCTCCCTCTCCTGTTTACTCACCCATGGTACAACTTTAGCTCCTGCAGAACTTTCTGTACCATCAGCCTGAGACAAACAAGAAAATGAGGCTGAGTGGGGGCTGCCAGAGGAGAGGAGAGGAGAGGAGAGGAGAGGAGAGGAGAGGAGAGGAGAGGAGAGGAGAGGAGAGGAGAGGAGAGGAGAGGAGAGGAGAGGAGAGGAGAGGAGAGGAGAGGAGAGGAGAGGAGAGGAGAGGAGAGGAGAGGAGAGGAGAGGAGAGGAGAGGAGAGGAGAGGAGAGGAGAGGAGAGGAGAGGTGGGAGCTGCATCCACAAACCAAAGCCAAAGCCCACATACACTCTCCACACACACTAAGGGGCCATCTAAGGAGCCGTGGGAGATGACCATGGGAGGAGGGGGAGGTTGCAGGCATATGACATGGAACAGAAATGTCAGGAGGGAACGGGGAAAGCCCCTTTGTTCGAGAGGAGTTAGCGTTATGGACCATAATGATTTACAGCTACACAGGAGAATGTGAACTATTGCACTGAGAAGCTGCAGGTTCATTTTCCTGACAGTGATCAACGGCTGCCTGCGGTGAACAGGACCAGAGGAGCATCATTTTTGGTGCTTGAAGCACCACTAAACCTTCTCTTCCAGTGAGACGGGAGCAGCCTCTGGAAAGAACAGACATTCCACCACAAACTGCCGTCATAACCGGACGCCAAGAGAAGCTCGGTCGCAGACATAACCGGTGATGGCGTCGAGTCCAGGGGTGTCAAACTCATTTTCACCGAGGGCCACATCAGCGTAATAGCTGTCCACAAAGGGCCAGATGTAACTAATAAATGTAACTAAATGTAATGTAAAATAAACGTAACTACTCCTGAATGTTAAGTAAAGCTGACTTTATTACTTATTCAAGTTACAAACACTACAGATGCACAGAAAAAAATGTGTTTCTCTTTCATAAAATAAATCCTTTTAATTTGCCATCAATCAAGGATCAAACTATCCAAGCGAGTAAAGAAAAATAACATCAAACACAAGTTAGAACATTAACTTTGTTTAAAATGTTTTTGTCAATGTTAAAATGGGCTGAACTACTGAATTGTGGGAAATGTAGTTTTGCTCAAAGCACACTTTTGACTTGTTTATTTTTAGACACTCTGACCTTTTATGCTCTCGCGGTCCATATAAAATGATGTAGTGGGCCACATTTGGCCCCCGGGCCTTGAGTTTAACACATGTGGTGTAGACTTACATGTGGTTCTGCTCCTCTGTGGACTGTAGGTTCTCTTCAGGGTGTAACTCTTCTGCTGCAAAGGAGAAGGGCGACGGGCTAAAACATAATGCTTCAGACGCCTGTTAAACACACAACCTATCCTGCAGTCTGCGTCAACAAAATCTCCGTCCCACCTGCTGCTGCCTGGGCGGCCTGTTTGGATGTCTGCACGACTCGTGAGATGTGTGCGGCACGGTGACATTCATCTGTGGTGAGGATCTGCGAGCAGGAGCACAGATACTTTCCATTCGCACCACCAGCCTGAAAGCGATGAGGAATAAACACACATATAGACAAGGCATACATCCACGCTCCCTAATAATACCTAATACAGCTGAAAGACTTTCGGGAAGTTCTGTCCACTAAAACAGACCAGAACATAATTTATAGCCGCTTATTATTATTATCACATCCCTTCCTGCAGCTCTAAACATAAGTAACATTTAATAAAGAACACTGATATCTTCTGTAAAATAAACATATATATGATTGTTATCTGCTTTATAAGGCTTTAAGTCTTATTTGTCAATAGCAGTGTTGAATAGGGTGAGGCAGCCAGAAGAACATCATTATTTTTGCTGTATTACCATGCTCGTGACCCTGACTCTCGGACCGGACTCGTCTCCAGGATCTGCTGCATGCATCTGCTGCTGAATGGACTCGTAGAGACTCATCTGCTCCTCGTCATCATCATCTTCTCTCTCTCCATCGCTATCCATGGCGGTGGTATCTAAACTCAGTCTGGCAGTGAAGCATCAGACCATTTGAACTAAACACTCTGTGACCCGTGTTTATTTTGGTTTTGTTAGGTTTTTTTGTTGTGCTGTTCCTGGTCCTGACCCAAGGCAACAATAACGGCATTACTTTGATGTTATGACCAACCCCAAACACTCACATCACTTTCACTTTCACACACGTATTTGGAGATCAAAGCTAAACCGAAGAAGTGAATTTCACTTATCAATTATGAGATATGAAATTACATGTGACTCAACAGCCAGTTTGCTTTAAATTATTTTATCTTTGTGACACCATCCCTTCCATTTCCTTTCATCCACCCATCTTACCTCCTTCCCAGGTTGATGGGGGACACAGGGATCCCCCAACTGTGCCTCCGAGAAGTTGACATGGATCGGACCAGAAATGGAAAGCTGTCCATGTCTGGATCTCCGACAAATTCCCTTGTGGGCTGCTCCTTTAGCTCCTCTGATGGTGTTAGGTCTTGTGCTGCATCCATTGTTCCCAATAGTCCATTTAGATTAATGGTCAGGCTAAGTCCTGCTGCAGGGCATGAAGAGTCACTGTTGTCAATGACACAACCTGGCAACAGTTTAGAACTGATCTGAGTCACCACTAAGTTGTGATGGGGTTCCTCCACAGGGTTACTGTCATCAGGAGGAGGTGGTGCCCTGACCTGAGTTGGGTTTGTGGGTGTAGCAGTCTGCACAGGTTGGTTGTTGGAGGGACTGTCTGCATTTAAGGACATCAGTAGAGCACTTAGGGTATTGCTTTCTTTGTCTGCAGTCACTTGTGGAACCTGTGAAAATATTAACCCTTCTTCCAGGTCTTTAAAGTACTCAGAGTCTCTGAGAGAAGGGCTGAAGCCCTGCACGTCATCAAGGTTGCTGACCTCAGCATAAGGGCTGTCGTAGTCACTGACTACCGAGCAAGTGTCCTGCAGCTCAGCAGACAGCAGCAGCGCAAAGCCAGGATTTTTTTTTAAATGATGGGAGAGAGAAGAAAGAGCGTACAGATCAAGAGGAAATAAAGCAAACATTAGCAGGAACTTAAACCACTGATTTGGACAAATTGAGCTTCATGGTTACAAAGACTAAAAGTCACTAGTTTCAGTCGTTCCAGTTCATTCACGAAGTGTGAGTTTCAACTATAACTTTAAAGAAATGTTAGTTTAATTCGATGATGTCAGTAAATAAAATGTCTCGGTCATTAATCAAACTTGTGGGAATCGTGTTCATCAACCCTTTGAGTTTAATTTAGTCTGTTCCTTTGTGGTCACCAGACAGATCTGTTGGTTAAAGAAGGCAAACGAACAAGAACTTGGACATTACCTGGTCTTCATGTGTGCTACTAAAGAAGATATCCTCAGCAACAGAGTCAGGGGATAGTGAGGATGAGGATCCAGCCCCACAGTGGGCGTGAGGCTGTCCACTGAGCTGGACACTGGGCTGGTTACAGGGCTTACACTCTGATGCTGAAAGATATCGGATGTGATGTTTGTTAATTAGAACCTGTTCCTGAACATAACTTCTCTAGTGAGGTGCAGATACCAGCAGAGTGACTGAATCAGTGTCTGACTGAAGGAAAACTGGGCTCTCGCCTTCTAAAAGCTCCTTTACTCCTGTCCACTGCATAAACAGATTCCTTAATTCACACAACACCACAAACCACTGGGTGCGCAGCATTAGCCTCCAGATAAACGTTATTCTCGCTGCAGCCTGGGAAGTTCCTGCATGGGAATGCTATAAATTCATCATGACGGAAATGCACAATGTTATAGCAAATATGAACTTTAAGGAAATCAGCCTATAAAACATAAATGCTTGGATCATGTTTGTGGAACCCAAAAAGAATAAAATAGTACCTGTCCATTAACAAAAGTGATTAATAATTATCACTATCGGTGTACACAATATTTCCTAATCATTCATCCAATATCCAGACCTTATTGATACCTGACAGGTAGAGGAGGTTGTGTGGTCACACTTGTTTGTTCTGGGTTGACGTTGAGCCACAACTACCTAGATTCAGACATGGGTTCTTGACAATCTCATTTTATCTGATTTCAGAGAGTTGATCAGGTTAAAAAAGTTGTTTGAACCAAAACTCTGACCTGGTGATGACTGCTGGGGTCCCCCCTTGAAAACAAGACATTATCCTGATAATATCCTGAAACCAACATGGCACTCATATTCTTTTCCTTCCAGATAATTCTGTTTATTTAAGCTTGTTAGTGACTGAGGATTGGCTCTCATGTTTTTTGTTTTGATCTCACTGCATGTATGAAGGAGAGCTGGGGTCCTGCTGCACGGTGAGATGAAACGCAGACAGGCCACACAAGTCCTGCTCCGTGTCCTACTATAAACCAGTAGCAGAGAGACGCGCTCACATAAACACTCACAAACACACACCGTGCATCTATTTTCTATATCACTAAATCATTGCCTGAGGCTGTGGGATGGCAGCATCCCCTCTGGAGGGGGAATCTGTTCACGTCCAAATCCCCATCCTGCTATAAACTCCAACAGCACAGACCTGCTGCCGCTGCCTGATGCCGTCTCATAGCAGCACTGCAGCCTTTTATGGTGGGCCTCCTGTATCTGCTAGTGCATCTTGTGTGTGTGTGTGTGTGTGTGTGTGTGTTATATCGTCTTGTTATACCGGTTTGTCTAAAACTGTTGTTTGACTGTTCTGAACTGATTGATCATGAAACTTTTGGAGGTTTCACGATTTTATAGTTAGTGATTAATATCATACCATAAGCAATTATTTATTTATCTATGTTTTGTTTTTGTTTTTTTCATGAAAATGTCTCTTTTTCTCTATAAGAACTTCTTTAGATGTCTGCTGATGAGGGACACGCCATGTCTTTCCATCTTGGAGGTGAGACACGTTCAAACCTCAAACCTCTTTGACACAGAGATTAAATCCTCTTTAATAAAGCTTGGTTTCAGGACTGTATAAATGAAATAATCTAGACATGGTTTGATAATTTCCTTAAAATAAACAATATACCACTGCATTTTGAATTCACAAATCTTCAATTTAAAATTTTTTTTTTTTATTCTTCTCTAATTCTCGCTGTTTGTCCCTGAAGTTTGTTCTGGATACAGATGAACATGTTCAAGGTCTGCTGCTCCTCAATCAGGAAACCATGTGTTGGTGTAGATATGCATTTGTTTTAAACTTGTTTGTTTGTATTGTCTCCTACTTTTCCAGGACACTATTGTAGAAGAGAGTTTAAACCTTAATTATTAAATTAAGGGAAATGAAATACTTAAAATATTTATAATAAAAAGACCACCTGTTCTTTGATTACCAGCAGGATTTAAAAATAAAAGAAATGTTTGGTGTGGCTCCGCGGTGCACTGGCGTCGTGCCCGGAGTTTCCCCCAAGTCATGCCCTAAGACAAGCTGGGATAGACTCCAGCTCCCTGCTACCTGCTCAAGCGGATGAAGCGGGTTGAGGAAATGAATGAATGAATGAATGAATGAATGAATGAATGAATGAATGAATGAGTGAGTGAATGAATGAGTGAATGAATGTTTGGTGTGAATCAGAAAAAGGTAATATTGATTTATTATTAATAATACTGATAATATATTGTTATAATAGAATATCATAGTAATAATATTTCAAGGTGTGACATTCTTCAACACTTTATTTAATTTCTTGATGAATCGTTCATGTTTCCTGATGGAAGCATCAGGTATCCGTGTAGGAGTGTGAGAAAATGGTCCAGATCAAAATGAGAATCTACCAGATTTAAAAACTGCTCGTTACAATTCCAGTAACCTTAGCTCGTAGTTTCATATCTGTGATTAAAGAGAGGTATGCGCTCAGCCTAGTTGTTGTTGTTGTTGTTGTTATGATGAGATTTGAAACATTTGAAACAATGTGACAGGAGGGGAACACTGTCACTCTGTGTTCACCACATACATGACAGTCACAAGAGGAAGTCAGTCCTCATATGATACGGTCAGCTGAAGAACCGGACACCAAGTTCTATCAAACCACAGATGATGACACAACAATCACATCGTCACAAAAATACAGTTCGTGAGAGATCTCAGTCTGATTGCATGTGTGTGCGTGTGTGTGTGTGTGTGTGTGTGTGTGTGTGTGTGTGTGTGTGTGTGCGTGTGTGTGTGTGTGCAGGTGGACAGAGAGCACAGAGGCTTTCAGATCTGAGGCAGGAACACATCAAAACAACAGAGAGCCTGTTTGATCCGACGCTCATCTGAACTCCGTATCAAAGCAGGAAGCAGGAGAAGCTCCGTCCAGAGCAAAATGTTACAACCGCACTCCCGTCGGTCTGAACAGACATATTCTTCTGCAAAGGCTTCATGGTGAAAAAGCACAAGTGAACTGAGAGAGACAGACAAGCAGAAGAAATAAGTTGCTGCCTCGATCATCTCTGCTTGTCTTAAATCGATCAAACCACCAGTGCTACAACAATCCTCTAGAAATAAGCCGCATATGATAGAGTGACACCTCTGTCATCAGTTCCAACACACACCATGATTATCTTACAATGAAGAGCTGGAACTTCCTTATTAACGATGCATGTATGGTGACATTTCAATGTTCTTATGACCCATAAATGAAGCAGAATGACACTGAAGTTTGCACCAAACTCATCTGATGCTCTGCAACTGTCACACAATATCAACCCCAATCCAGGTCACACACAGCTCGTCCTCCTCCCAGTCTTCTCTTTGAACTGTCTACAAAAGCACCTGAGACATGAGGTGACTGTCACACTCCCACCGTACCTCTCTTGAAAGACCATCTCTTCATCCAGAGTTTAGAGAAGGAGGGCCAGGAGTGGTTGAGAGGAGAACCCGCCATAGCAGCAGCACAAACCAGTCGCTCATTCACTAAAACTATAGGTCCTCTGGCAGCAAGTGAGACCAGGAAGGGGGAGAAAAACTGGGCAGGGGGATAGGAGGGACAGAGGGAGGGGAGAGAGAGAGAGAGAGAGAGAGAGAGAGAGAGAGAGAGAGAGAGAGAGAGAGAGAGAGAGAGAGAGAGAGAGAGAGAGAGAGAGAGAGAGGGGAGGAGGGGGGGTTTCGTCCTTGAAGGACAGACAGAGGAGAGCATAAAAGATGACAGCAGGTAGAGACAGATGAAAGAAAGAATGGATCTG
This sequence comes from Antennarius maculatus, assembly GCA_013358685.1. NCBI lineage: Eukaryota > Metazoa > Chordata > Actinopteri > Lophiiformes > Antennariidae > Antennarius > Antennarius maculatus. The sequence goes on along the minus strand of CM023610.1, from coordinate 6,958,029 downwards.
GGGGTTTTGATTTTGGGGGAGGAGGGGAGTAAGTTAAGGAAGAAAAAAATGTTCAAAATGTTTAAAATAACCAACAGCTATTAACTCATCTGGGAATCAACTTAAGTGTGTCCATTAGGGCCTGCTTCAATGCTTCAATGCCTGCAGACTGGTTTGAAGATCTCGTGGTTTTCAGGAAATGATGCAGAAACAGAAAAAGAGAAGGAAGACGATGCAATGAAAGGAGTGTGCAGAGACATGCCAAACAGAGTCGCACACCCAGCTATTGTTGTTTATTCTCTGTATGAATCACAGAGATCACCACATCCTTTCAGAAGAGGTGAAATGAGGCGCTTTCAAAATGCTGTGCAGAGTAACAGAGAATACAGGAGAGAGCGAGCTCACCGCTGCAACTACTAGGTGCAGAGCCTGGCAACTGTTGCCACCACCGTGCTTTTAATTTGCACAAGTGTAACGTTGGATAACTGTCAAGTTCAGCTCACTGCACATCAGATGGAAAAGTCTCCCTACTTTCCCACAGACAAGGCAGAGAAGTAAATACTAAAACCCATTTCTGCAGCAGAAAAATACCTCACATCTCCAACAAAACCTTAAGAAAAATACAAATCAGAGTGTTAGGGTTAAGGCTAGGGGTTAGGGTCAAGGTTAGGGTTAGGGTTAGGGGTTAGGGTTAGGGTTATGGTTAAGAGTTAGGGTAAGCCTAACCCTAGGGTAAACCTAACTTTAACCCTAACCCCTAACCCTAGGCTAACCCTAACCCTGACCCCTTACCCTTACCCCTAACCCTAAGCCAGACCCTAACCCTGACCCTAACCCTAACCCAGATAACCTTGACTTAAACTCTACTTACATTTGTTCAGTGTGAAAAGATGGCAGCAAGAAAATGTTGGCTGTTCTCCACAACGTCCAGAGATCAGAGAAGTGAAGATGTGTTCATCCTCAGAGTCAGGATCTGAACCCTGCTTCCTCTTTTGTCTCATCGTGTGCAGCTGAGAACAAAGTGCTGCTGATTGGCCCACACACAGTTTCACACACACACACACACACACACACACACACACACACACACACACACTCACACACCAGTGTGTGTGTTCCGAGGAAAACACCATGCCGTTGCATAAGCGTGAGTCATTTCACAGATTTCATCACTTTCTGATCTGAACTAAACTCAAACCTGATGCTGTTACGGTTGGACATCAGTGCATCACTGGCTCATCAACAGACTTGTGGTCTGCAGCCTCACACATTTGATCCAACTGCATCCTTTAAAAATTGAGTTGGGAGGTGTTGAGCTGGCCTTGAAGGTGTGTAAAAAAGTACAATTTATATTCTGTATGATCAACTGCATCAGGATACTCTTGAGAAAGACACTGAAACTGAGCCTCTTAAAGAAATAAAAGCAAATGTAAATGTGTTTAGGAACTAGTTTTTATTCAGTTAGTAATTTACATTTGAAATCTAGCTATAGTTAAAAATACTGTTCAAATAAAAGTCAAATATATTCGTCAAATATATGTAGTATCATTGTTACAGCCAGAAGCTAATTTATTCAATCTCATTATTATTATTTATTAGCTTTACTGACAAAATATTTTACATATGATTCATGAACAATAATGTAATGAGAATAGTTTAAGCTGCTCTGTATAACAGATTAAAAGCGCTCTGCTTTCAATGACACATCTGTAGTACTTTGAACAGACATCACTGCTATGACCTGTTGTAAACATGTAAACAATGTAAACATTGTAAACGGGTCCAGGCGACAGCTTTTGGAAGCCTTTCGAGGAATCTTAGCCCGTTCCTCCTGGATAAAGCTACCAGTTGTAGGTATTGTATATTAATTTGCTGACATGCTTCAACACCTTTCATGTCTTCAGAAAACCAGTCTGCATAGATTTCCAGATTATTTCGGAATATCTGATGATGCACAAGCTTCAGCTTCCTTCAGAGCCGCGTCACTGACTGCTTAATGTTTTGAAACGTTTATCTTTATTGACCAACCCAGCCTGTTCTTTTGTGATTTAGTTAACAGCTGAGAAATATTTTGTATTGTCAAACAGATCATTTTGACTCCACTTTAATTTAACTACTTATTGTATTGATTTATTGTGACAAACGCATTAAAATGAGTTTAATCTAATTGCCGTAGATTTACGTAAAGCAGTGCATCATATTTGTGCTCATCCTAACTCTTGTGACTTATGTAGCTCAGTAATTTACAAAGCAGCATGAAATGGACATAAAGAAGCGTCTCTCCACACTAACCTTGTAATGTCATGGTAGAAATAAAGCTTCTCCTTTTGTGATTTGCACACAATAGTTGTTTTTCTCTGGCAGTGAAATCCACCCTGTGTAGAATCTACCTGCCTCAATCAGTGAAGTGTGAAAAGACACGTATCCTCCAGTAATTGTATTCATAATTTTAATATAAACAGTTAATTGAATAATTTACACACAGCAAGATTTTTATTTTCATATCATTGCAACATTTTCTGTACATGTCACTACTTGGCTCTCCTTTGAAAACATAGAAAAAATAAATTGTCAAGCGTTCATTTAGTCATGGCACATTTTTGATCCTGTACATTACGCACATATTTCTGTGTGTGTGTGTGTGTGTGTGTGTGTGTGTGTGTGTGTGTGTTCAGTATGTTGATATACGTGATACATAAAGATAATGGCACATTTGGATCCAGTGTGAGGGATGTAGCGATCTCAGTGGGCTGCGAGTTTTGGACTGTACAGACACACATTTACACCTGTGTCGGCACACACACACACACACACACACACACACACATACACACACACACTGATGTCTCCACATGTTGTACACACAATGCATCCCAGAATTAATACATCAGCGTGTTCATCAGCAATAAACAACATGAATAGAAGAGGTATCCTGCAAGACTACACACAGCATTCTAGGGACCACCTATGTGCACTGAGGAGACAGACTTGAAGGAGCAGCGATCAGAGACAAAGAAAGCGTGATAGACTTGAACCCAGGACAACAGACACACTCCATTAATCTGAACGATGTACAGCACAGGGAACAGACAGATAAATAGAAAGTCTGGGTGTGGAAACTGGAGCAGACCACTGGACTGACAAATGACTTAAAACTTCAGAAGAGACTGCCACACGGTCCATTGGTAATCAATGGCAGATCTCTCTAATCAATAACATTAACAGTTCATTGTCACATGGCTGGCACAGTATTACTCGTATCGCTGAAGGCTTGTCACCATTACACTGAGCCTCTGACGTACTCTAGTGTTCTAGAGGAAGATGATGCCGCCGTCTGTTTGTCATGCATCAATTTACTCGACTCCCATCAAAGTCAATGAGCGTTTTCTCCCTAAAACACATGCAGATTTACAATCTAAACTTTTAAGGTGTCTGCTTGCGGAAACATCGATAAAGTTTTCTACTCTTTTTAGCTTATTAAAGATTCCATCACTCCTCTTCTTCACAAGGAGGCGCAGTGGTCTTTTCCAGTTTTTCACATAGAATAAAAATGCGTTAGCAAATTAAATACATCCGTTTATCACACAACAACATCTTGACAGGTGACACATCTGAGACAAAGCTCCACACGAGATTTGGGTGGGATGAAATGCGTGACGTGGGTCAACATTCAGAACATGCAGCAGGCTAAGAGCAGGATTGATTTTAGGCCACACATCGTTTAAGTCTTGTTGCCAGGCTGAGCCCTCAAACTGGATTGTGCTGCTCCTGATTATTACATCAACAGAATCCACTCTGCTCTTCTCTCTGTAGTGGGTTGTATCATGAAAAACAACATAACATCTATCTTTTTCAATTTAGAAAAAAAGTTATATACATATCGATAATAATTTTAAATTTTTAATGTACAAGAGTAGTAAAAGTTTACAGTCAGAAAAAGTAATTGTATTTGACCTCCATACTTTGGCTAAAAAACTGATATCCACATCTCTAAAGTGTAATATTTTTTCTTTTCCTTAAAATAAAATACATAAAATGCTTTGTTCTCACCCTGTTCCGTCACTAGCATGCTCTGTAAAACCACGTTCATCAAAATTCAACAAAACAAATGTCCCCTTCTCTTAAGTCAAGTGCTTTTGTTTTGTTTGGGCTTTTTTTTTTTTTTGTCTTTTTCTTTTAAGGGGGGGGGTTGAAGTTAAGAGCTTATTAATCAGCTGATTTCTTAAAAATCACAAACAACTGAATTATTTTACATGAAAATCCCCAATTGTAATTCAATGACTTGTTGCAAATCTTGTGTTTTTTGTTTTTTTTTCATGTGATTTGGGGGTCTTGCTGTCAAAACAGAAAAATAAATCACTACACATGAATTTATAGAAGCTATTCGCTGGTTTAGATGATTCATGTTTCATGCACAAAAGCAATTCAGAGCCCAGCAGTGTAGAGACATAAGTCCAAAATTTTGGTAAAAATCATATTTCATATAGTCCAAATTAAAGAATTTTCCACCAAGCAATCAGATTTCCTCTGCAGATACAACCAAAGAGCACAGAATGCATCCAACATATTCGTCGTTTTTTTTCTCCCCCCATTTCCAGTTTGGAGACGGAAAATCCTCTAGTGATCGGTGGAGACAACCCGTTTAGTGGCGGGTCTGCTCTCTGGGTGGGGGGGGAGGGGGTGTCAGGAGGGCCATCAGTGTGAGCAAGGCACTATGGGTCGGGGGCCCTGTTTTACGTCACCACTCTTGACCTGCAATGCTCCCATCCATCCGCTAGAGGGCAGTCCAGACCGCGTCACGTCAGAGAAGAGGATTCCTGATAAACCTCAGAAAGATTTCAGACTTTTGAAAAGGGTGTTTGGACTTTTATTGTTGAAAACTCCATGTTACTTTTTGCAATGGTACTGAGAACTTGCGCTTCAGTCAGAGTAGATAACAGGTAGGTAGGTAGCTGTTCTTCCTCCTCATCCTCTTTATCCTTGAACCACAAAGCATCAGGCTGCCTCCCTGAGACGAAGTTACAATCTAGATTTGATGTCTGTTAATAGTTATTATGGCACACAGGATTGTCCCAGTCCAGCTTTTATTCTCCTTTCAGAGGAGGGAGGGGGTTCCTCCTCTTTGAAACGCTTTAACCAGCCCAGACGTCAGTGTCCTGGTCGTCCAAAACAGACCCAATCCATGGCAATGACAGAAAATAAAGGTTATCTCTTGATATTCACAGTAGAAAAAATATACATACAAAACAAAAAAAAAATCAGAACAGAGACACACACAAACCAACAACAACTGGAGGAAACATAGGACTTGAATCTGTGTTGAATAAAGTCAACTGGACTTGACCAGGAAAAGCTTGAAGATGTTTGGCCTCTCATTTGAGAGGCTTCTTCAGCCACCATTTGAATGTTAACTGTTTTGACTACAAACAGAGAAGAGGAGGAGTAGGGCTTTCTGCCAGATGATGTCACATCCCCAGAAACCAGCAGAGCTGCTGCCACATACAATCCACAGATTTTGTGTATATGGAAATAGGAAAGAGACACAATAAAGCTATGCTGCTCCTTCCAGCGTCTGGAGGGAGCCAGAAAAAGTCTGAACTGTAGTAACAATAAAAGTTAAAGGCGTCCATGAGGCCAATTTACCGTCTGATGTTCAATATGAATAAGTGCTACAGGTAGCAAATAGAAGAGGGCTGCACTTGCATATCTTGAAAGAGTGTTACTGAACTCCACACCAATGGCTGAAAATGAGCTTGATAATCAAAGACGTTAAAATAGAAACAATAAAAGATATCAGCCAGTGTCAGCTTCCCCCGAGAAAAAAAAAGAAGACAGGTTACCAAGAGGCAGAGGGGTTTAGCAGAGTTGACAAATTCATATATATTTATATTAAAAAAATTATATTTGAAATGAGGGGATGCTAAGCGACTGACAGGGATGATTTAGGCTGTTTGGACTGATTCCTCCATATGCACTGAGGTAGACTCTGGCCACACACAAAAACAACAACAATTACTTAGGAACTAACTAACTACCACTCCTGCTGCTCACCACCAGCTACTCCACCGGTACAACAACAAACTAGGCTTTAGCATCGCTCCACCTTCAAACACTTCAAAATGCTTGACTAAAGAGCTAACTGTGTTCTTCTCATACAATGACAATGATCATAATAAAATAAATATCTGTTATTTTAAAGATATGGGCACCATCTCAATTAAAAATTGCATATGCATGTGAACATCACCACAAGATTAGCAACCTAGGTCGAGGTGGAGACAGGAGCTATGTCCCACTTCCATACTACACACCAATTCTGACTGGGTTTTGAGTCTGTAGTGTGTGTGTGTTTTTCTGGTAAATTAAGTACACTCAAAGTACAAAAATGTACTAACAGCCAAAAAACATAGGATTAAGATAAGAAGGTAGCATTAGCATATAGTGTGGAATTGCGACACAGCAAAGGTCCACCATTTTTCTGTTGTGTACGCAAAATCGACAGGAATCAGTTTTTTGTTTTTTTTTTAACTTTTTTTTTTTTTTTACTTTTATTTTCCAAACTATATCACAGATTATTTACAAAGTACAAAAGCTCAAGATTCTAACACCTCAGAATAATTAGCTAAAATCTACATCATTACCTCAGGCGCCTCTGAGTGCCTAAAGCACAGACCCGGGCCGATCCACAGTGTTGCTTCTAAAGCACTAGGTGAACATCAGTGTTCAAACCTCAACGCTGGCAACAAGCTGAAACAAAAGGTACCGAATAAAAACTTCCCCCGAAGACATCTGCTCCTTCTCTCCCAGAAAACAACAGCGTTTCAAGCCGACGAACACGGATGCAGATGCTGCTTTGTTCCCCGGTGCCTCTCCGGCCTCACGGCCAGCAGAGAGAGCACAGAGGCCTGTGTTTGTGGGTCGCTCGCCAAAAACTAGCCTGGACGTGGCTCTGCGTTTGAAAGGCACTGGTAAAACATGGAGGCAGCTTCTCTGCTTTCTCAGACTCTGATTCTGTGGGTTTGTTGTTGACAGAAAGCTGCCAACACTTTGGCTATAGTATAAGTGCTGAATGCTGTTCGGCTAGATTGGCAACCACACCGGTCAGTGCGTCCGGATACAAAGAGCACAGGCCGACCGTCACATCCTGTCACCGACTGCTGTTAGAGAGACCAGGGTGCACACACAATCTGCTGTGAAACTCTGATGCCTTGGTGAACTAACAGTTTAAACTCAAGGGTAAGCGATGAGGACAGCTATGAGTAAGGGTGCAGTTTACAGGAATGTTTCTGATGGGGGGGGGGTGACAAACTTCAAATACTCCATTATTATAAAGGAAAAGCACGTCTTTTATGTCTGTTCTGGATCCGACGGGGTGAGGTGATCGTAAAGGTTTTGCCAGCAGGCGTGCAAAACAGGCGGTTGACAAGGGAACGAAGCGGTTCCAGCTAAATCCTGGAATGTCAGACCTGAGTGAAATAACTGCTGCACACCATCTAACTGCATGTGATAGCAGAGAGAATAACAGGATTAACAACACATCAGTCACACTGGCCCTCTGTCTCTCCCAGACACAGTGTTAGAGACGCCAACCCCTCCACTACCTGCTGTGGACTCTGTATACAGTTGGAACTTCATTTCCATATTTCCCCAGCCCTCCACCACAAAATGTGGAAATTTCCATTTTGAGCAGTAAGCTCAGAAGCCAAAAGGGAAGCTTCGTGAAAACTGAAGAGGGAGGGCACGCAGGAGGTGCAGAGCGAAAGGTACAACAGCGAGAGGAAACTGGTATGTGCAGATTTGATAAAACTCTCCACAGAACACTAAAGGTCTTGCTCTGTGCCGGTGCTCAGCTCAGGTAGGAACACAAACTCAGATTTAAATGCTGATTTTACAAAAATACTTTTATCAAAAACTGCTTCTTTTCTCCGCTTCACCTGCGTTTGGTTGAGAGCTGAAAAAGTCAAGCTGACATGAAATCACCAGGCAAAGACAAACTCTCGACATTCCCGAACATCACTGACGGCTAACAACAACCCAACCAGTACAGACACGTCACAGACACGATAGACCTGTGATAAAGAGACGCACAAAGACCTCAGCTCCAGTGTGATCTGACCAGACACACAGCGGACACACAGACAAACCCACAACAGGTGCACCTCCATCAAGAGACACCTCATTCCCCTTTATAAAATGTTTTTTTTTTTCTTTTTTTTTTGGTTATTCTGTTGTTGTAAAGTTGCACCCAAATACTGACAGCTCTCAGTGGTTACGAAGTTATTAAAAATAAGAAATCATACAGTGAGTTGATAATAATTCTCCTCTCCCATTCAGAGGGAGTAGAGTATTCAAAGGGTGGACTGCAGGCCCTGGACAGAGAGCTCTGATGATAGTGTGATTTCTGGGGCTACAAAAATAAGAAAATTTAAAAACCCAGAAAGACAAAAACCTGGCCAACAAAATACAAGCAAAGCTTCTGATGAATAATATTACAAATATGAACTATTTACAAAAACATCAATATGTTATCTATTATATAGAAAATATTGGTACGTGGATACCAATATTCCATATAAACTATATATATTATATATATTTCTATAACCACTAAAATATATTGGAGCAGCAGCTATTGGTCAGTCTGAGGAACTATTTTGTCCAATTCTTAACTGTTTAAACATCCTTCAGCCATATAGTGAGGACACAGAAATAAAATCAAGAAGAAGAAAAAATAAAGAAAATGAAAGAGCAAATATCAATAAGAGCAAATAAATTAAAACTATTTAACCAAAAACCCAATGAATCTGTGTGTAGTTTGGAATTCTGCAGACAAAAAAAAAAAAAAAAAGATTCCTCTAGGAATAGATGTTTGTTCTAGGATCAAGTCTCTCAAAGTCATCCTCCTGTTCCAAACTGATTAAGTAACTGTTCAAAAGGAAATTAGTATAAACGCTGATAGACGCTCCTCTTTGTTGATAGGCCACATATAAAAAGGCCACAATTTGAGTATTAAGATTTCTCTTGAAGAAAAATGCACAGAAAAGCAGAGTGGAAGGGAGAAGAGGGGCGAGTCTAGAAGAGGCGTAAGCAGCCTTCTTGGTTGTCTAAGGTTTGTTGTGTTCACAGTCTATTTTTATCCGTTTCCATCTTAAGTCCTGGAAACATGGCAATAATGAAAAACAATACATGGGTACTAATGTGTTGTAGAGGAAGTTAAAAAAGTGTTACACCATGTTTACATCCCTTGCTTGCCTGTTTGGCAGCCATGAGGAAGATAATGAAAAGTCCTGAGATCTGTGGATTTTTTTTGAAGGTCTTCTCCAAGAAAAAGAAAATTATCATAAGAAATGAAAGAAACATGAAGGATACGGAAAAGACAGACTGGTAGAGAAAAACAGGAGTGAAGAGAGGGTGGGGTTAAATGAGTTCTTTCAGGAAAAAGAAAATGTTAGGAAGGACTGGATCTGGGCAACGACAAGATTCGTCCGTTTTTCTTGCCACCATTCATGTGTGTGTAGGGAACGTGCTCCTCATAGTTCCCTCTGAGGGCCACAGACGGCCCGCTGTCCCTGCTCAAGATCTCCTCTCTCTGTGAGTATGAAGACGGGTCCAGGGGAATGCTTTCCATGTTGTCCAGGTCCAGGTCGAACTCCTCGGTCTCTGGGACTTTGTTCTCCTCGCTGTAGAAGAAGGAGACCTCCTGGAAAGATGGGTGCAGGTCCTCTCGCAACATCTCGATGATCTCGTGGAACATCGGCCGCATCTTGGGGTTGTACTGCCAGCACATCTGCATCAGGCTGTGCCTGGGAAACAGGAAAAAGAGACGCAGCTTAAACCTTTAACTCTATATTCAGATACAGGAGAAATGCAATGAGCTCAAGCAGGTGACGAGGATTTAAGCTGTAGTAGGCCTTATTTAAAATAGTAAAGAATATAAGGGCTTGAAATAAAATGAGTAACCAAAATCATCCCCAAAACATATATGATTGTAAAAACAACTACTTGTGTTTGTTAATTCAATATTATGCAACATAAAACCTTTCCTGACAACATGCCTAAACATACATCTCAATCTATATCACACAGATTAACATCTTATAAATGGTTTGAGTGTAAATGTTCAAAATTACTGAACTGATATTTGCCCGTTTATGATAAAGGCATCTATGTTTAATTTCCTCCTCTGTCATAATATTTGCGACAGAGGAAATATTTTAGGTTGACATAAAAAGAACAGGAAGTGTCTATACACGTCTGCGTATCTTCTTTCCCCATGTAGAATAATAATTATAATTATAATACAATATCAGACACCATTATCAACAAGATGACATTTGATGATCCTGTCCATTGTAATGATGTTTAAACATGTAAACCTTTGTGATAAAATGTTAAACAGTAACAGTTTGTACACATTCAGCTTCAGATGAAGACACAGAAGAATATTAGAAGCAGCAGAAAGCCACAGGAAACTATTCAAAATTTATTGCCAATTTCAGTTTTCTTCGAGGATCTGAAGCGAGTTATTTCAAATTCTTTTACTCTGTGTCCATCTGCTGTAAATGAAACCATGAGATGTCCACAGACCTCAGACGTTCTCCTGTGTCAGTGTGTTAGAGTGAACTCACATCCTCTCGGGGCAGTTGTCTGGCCGGTCCAGGTACCCTCCATCCATGACAAACTTGAGAACCTGTTCGTTAGACAGACCCTGATAAGGCTGCTCTGCTAACGTGCTGATCTCCCACAGAACGACGCCAAATGACCTGCAGACAAACACAAGCACATGAGATTAAAGTGCCTTGCGAAAGTATTGGCCCCCCTAAGAACTTTTTGCCACATTTCAGGCTTCAAACTTAAAGATAACAAACTGAAAATATTTTTCAAGAATCAACAACATGTGAGACACAATGGTGAAGTGGAACCAAATTTATTCAACATTTTATATTGGGTTTACAAATAAAAAACTGAAAAGTAGAATGTGCTTAAGTATTGGCCCCCTGTTCTCTCAGCTCAGCTAACCGACTCCAGAAGTTCCCTGATGACTTCTGAATGATCCTATGTTGACTAACAGTGACAAACAGAGGGCATCGGTGTGTCATTTGGCCTCACATTTGCACGCTGTATATGCCCTAATAATAACGTAATCTGGATTGTAAAACCTGAGGTGCGACCTACCAGCAGTCAGAGTGGGCGGTGAAGACTCCGTCCTTCAGGGACTCTGGAGCCATCCACCTGACAGGAAGCAGGCCCTTCCCTCCTTTACGGTAGTAGTCGGTTTCATAAATGTCGCGGGTCATCCCAAAGTCTGCCAGACCAATGAGCACACGCTGTGACAACTGATTCATTCAACCACCACTGACAGGCACCAATCTTTAACTGCAATATAAGCAAAAAGGACATCAAATAATTTCCAGCACCTCCAATCTTGACGGTGAAGTCTTCTGCCACCATGCAGTTCCTGGCTGCCAGGTCTCTGTGGACAAACTTCTTTGCATTGAGGTAGGCCATGCCGTCTGCAATCTCTGCCGCCATCTGGATCATCTCCTTCAGCGTAGGTGGTTGACGACCAGATGGGTTGTTCTACAAAAATAAAATAAAAGCGAGTCGTCCTTTGCTATGATATTGATTTCTTCTTGGTTGTATAGATTCAGAGAAGACACACACCTCAGAATCTGGCCTGAGACTCCGCAAGTAGCTCTTCAGGTCACCATGGGTCATCAGCTCCATTACTACCAGCGTAGGCTGACCTTTAGACACCACACCTAACAGACGAACCTATAGACAGAAAACACACTGAGTTATACAAACAATGGTGACACATTAACAAGAAACACCAGTTCAACAGTTCCACAGCTAATCTAAAACATGTCCGGTTGGAAGATACGGTGTTTGTAACATTTAAGTATAATTGTATGTAATTGTTTCTAGAGTCAAAACGTCACTGTCGTGATGGAAAGTTGTCATGTACGCTATGGGATGGCAGCTCCAACGAGTTCATCAGTATTGAAACTGTCAGAGAAAGCAGCCTATGAAGAGCCGTACCACGTGGTGACAGCTGAAGGCCTTCATGACAGAGGCTTCATTGAGGAACTCGATTCTTTCACGCAGACTGGCTGATTCATTCACGGTCTTCACGGCTACACGCGTGTCCGGGTCTCCTTTGACGATATCCTTGGCTATTCCCTCGTACACCATGCCGAAGGAGCCCTGGCCCAGCTCTCTGAGCACCATGATCTTCTCCCGTGGCACCTCCCACTCGTCAGGAACATACACTACACAGAATAAAACACATTTTGATGGAGTGAACTTCACAATTCATCCTATCCATCAGTTTTATTTTAATGATCTACTCACCATCGTTGGCACTGAGGTACTCTGGGTTTGAGGAGGCGATAAGAGGTCCGGTCGGCCCTTCCGTTTGCCTGTGACAGAGACACAAAGCATTCAAGTGAACATTCCCTAATGTGAGTATGCCTTCGAGCAGAATTATTTGTCTATTTACACTAGCCCTGAACATCCTCTTCACAATCTAATACCACTACAGATATTCAATCAAATTAATCAGCACCCCCTCTTTGAGCTAATGTGGAGCAACTTGCTCAGTCTGTCAAAAAAATCTTACTTCTTCTTGAAAATCACAAAAACTGCTCCTCCCACGAACAACAGCAGGATAAAGCAGATCACTGGGCCAATCACAATCCAGATCAAACCTGGATCCGCTGTAATAAACACAGAGAACATCAGTTCATTTGACTTTCAACAACAGATCTGCACTAAATGATCATAAGCGAACAATGCACATGTGAATAAGGCATGACTTCAAAACATGTGACTTCAGTAAAATCTTGCACACACAGTCTCCAGTCTTACGATTGGGCATGAAGAAATATGTGGTCTCTGTAAAGGAGCCATTTCCTGCCAAGGAGGTGGCTCTGACCCTCACACTGTAGTTCCCAGGTTGCACCAGAGAAAGCTTCGTACCACCTGACTTGAGGTAAGCCGGCCGTGACACACAGGCTGTGTGAACCTGAAGATGATGATGGAAAAACAAAACACATTTTTTTTATTATCAGAAATAAAAACAGAGGAATGTCAACATTTAACCCTTAAGTCCCTCTCAGTCTTCAGCTGTTTCTGTCCCACAGAAAAGACTAAAATGCTCTTTAAAAAAAAAAAAAAAACAACTGTTGAAAAAAATGTATCAATAAACTTTAGTCAAATCATTTCAGCCATGTTATACAAGCTACAGTCCTGATGACAGTGTGGAAATCAGTGAGAGATCTTTATTTAATGTGTTTGACGTGCTGTATGCTGCTGCTGTGAAATAACCCAAATAACTGAAATAAAGAAAAGCTCCGGATCCTCTGAGCAGCAGGGTGTGTTAGTGGTGCAGTACGCTGGAGATGTCGTCTGAGATGCTAGTCTTCCTTCCTGCCTCTGTCACTATGGCAACAAAGCTGCTCCTAGCTCTTTGGGTCAGGCAGTGCAGCAATGAATAGCAATAACAGATGAATTGCTGTGTTTACGTCGAGTAAACAACAACAACAGCACATTTACGCACTGTTACACACTGACTTGCGCACACAAGCGTACAAAAATATGAATATGCAAAACATGCAGCAGAGAGGTATGAAGTTCATAAACAGAAAGTCTTTTGTTCATTTTTCTACATATGGAAGTTGTACTTTATTGATCCCTCAATTGAGAAATACTTCTCTCTCTCTCTCTCTCTCCCACACACACACACACACACACACACACACACACACTGACGTCTCTAGACGTCAGTGGCAGCCATTGAGTTCATTTCTCCTCCACCAGTGTTAACCTGGATCTCTCCTTGTTCCTTCTACCTTCATCCATAACTTATTCATCCATAACCGCTGCCCTTTAAGCCCTGTGCCTCTCCTTCCTACAAATTAGATCCACATCATTTCAGCGATTTTTTTCCTTCCTTCACTTGTGTCTTCAAATTAGGGAAAAATAATAATCAAAACGTTCCAGTCGCTCACACTCTAAATGCTCATAGGTGATTGATACTGACCTCAGAGTCGCCAACCTTCTTGTAAAACACTTCATACAGGATGATGAGGCCATTAGGAGAGTGGGGTGCATTCCATTTAATCATTACATAGGGAGGCTCTGCCGTCACTATCTCATGGGTCACAGGGCCTGGGATATGATCAGCTTTATCTGCAGGCACCAGACCAAAAGAAAAACACTTGGTTATTAACTTGGCCCACATGCTGGGTAAAGCGCTGTACTTTCCAGCGTTCATTGTGGGTCATTTGGGTCTCCAACTGCCTTTATAAATTGTTTGGGGCATAATAGTAGGTGCTTTTTGTCTACAGTGTCATGCATTTTTAACTATATGACTGTTCTAATTACCAAAGGCCATAAGGGATGATACAATTATGTTAAGATGGTGTACCAACTATACTAGCTAGCAATTAAACTAGCAAACGTTTAGGTGGGAGATTTTTTAATTAGTTCTTACCCTCTGGCATAGTTCGAGCACTGACAAAAGTAGCCATGCTGCAGCGTTTGAGGTCGGTCGGGTGGTTGCAGGCCATGATCTCTATCTTATAACTAGTAAAGTGATGCAGGTTGGAGATGACAGTTGATTCCTTTAGGAACACCTTCAGCTCCACCTTAAGCAGGAGAGACAGATCCTATTACTCCAACATACACAGATGATACATTCAATAAATCAAAACACTTGTTCTTTTAATTTGTTTATAAAGTTATAAAGATCAGTATTAATCACACAGTTATGACAAAAGTTCTTGTGTATTGACTACTGACTGTTATTTTACAGAGTAAACATTTGTCTCTTCTGAATTTAGGTAACTGCCAAGTTGGAACATGATTCATTTCATTTTTCTAGAAACTCAAGAATGTGGCAAAGCAAACAAGCGACACACTGCTCACAAAAATTAAAGGAACACTTAGAAGTAACACATTAGATACATCAGATCTCAAAATGAAGTTGGATATCTATACAAATAACAACAGGGCAATGTCGTAGGAACAAAAGGATGCCAAGTCTTTTAATGGAAACAAAAGTCTTCAGCCTACAAAGGGCTTATTTGTGTAGACACCCTAAAATCAGAGTGAAATGAAGATGTGGCACGCTGGTCCATCTTTTCAAAAACTTAATTTCTGCAACTCAAAATGCTTTTCAGTATCTTGTGTGGCCCCCACGAGCTTGTATGCATGCTTGACAATGTCGCGGCATGCTCCTAATGACAAGACGGATGGTGTCTTGTGGAATTTCCTCCCAAATCTGTGCGAAGGCATCCCTGAGCTGTTGTACAGTCTGAGGAGCAACCTGGCGGCGCCTAATGGACTTAGACATGATGTTCCACAGATGTTATATTGGGTTTAAGTCAGGGGATCGTGAAGGCCATTCAACTGTTTCAATTCCTTCATCCTCCAGGTCCTGCCTGCATACTCTTGCCACACGAGGCCAGGCATTGTCGTGCATTAGGAGGAAACCAGGACCTACTGCACCAGCGTAGGGTCTGACAATGGTTTCAAGGATTTCATCTCGATACCTTATAGCTGTCAGAGCACCATTTCCTAGGCAGTAGAGGTCTGTGAGTCCCTCCATGGATATGCCTCCCCAGAGCACAGGGCCCACTATGGGACGTCGGGCCCTCAGGCCACCTTTATGAAGTCTGTTCCTGATTGTTTGGGTAGAGACATTCACACCAGTGGCCCTCTGGAGGTCATTCTGTAGGGTACGAGCAGTGCTCAGCCTGTTCCGCCTTGCACAAAGGAGCAGATATCGGTCCTGCTGATGGGCCTGTCCACCTCTACGGCCCTGTCCAGCTCTCCAAGAATAAACACCACTCTCCTGAAATCTCCTCCGTGTTCTGCAGACTGTGCTGGGAGACACTTTAAACCTTCTTGCTGCAGCACGTGTGGATGTGCCATCCTGGAGAAGTTGGACAACCTGTGCAACTTCTGTAGGGTTAAGGAATCACCTCATACTGCCAGTAGAGATGATCACGCAAGCCAAAACCAGCACGAGTGGAAAACCAGCCAAAAAAGATCAAGAGGGAGAAACTTGAGATGACCTCCACATGTGAAACCAGTCCTGTTCTGAGGGTTTTCTAATTGTTGCCACTGTAGTGCACCTGTTGTTAATTCCATGAACACCAATACAGCTGAAAGTGATTAACGATTCCCTCAGCTGCTTAACCAACCAGAAACTTATCAGACAGGTTTAATTGATTTCATGCCAGGCCCATTTAAAAAAGTGTTCCTTTAATTTTTGTGAGCAGTGTATATTGAGAAAACACTGACAAAGAATATAGTATTTCATGTTCAGTGTGTGAGACCTTGGATCCCTCCTCGTCCTCTTCTTCAGCAGTAGATGCAGTGGAACCGAATGGCCAACTGGGAGCTGTGGTATGGAAGAAGGAGGATTGTGTGGCATTGGCAACTCCCACTGAGCGTCGCCGACGAGATGGTCTGAAGGGACAAAAACGGTTGGACAATGTTTGGATCAGTTAGACGTTTTGTAAAATATCCCTGAATATCTGGAGAAATACTTCAGTGTAATAATCTCATCTTGGCCATTTCAGTACTGTGGGTTAAAGGCAGCAGAGATGTGTGGCAGTTTGGGTGTTTGTGTCTGTCCAAATAGCAGTGTGCATGGCTGCTCCCCTGACTGGCATGAATGATAATGGGCACAGTAATCACTCTCCTAGGGAGGCAAAGGCTGTGGGACCGTGTGTCAGGGGAGAGGATGGGGAACCAGGGCTCAACACCTCCAAGCTCTTCACACAGCAGTGGTCTGCACAAAAACAAGGTTCCACTTCTTGCACGCTGTTCACTGGTGTATCGTATTGTGGGGTGTAACTGTAACTCTGAGCCTTGCAGATGTGCATTAGTGAGGCGTGTTCCGTCTTCTTGATGAAGGTCATGACAGAAAAGGCTGGCAACCTGTATAGATGCTGTGCATACACAGATGTACTTCTCTGTGTATTTCTTTTAATAACGAATGACGTGCCATGATTTGCTAGTCTAACTCATATCCTGTGATGTAGGCAACCACAACATACAGCATGAAGTTGTGGATGTAAGGACCAGCTAAGTCTCTTAAATGATTAACTGACCACAGTGAATATGTTGTTGTTTAAGATAGAGGACACTAGATATCCTGATCTACTCTCTCTGAATGGCTTGACTCGTTATAAAATGACGACAACAAAAAATGAAGTAAAATGTATGAGGGTTTAAAACATTTTGTTCATCTATAGTATAGATTTAATACTCATTTCGCAAATGGTATCCAGGTGAGTTGATACAGTTCACTCTAATATGGGACGTCTACCTGATCTCAAAGACTTCATTGTGGAGGTAGTTCTCAAAGGCCTTGCGGTACTCTATCTCCTCCTGCTCTTTCTTCAGCTGGCTGTCTGTCTTGGGGCAGGCACAGCACCTGCCCCCTGATGTGGGCTCATCAGTGTGGTTCCACTTCTGCTCATCCTCACTGTCCAGGTGGGTCGGAATACGAGATGGGAGCTTCATTCCTGCACGGACAAAACAAATGTGTCATTTTTAAAAAATTAACAGCTACATAGGTAGAGACAAATGCAACAGACTTTGGACACTAACCTTGAAGGCAGTAGTCAAACTTGTAAAGGTCACTGTCCTCAGGCTGCTTACGACAGATGACTCGGTAGTGGGTGATGTTTCCATTGGGACTAGTGGGAGGCTTCCACTTCAGGATGATCTGAGAGGAAGAGTTGGAAGAGGAAATGGGGTCCAGAGGCACAGAGGGTTCTGTAAAGGATGGAAAAAGACAGTGAGACAACAACATACAACTGCATCGCTATTGTTTCACTACTTTTAGACTGACCTTAGCCGTATGTAACAAACAAATGCAGGCAGAAAGACTAAATACCTCCAACCAAGGTCAAACAATCTGCTTGTGTCCCAACCCTCCAAACAATATTGCGAAAAATAAACAGAGAAAATCTAATTTATATTGAAAAACAATTGATGAAACAATTGATCTCCTGTACCCAGATTAGAAATAAAATGTAATGCATTGTATTTTGGCCAGTGCCCCATCCTTCCACAGAATTTTGCAGGACTCTGTTGTAAGTACTTTGTGTGCTTTCAAACAAATAAACAAACTATTCAATTAAAACAAATGAATGGACACAAGTAAAAATATACCCCCCTTGGAAAAGGCAGTTAGTGTGTTTGATTACATGAACACTCCTCATGAAGTCAGGAGCTACCAAGGGCCAACATTTGCAATTCTGTATTAAGATTTTTTATTGTCAATTTAAATCCAATGTCATTTAATACAATTTAATATGCTACAACAGACTTTGTGGGATATGGAACTCACTGGAGGCATTGGTGCGGATATAGATGATCTCACTCTTCGCTCCAAGAACCTGGTGCTCGTCAGATGCAGACAGTTGAGTCTTAATCATAACGGCGTACTGTGTCCAGGGCTTCAACGACCGGATCAGGTACGCTGGGTTTTCTGCTTTCTTGCCATCAGTGGCACGCGATGGAGGCTCAACATCAGCAATGGCCCAGCTGTTAGAGCCACACGCATCCTGCCCATCAAACTCTGTCACATTTTTATACGGCCTGGGAAATGTAATCACAGGAATTAGAAAGACATGTATAACTGGTATTATATCATCTACAGTATTTCTTTCTCTTCCTATCGCTCTCTGTCACCCTCCATGGCTACTGTAGATGTCTTCGAAAGATGAGAGAGGTCTGTAATTTTCATCATACGGACACTTCAACTATGAGAAACAAAAGAGTTGGATTTTTAAAGAATTTATTTAATACTTATTTTCCACCATAATTTACAAATATATTATTTAAAAATACCACAATGTCATTTTCTGGATATTTTTTCTTCATTTTATTTCTCAGTTGAAGTGTACCTATGATGAAAATTGTAGACCTCTCATCTTTCTGAGTAAGAGAACTTGCACAACCAGTGGCTGACTAAATATTTTTTGCACCACTGTACTGGGGAACCAAACAATTTAGAAATAGAGCAGAGCAGGACTAGAGCGATGCGTTGGCTTCTGTGTGTGTGTGGACTCGGTGTTATAGATGAACCACAATCTTGCTATTTTTTGAGTAATGTCACCAAAAAGCTAAACAATAATCTAACCTGGCTGAGATGAATGCATGAACTAGTTTCTCAGAGCCAACTTGAATCATAAATCTTCCCGATGTTTTTCATAGAATGAAATACTTGTTTTTCCACAACTTCAAAGACTGTGGAAGAAAATTACACAACGCCATTGCACCTTTTAAGAGCTGACCCTTGTGGAAAATCTGAGATTATGATTTAGTTTTAAAGTCACAATTCAATCACTGACGACTAGCTAACAACAGGATCTGTAAGGTAAACTCAGTACTAATTATCAAAGCTGATGGTATGACAGACAAAAATAACAGGAAGACAAGCCAAATGTAACAACCACCAATTGTTAGCCGTGTCAATTCTGTCCAATTACATTATTTTCCGCACTATAAGGCGCACTGGATTATAAGGCACACCTTCAACGAATGGCCTATGTTTAAAAAAAAATTCATACATAAAGTTAACTGGATTATAAAGCGCACTGGATTATAAAGTGCATTTGAGAACTCATCTTCAATGAATGGTCTACAGTATTTTTTCATATATAAAGCACATTGGATTATAAGAAATTGAGAAAAATAAAGGCTATTTTTGTGCCTTATAGTGCGGAAAATACTGTAACTTTAAAATTGATCTGTGAAAACCTTTTGTTTTCTTAATCAGATACTTACGCCTCTTTGTACAGAACCATGAAGCCGAGTAAGTCTCTATAGTCTGAGGGCCAGAAGGGCTCCCACCTCAACATTATCATATTTGATAAGGTCTTGATCGAAGTGAATTTCAGCAGTTTGGTCTCACCTAAAGAGTAAAACAGACAATGCTCAGCATATACATTTGTTAAAAGAGCAAATGAACAGTTCAAAAGACACACTGAGACAAAAATGTCATTGTGCAGGAGGAAAAGAGAAATTAGCTTGATCTCTGTAAATCAACACATTCTATCGATTGTTTGTCTTTGTAAAAGTATACATCAGAACAAGAAGCAAACTAAACAATTTTCCGAGGACTTCAACAAGGGACTACTCCCTTAATGTTGATCTTCAGCGTATGATGGGCGGCTGAGATCTTCAGCATGACAATTGCATTAAAAGGTCTTTCCAGACTTCATGTATTGTGTTCCTTCCTATAGGTTTGCATATATTCTTTCCTGAATGAATTGCTGTCTTCATTAATAACGTACAACTCCTGACAGCTATTATTTGTTCAAACTGCACCTCAGTTTACTTGTTGGCAGCACTTTCCATTAGTTGCATATTTGTGTGAACACAAACAATGGCACACAACTAAACACTCAGCAATTAAATAAGTAGATAAGTGTAGCATATAGCCTCAACCATTAAATACAAAAGCAAAAAAGTCAAAGTGTATAACCCAAACCAAAAGCAAAAAGAAAATATTTTTATTAGGGAAAAAAATATCTCTTTAAGCATAAAATCTTACACGAGGCTTGGTCCCCATTGGTACGTGCAGCAATGTCATTCTTTAGGTTGCGCTCCTTGGTTCCTGTTACGTCCTCCATCTTTTTGATTTCAGACATGCAAAGTTTGGAGTTATAGTGGAAGAACGTGCGACCACGGGGAATGGACAGGTTGTGCTTGGACCAATCCCACAGCTCACGCAGGTTCTGGTTGTCCAATGCGTAAAAGGCATAGATGCTAAATGAAACAAACGCACAATAAATACATACATATTGAACATGCAGGAGGCAGTTATTTGTATCAATTTATATATACAGAGGGACGAGAAAGGACAACTTACTCTCCATCAAGATGCTCGCCTCTGATGGTGTGTAGTTTACGGAGGAAGGAGAGTGACACCAGAGCGTAAGCTCTGCGAACAGACAGGTAGCCTGTGATCTCCTCAATCTGGCCCAAATTAGCCTCCAATTCAGCTGCAATGTTATCTGAAAGGAGATATTTGGTCAGATAGACAGCCACAACTTAATAACAATAGACAAATATATGGCCAAGGAAATGAATAGACAAAGTGCATGGCTAAAATGCCTGCTAGACAGCCATAGGTAAATGAAAACAGACAGCATTTGAACAAAAAGCCTCTACAGGAGGTGCAGCAGGAGGTGAGGTGTAGTAGTACTCACTCCCTCCTCGAATCTTGATGATCATGCTGCCATGGAGAACAGTGCAGCCTCTCAACTCCTGGGCTGAAGTTACAGACTCAATGGTCTTATTTCCCACGCACAGTTTTGGGCACAAGCCTGCACATGGTGAACAGGTCAACCTACAGAGAGACAGACATGCAAAAAGATTAAACCGTTAGCACATCATAGAGGCAAAGGTGTGTGAATGCCAATGTTCATTTAATGCATTAATTACTGGCTGATACAGAGAGCAGAGCACCTTATTGATGCAGATCATAACAGAGGTCCACAGACTTAATAACTTCATCACAATGAACCGCTATGCGTGACATTCTCAAACGCTACTTAACCTGGGCTATAAGGGTCACAAGAACCAAGAACTGTTGAGCAGAATCATTGCAGCAATCTGAAAGTGTCAGGATGCTTGGAAACATAATACAAACACCAAGGGAATGACTTCAGTAATGAAAACAACAAACTTGTTTAGGACAAAGGAAATGGAGTAATGACGTGAATGCTCCTGCATGCGTGTATCAGACATGGAATGAAAACAAGTGCATGGTATGAAGTGGGAATGTTGCTATGACGTGTGTTAGGACAATTCTGAACATATTTCATATTCATACATATATCAAATAACACACATTTCATATATATGCGTGATTATCTAGAATCATATATAAGTTTGCCATGGGAACGTTCCTCTGACCTCCTTTCCGACTAGATATTCATTTTATAGAAAGCAAATGTAATTCATAATTAGCCCTTTGCTTAAAATTACAAAACAGCAAATGGCAAGATGTATTAAATTATATTTCACAGAAAGAAAACCACATAAATACAAACAATAGTGGTTTCAATATCAACTGAGAGAGTGATTTGATTTATTCAGAGCCGAGTTCATAATTGTCTCAATTAATTTGATCTTCCTATAATGAATCAATGGGCTTTTATGAGTGGAATAAGATTAAAGCAATCACATCCACATCTGAGTCTGGCTTCCCTTTTATTGGTACTCAGGGAAAGTTACACATTTCTCTTTAATTAAATCTGTTACACATACAACACGTGCATGAATGTACACTGCGAGCTCAATCACAACAAAAACAACATGACTGAAAGACCAGCTGCAGTTGAGGAAATACATTCCTCCATTTCTCTATCGTGTTTTCAGTTCACTGAGAGTCGTCTCCTTGCGAATGTGCTCAAGCGCACAACCACACACAAGTACAGCGAGAAATGAAGCCTTGATAAAGCTGCCTTTCAGGAAAATGCTCTCACAGAAGGTAGGGCATGACTCATGAGCACAAGGATTCACTCACAGCAAAAGAAAACTCAACACTTCATTCACTGATGATTACTTACATTTGGAGATCCCTCAAAAGAACATAATCCTTGTCTTTAATTTCACTTTTTGGCTTTGACATCCCTGAACAAAGTTAAACCTGAGACATATACTAAAATGCTGATTTGGTAGTTGAGCGACTGGAAACTTTTACATATTGTTCTAATGATAGCTTAGGAAGTTTGGCCAAACTGTTGTCTTCCAGGTGAATATACCAACAAATCAGAGGATTGCAGGGGACGATACCACCTCATTAGAGCATATTTTGAAACCATCCTACTGGCTATAAAAATTCATAGCAGATTGAGACAATGACATGAAACAGAAGTCTTGGCAGTCAAATGTTTAAATCTCAACCTGTGGCCCCAGGGAACAGCGAACAAAGGATGCTGTTGTTCACGGCGGAAACCGTACAAGCTGTGAATGAACTGCCATTGTATGTTCACCCTGATATAATTTTATGTTTATTCAACTCTTTTTATAATCCCCTCTCCAGAAAGCACAAACACACACACACACGCACGCGCACACACACACACAAACACACACACACACACACACACCCTCCTACAGAAATACACACAAAGTCTTACCCAAATCATTCCCATTCTTTCCCCCTAAGCATGGCTGCTTAGGGGGAAAGAAGGGGAATTCGACATAATGACATGAATCTCTGCTCTAGGGGTGCCGTATCTGGCTTTTCCTTGCCACCCTGAGATAATCACATGACCCATTACACACCTGGCTTCTCCTAGCTTCCATCTTATTAAGCTCTTAATAATTTAAAATAAGCATAAGCCAAATCATTGTTTCCCCTCTATGACTTCTGAGTAAATGGAAACATACTGTAATGATCACTGACAAAAGTGAGAAGAAAATGTCATCGATAGTGTGTGTGTGACTCGTCCTCTCTCTCTCTTTCGGAAAATTGTATATTAATCATCTCAGAAGTAATGCTCTAGTTGCAGTGTAGAAAAAGGGAATGTTTGGGGCTGTTTTACTGAAAAACACAGACATACAGGCAAAGAGGCTGGGAATAATGGCAGCTGTAATAGAGGCAGTGTTTATCTGTCTGGCTGTATCGCCATCAAGAAACTGCAGCTGATGTTTGGTTTCCGAACCAGAAGTGTACTTGCATTTGAGCATACACTGCTGCACTACTCTGCTCTTGCAGATGTCTAGAAATGAGCAAACTTGGTGATTCCAAAGGAGAAAGGACAAACAGTCTGCACAGAAAGAGGAAGACAAAGAATAAATATAAAACAAGATACATCCCAAATGATTTTTTAAAAAAAGGTAGCACAATGTTTTATCTGATTATTGCTGCGTCAGAATTATAAGGCAGTTTCTTATTCAGGGTCCAATGTCCTTTTCCCATTCACTTCCAATATCTCTACTATTTGTTCAACCAATAGTTTGGTGAGTACATTTGTATGTCTCTACTATGTGTCATCTTTCTGACTGTTTTAATGTGTGCAGTGTTTGGCCTCTCTCTGTATCTGTGATGATGATAGTTCTCACTATAATGAAACCACAGCAGTTAAAAAGACAGAAGCCCTGAAGTTACAACTGACGGTAACCACAACCAAATGGTAAAAAAGAAAAGCATTGTTTATCACGTCATGTGTGGTACGCATATACCTACATACATCTATACAGCAGCACGCAATGAACGCGTGTACACACACACACACACACACACACAAAGAAAGCCATTCTGTCTTATGCGTCAGGGTGTGTGACTGAGACTTAAAGCAATGTTCTTTTCTGTCTAAGCACCTGATAATCCCTAAGGGCTGGCAGCAAGGAAGGGAAAATCAAATACACACACATTTTGAGAGAGTCATGCTGGGTTTAAATGTCCTTACCATTTCTAATGGAAGAGGTAAAACTCAATGATGTGACAGTGTGTGTTGTTTACCTAATAAATTTATCTATATGTCAGTTTTATTTACATTGCCTAAATCACACTTAACAAATTAGTGTTTTTTTTATAATCCATGAAATGAATTACTCCATCTGTCCACAGGCCCTTTATTCAAGGCAGCTGAGTTAAATTGAGTCAGTTCCACAGAGTGAAAACATGACTTAAATGTCCAGACAGTGATGTTCCTCTTCCCTTGTTTACTACCAGAAAGAAGGGTAAGGTCATACCCTTGCTTGTTGCACATGTAAACAAGGCTGTGTGCTAAACAGGACCAGGTGAGATGCCCAGTGTTTTTACATTCAAGGCACCTGGCTGACACGTTTATTAGGGTATCTGCATAAATCAGCAAATTAAGTGTGCATGAATACGAGTATCTTTTCCAGGGCTTTGTCCTGTCTGATATCCAGAACATAAACAATGGGCTTCACTATTACTACAGACAGCCACTGCATTCTTAATTCCAAATGTCATGGTCTCAGTCAGTGCATGTTGTTTTTATCCAATCTGTCTCAAGTCACCCACCAAATGCCCACTAAAGTGTCAACAATAGTAATTACTGACTCGCAAATGTTTCACATTAAATGATTTTATATGAACCACTCAATCTAAGTTAACAAGTCCCTGACAAACTATAATGTTGAGCAAGCTGAATAATTCTTTTAATAGGAACGTAATTGGCTGGGCATATTGTTTCTCTCCTGTGCACCTTTGTAAAGCTGTGTACAAAGAACATCAACACTCCTGCATGATTAGAATTGGTGTCCCATGCTAATAAAAACTCTGTTTTTTTAACAACTCCATCTTAAGTTAATGAAGTTCATGTATTTAATCTGCAAATTGAAAATGTTGATGTTGCTGTGGGCAGGTGTTCCTCTTTTTTTGTCCGTTTGGTGATGCTTTGACTTGGTGCAGCTGTGTAATCATTGGAAACAGAACGTGATAGAGGCTGAGAAAACACCAGACACTCAATTACTGCAAATGAGGACTTATTTGTACATGACATGATGTAGTCACTGGGTAATATAGTATACCAATATTAGGCTGGCTGTTTTAAACTTAAATGTCTTCCTCCCTCCTGAACCATTTCCTGTCTGCCTCTTCATCCGTCATTAAATAATTGGTTGTAAAGCAGACATGTTCCTGAGATTGTTTCACTTATTACCATCAAATCATAATGAAATGGTCTTTGTAAAAATTTCAAAATACAGGAAGAGGAATACTGCAAGAACCTTGTTCACCTTTCATTCAAACTAACCTGGATGTTTCACCAGCTTAAACAGCATTTTTATATTTGACAATGACGCAAACAGAGAAGCAGGTGATATTTTGCCTTTTTCTTTCTTCCTCAACAACATGTCTGTTATTTGTTCTCAGCCGCCCAGCTGCCTCTGTCCTGAGATTTTCCATATCACAAAAAAAAAAAAAAAACCCATTGTCTTATCATTTGATTGACTTCCAAACACCATGATCTCTAGTGTGCAAATGTCACCGAGTGTGATGAGTCACCACAATCCACTTGTTCTGTTGCAGGCACAGAGGAGTGATTTGTAGCAGCTGACAATCAGTCCCCTCTAGAATCGTGTAATGATGACCACCATCAATAACTCAGCAGTGTTTATAGTGGCACTTCAGGGGTGTGTCACTGTGTTTGAGGTAGACATACGTGGTGGAGTCGACAGTGGTGTACCCAGATGGACACTCTGGAATACAGGCTCCATCGTGGATGACATATTCACTGCAGGTCGTCTCCCGGTCCTGGTTGATTTTCTTAGTCTGCCTACATTTGTTGTGGAGATCCTTGATTTAAAGACAACAAAAATACATATAAGACACATATGCTTACAAGAGTATGTCTCCATATTTATGTAAAATATTATACATGCTGATTTCTACCGACCTATAATTCCAGTTAATTACCAACCTGGCAGAAGGAGAAGCTGATGCAGCGCCAGCCCCTGAACACATAGTATCCAGGGGGACACTTCTCCACACAGCTGTTCCCGTGTTGGAGGTTCCTGCAGGCCACACAGCTGCTGGCGTTACCTGGTTCTGAACAGCCGCCCAGGCACTGGTCGTGGCAGCACTGGCCCTGGAGGCTACACGCACCATGCTTACAGTTGTCCAAGCACACTGGATCAAGACAAAAAGAGTAGACGATCGGAAATGGTTAGAAACACGTTAAATACATGTGGACTCCACCTCTTTAAGTTAGTTTATAACTTATATTTAGATGGAGATGTGTGGTAGTTTAGTGGGACTTATCCAAATTTCAGGAAAAAACAAAAAAACCTGCAGGACTACGGACAACAACACAATATTATGAAATAAACAGCAGAAAGCTGCATTTAAATAGCATAAAGCTCTCAAACTTCACTCCTGTACAGCAAATAAGAGCTCAGAGAACATTATTATACACAGAGGGGCGGTGTGCTACCACGAAAAAGCAGAATATCAAAATGCAGTTGACAGAACATGACTGCCCACCTAGCATCCATTAAGAAGGGAATGTCCATAATTTACATTTGATGAGCCTGCAACGGCAGTCTGCAGCTAATGCTAATGAGATAAACATTATGTCATAGGCTCATGTCAGGTTTCAATTGACCTATTGGCAAAAAAGCATGTGGTGAAAGAGCCCAAGTGTCAATTGTGATTGGATTAGCAGCCAGTTTTGGCCTGTGCTCTGTCCAAATCTAATAAACTAGCTGTTAATATCTTGTCTCAAAGGTAGGAAAGACTCATTTGATTTCACCTGAAACCAAAAATGTCCTATTTACCAACCGCACGTAACGATTTAAGTACTGTAATCACAAGATGCACCTTTAAACAAATCATGTAATGACTGGAATTTTTATTGAAGCGTCTAAAATTATCAGGGCTTTAAGTGTCTAGTCCTTCTATTCAGTTTGAAATCCAGAAGAGAAAGACGGCAAAATATATGTGCCACATACTGTATGACCTCCAGCTGGGCACTGTTATCACCATCGCTCACTCTGTTATCACCATCGCTCACTATGTTTCTCACTATATTGTCGGCTTTGATATCAAGTGCTATTGATATCAAGTGTTAAGCGAGCCAGAAAGTGTCAGGGCAAGAAGCAGATCTAGGTCAAACAACAGCCCATTTCATATCGTGCCTGCTTTTGGTCCCTTACAGGTGAAGGTACAGAGACGCTCTCCTCACCTCCCTTCTATTGAAAAAAGGTAAATGACAAAGATGGATTTCTGCAAAGGTTCTCTGCTACAAAACTGAAAGAAGGAATGTTAAGAAGAGTCAATCTGTTAGATTAAAGGTGATGTTGTGGGCACTGTTTTGAGATCCCACCTCTATCAGGACATGATCTCTCATCCCCAATGATAGAGCTACGACTTCCCCTTGCTTACCGTGCTGCCTGAGTAAACACTAACAGGACAGAATTGGTTCTTGAGTGGGGAGTAAAGGGGTGGGAGAATGAGGTTGAAGAAATGAACAATGGTGAAAGGGAGTGAGGGTCAAAACCCCCATGAATCCACAGGGAAAGAGTTATGTAGAAAAATACATAATCTCTGACCTGGAGGAGTTCATGCAAAGGTTGCTCAAATATATTTCTTTCCAACAAGCCACTAAACCTACTAGAGTTCACAAGCTACTCTGAGAAAAAATGTTTAGCCCTTCCTAAATCCCCCCTCCTCCCATCCACTGTGATGTGTGTGTACATGCCGTGACCATGGGCTCACAAAACAGAGCAGGAGGAACTGAGACAGCCTGCAGATCCAATCCAGCGACGGGTCCATTCCAGAGTGCTGCTCCAACCCCAGATCCACCCTCGGATTCAGCCAATGTGTTAGCTGACTGGGGGAGGCAGCCATTCAATGGCCTCTTCCATGTTGGGGAGGAGAGCCACCCAGGGTTAACCCTGGCCTTGCTGGGGCAGACAAGGGGGCAGGCGCAGCCAAGTAGCATGTTAGGGTAGACAAATCTAATGCTGCTCTAGGAATGCGCAGCACAGATACTGGTGAAGCTGGTCCATCAGCTTTAGAAACATGCATTAATTTAATTCACTTCCTCTGGCTTTTCTTTTGGTGTACAGTTGGTGTACAGCTCATCTGATTTATTTATTTGATGTGTGTTAACTCTTTTTTTCTGCTTTTTCTATGACCTCAGCATCTCAGCAGGAAACACTACAGTAGCATCTCCCCACTACTGCAGCAGAATTATTCCTCATTCTGCTCACGCAAGGGCTGGGTGACACAACCTAGCGGATATGCCAAACATACTCTAGTCAGCTCACTCATTCATTCATTCCCTCCTCCTCCACGGTCCTCCTCTCTACCCCTCCTGTTTGCCACAGCTTCACCCTGCCCTGCACCACTATCTATCTCTCTATCTGCCTGCCTGCCTTTCTAGGCCACGCAGCCCCTCCCACTTTCATTCATACGCCTTGTTTTGTTTTCATGCTGGCTGTATGGGGGGGATGGAGGGACAGAGGCATGAGTTCAGGCTCACGATTCAACAACAAGAGCGCTTCAAGGAGTGGGCTGGAGCATCCTGGACAGCTTATCTCTCATTAAGCTGGACACACACACACACACACACACACACACACACACACACACACACACACACACACACACACACACACACACCTCACTGTCATTCAGTAATATACTCATAGCTTCTCAACAACCACATCCACACGTAGTTCCAGGAAGGTTTTTAAACACAAAGCCTGAACAAAGGTGTGTTGTGTTTACCTTTCATTTGGCCCTGGCAGTAAAGAACCCTGGCTCTCCCCAGGGAAGAACACTGGAGAAGCTGGGCAGCAAATAGCGTGCAGCCACACTCTGCAACATTTCCTGCTCTTTACACATAAAACCTCCCCTTTAATTGGCAGTGTTGTCTACAGGTGAAGTGCTGGGAACAATAACAAACACGTTTTACCCTAGAGGCAGCTACTCAGGAGAACACACACACACACGGTCCACTATCTGCACATGCACACTCACATGCATGCACACATGCACACGCACTGACACACACAAAGCTGCTAGAATCACGTTAACTATATTTGGCCACAGTGGGGATCCTAAGCTTCAAAAGCTCTGCTATAAATGCTTGGAGTGATCTGATGTAAGACCTTCTCTGCCAGAGAGTAAAACAGGGATGGGAGGGAGTGTAAACAAAAACATACAGATTGCTAGGAAGGTGAGAATGATATGTTAATGTACATACAAGCAAACACACACAAACAAATACCAATAACTGCTCAAACAATGGCAAAGGTCTGTTTGTGGGCGTTCATTGCTATGGAAAACAGGAAAGGCTAATTTTAAACCCTAAGGTCAGAAAAGACATTGTTCCTTTTCACACATCTATGCATCCATTACAATGGCACGGACACATTCACAAAGGAGAGTGAAACGTTTCCACAAAAATAAGAATGGTGATGTAGGAGGAGGTTGCAATAATGTACCCGGTAAATAATATGAATAAGACATATCCGCACCTTGATACCCACATATACGTTTAATTTATACGTTCTTTCACAACAACTCCTCAAAAGATGACAAAAGCAGACCGTGACTAGAGAGGACTATAATAGTTTGTGTACACACACTTCTAGATAGTTGTTTTCCAGTTTGGCTTTACCTCTACCCTGATACTCTGTTTGAACCCAGTGAAGTCAAATGAAACTGGGTACCACTTTCTTTCAGCTCCATGATGCCTGTGGAGGACATAGCAGCGCCGAAACAGACGAACGTGTGCATTGATCTCACTGGTGTGGCAGAGTAAGCATGAAGTTGTAGTAATGTGTGTAGGTGTAGCCATTACTTTGGAGAAAAACTTTCAGGTAAAAAAAGATACTGAATTCCTCACAAGATGAGCTCTGAATTTCCTAAAACAAATGAAGCCAAGGCATCAGTTTATTTATGGATATGAAAACAAGTCAATAATTTTAATAATAGTGATAGTGCTAATAATTATTACTATGGGGAGATAAACATTTTTTCATGTTTTTTCTTCAATTTTTGACAGAAGTATTAATCCTAACCAGTTAGCACTGATATCAACAAGTATAATTGGTATTAGTATCAATATTGCTGGTAGCGGGACAAGAAAAAGAGCACACAGAAAAAAGATTTTGTTTGTTTACTTGTGTGTTTGTGTGTTCTACTGGCTAAATGAGCCAGGCTAAATTGGGTTACCAATGGTGGAATTATCTAAAAGAGACAAGTGCTTGACACCCTCACACACAGAGTTCATACAGAGATCTCTACTTAGTGCTGTTGATTGTTAATGTCACACTAGTTTTTCTTTATTACAAGCTAATAACTTTCTCTTTCCAATACACACAATGGCAGGTGAAAAGAATGTCAAAAGTTGGAGACCTGCTGAGCTTTTTCCGTCTCTAACATATTAATACAAGAACACCCCTTTTCAAGAAGATATCTGCATAACTGCCTCAACATGTCCACCTGTTCATGTACTGTACATAAAGGCAGTGCTATGTCAATCTCCACACAGTAAAGAAAGGTTCTGCTCATCTTTGAGGCACTAAAATGTGCCTCACCTAAAAAGAAATAATCAGTGCAAGAAAAAAAATCCTCTTTTGTATGAAAGGTTAGTTCTTGAGAGCTGCTCTGCCAATGAATCATCTCAATATATGTTCAACAGGCAAGATACACCGACATGTATCTAAACTCAATGAAAGAGGGGATCTAGCTTAATGAACATGACTTCTCTTTCTCTCTCTTTAGTCAGTGTGTGTTCATTGATTTCCCTATCTGTGTCTTCCTGTGTGCTGGCCAGCCCTGGCAGCCCATCTTGTTACCATGGAGATGAGTCCAGACATAGACTGTCTGCAGTAATTAGCTGCATACACCCAACAGGCTTTTCTAAAATTCCCCTCTAGTCATCATTCGTGTATTGTCTTTTATCGTAAAAGCCACACCGTCTCCTCTCTCAGTCTCTATAAACTCTGGACTCTCTCCTCTTCGATGTTTTTCAGTCAGTCGCCTCCTCTTGACCCCAGTCTGCTAATTTCCCTTCTCTACCTGTTGTGGCCAGCCGCAGTGTCTCGCCCCAGGTGACAAATTTGCTTGTTTAGGAAACCACAGAATCGGATCACATAACAGTCTCTTTCGTGTAATGTCCATATGCTTATCATACCATTTACGTTGACGTCCAAACATCAATAGAAAGGCAGTGACAAGTGAAAACTATCAACAGCAAAAAGAATGGAAAAGGTAGAGGAGGCTCTGATAATAAACCTACTAAACAATAAGTGCCAAAAGCAAAGGAATCAATGTACTCAGCAATCAATACAGCCCCCACTGATGGCGCTCCTCACCACTTCCACACACTCTGCTTCCGTTGTATCAGAGTTCATTCCACCTAAACCAACCTATCCTTTTTCTTCTTCCATTCACTGTGCCACATCTTTAATTTTGTCAGCCACAGAATTCGCTGTTGGCTTCACTCTTTCCTGAAATTATCTATGCAAACTTGAAATCCATGTGCACAAACGTAGACGAGCATGGACCGCACGCATGTTTATACATGAACTACTACGGCCGACACAATCATTCTCTCAAGCCTGCAAGAAACCCAAAATACACAAAATAGTTTTAGACATCACTGGGATGTACTGTACATTCGACCTGTCTCTATAATACACAAACACACACACACAGGTCTAGCAGGTTTTGCTGACTAAACAGTTTGGTGATAGCGGGAAGATGATGAAGAGAGGCAGCAACGCACTTTCATCTATAATACAAGATATCTGCATCATCAGCCTTATGATTTTCCTTCACATCACCACCAGTGACAATCACTCACGCACGCATACGCATACGCACACACACACACACACACACACACACGCATCAGGCTCTTCAAACAAACCCCTGGTCAAACTAGGCCCAGTAAACACACTGGATAAAGCTCACCTATCTTACTCTTGAGAATGATGGGAGATAGTAATGTCTGTGCACAAGGCAATCATCCAAGAGTTTTCCCCTGCAGCAGTCAGTCAAACTGAAAATAATTAGCAATAAGTGAAAACAATAAGTGAAAACATCTGGTTACGAAAACTGTCTTGCTGTCCCATCTTCTGCAAAATAGAGGACATACAACCAAAAACAATAAACCCTATTTCCATATCTATAACATTAACACAACACACACACTCAGAGAAAGACCTGCAGACAGTGATTTGACATCTTGAACCAAAGATTCTATGCATAGTTTTCTGGATTGCAGTCATGCTTAAATAAACACCCCTTCATTTGGGTAATTTAATAAGAGGCACTAAGTGCTGGTCCAGTCATGACTAAGGGGTTTTAAAGCTTTCCTTTTCTGCCTCAATAGCCCATTATCTCCTCAAATTAACTGCAGAAAGAGAGAGGGAGAGAAAGGCAAAGAGAACTCAGATTGCTCTCCCTCGTTCTGTGTCCTCAGTTGGCATTAACGTTTATCAAAGAGGTGATTGTAACAGATTCCTTCTCTTTCTCTTCGCTCACACCGTTTTTCTGTTCACTTTCTTTCTACTGTAACCTCTCTCCCCAGTTCCACCTATGTGTCAAGGGCTTGGCTTGACACATTGGCTGCTTGCTGCATTGCTGTTTATCGTTGCTTTTTATGATACTAAACCGACTTTTTGAGCGTCAATCCCTCCTTTGATATACCCAGTGGTTTCACATAATGTCCCCTTATACCAGAGGAACCGATTTGATCACAATACACTGACCTACAGAGCATTCAGCCCAGCTGAGCTGAGCAGCAGCAAGAGTGAGGACCGGGGAGGGAAGGCTGCAGTGCAGATGCTAGCTGACTAATTTCATATTCACAGCATAACACTGAGCACAGCTATGGTACACAGGGATGTACTCACAAACACTCAAGTGCAGATACAGTATGTTCTCTCTAACACACACACACACACACACACACACAACCACAACCACGCACACACATGCACACACACAGATGAAGTCAGGGAAAACATCAGGAATAGGACACAGACGGCACAAACTAAATTTCTACACAGTAAATACAGGTGCTGGCAAAAAATGTCTCATTACTTTTAATTAAAAAAAGACTGTTTCCCATGGTAACCATAGCACATGTGAATGAAGCACTCAGTGGCTCCTTCAAAATTAATACATTTCTGTTTTAAATCGTCTCGCATTGATTTAAGTCTGCTCGTAACTAATGTCAAGGTGCAGCAAAATAAAACGACTCAGAATATCAGACTTGTTCTCCCATCTTCACAGAAATCTGTTTCCAACATTCAAACACGATTGAAAAAGTATTATCATCTTATTGCTACACTTGACCAAGGCACAAAATTCCTCGAGGACAAGGAATTTCTTTTTTTCCTGATACGTGAGTATGTGTTTCCATCGCTGTTTTTGTTTCTTCTTTTATTCATCACATCTGCGGCATCACAAAGTTTTTTTTTCCTGGAATGGTAAATTACATTGACATGTTTGATGCATCCAGTATGACACCTTTGTCCTTATTTTAATTCCAAATTGCTGAGTTAAGAATATACGCCTTCTTAAAACATGACCTTATTTCTTTCCCCCACTGATATCCAACATGCCATCAGGAAGGCCGTTTACTCTGGGAGAAAGGAGGGAAACTCTCCATCATTGCTAGGACAAGCAGACATGTCACAGAGGGTCATGTACATCCATTCTCTCAGCGTATGTACCAAAAATACAGAACGCTGGTCACATGTCTCCAACACGTGAAGTTCTAACATCTTTTGTTCTGAAAGACAAGCAGCCCTCCTTTCCTGTTTCTTGACCTCTGACCCTAACGCTGGAGAACAACATGTCTCAGAACAGCATTAAGATTTGGACAATTTAAATGGTATCAGTGTTACATTAATCTTGTTTTATACAACAAAAAACTCTTTCAGATGATTTCCTTCAATAAGGACAAAATAAATACATCTGCAACTTCAAGATGAGTAAGTGGAACACTTCTAAATGTGGAACTACTTGACACAAATGTGGTAGAAACAATCTGCATCTTGCAAAAGTAAACATTGGGTACATGATGTCCTTGAAGTTGAAAACCCCCAAACAGTCTAGCAAAAATTTCTACAAAAAATGCCATTGGTTTCAGAGGTCAATGGGCATGAAACAAGGTTGGGTTATTAAAAAATAAAAAAAACAGTTATAAAACCATGGTTATCAATTCACAGACATCCTTTACAAGCTTGCTTGCTCCCAAGTCGCTGAGGGCTTGGCTTGACCTCACCAAGTCGTCTTTTCAACAGCAGTTGGAATGATTATGGAGAGTGTTAGTCATAAGTAAAACAGTGTAAACTCAGATTTGGGTTCAATGTGTCAAAGGAATTTGGGGGAAATAGGGACATATATTGCTTCTGTTTGCCCTGGTTTAAGTTATCCATCTATTTGAACACATTCTTCATTCCTTCCATCCTGAACTGGAAATGTGTAAATGTTCTGTAAAGTCAGTAAACTGAGAGCTGGAGCAGACACTGGGTTCTGCTGTTTGGAAGGAGAATGGGTTTACACAACTAAGGGTAAAATGGAAAATATACTTTCATTAAACTTTTTAAAAAAATAATTCAGATTACATTTTACTTCATTATTGGTTTTTATGCTAATGCAAAGAACCAGTAACAAATAGATAAAAATACAGCTAGCATACAGTAATGTGAAACAGCAATGGACCCGTCTATTATTTTTTACGTGTCTCATTTAAAATAGTGTTTGATCTTCAAACAAATTCTAACCTAAAGCAAAGACAACAAGAATAAATACAAAATATTTTTGAACATTTTATTTGATCATTTTAATTTAATGAAACAAAATTAATATCAATACCTAAACCTCCCAAGGGAAAGTTCCCTGTGAAGTAAACAGCTCCACCTTTGCCACCAAATACATCCAATACCACTTTCTGACATTGCTGTGGTAGAATTTTGGCCCACTCTTACTGACAGAACTGCTTTAGTGCAGAGTTTGCAAGCATGAACTGCCGCTTTCAGGCCCTGCACCAGCATCTCAATAGGGTCCCTGTTTAAACTTATTCAGTTCCAAATATTTAAATTTATTCATTTTGAGCCATTCCAAGATGGATCTACTCTTATGTCTAGGATCATTGTCTTGGATGCAATGAGACAAGTCTCTCAAATGTTTCAACATTGAAATGTATGCAGACTATGCATCTCACCGATGATCCGTGGTGTTCCCTTTCCAGACTGATGTATTTCAATCAGTTTTCTTCCTCATCTCTTCCAGATTTTCCTTTCATTTTGGCATTGTGCTACTTGTGAGTCTTACTAGCCAATGAGATGCTTATAAAAATTATCTATTTAAGCAATATTTAATTGAGATGGGCTGGTAGTAATTAGACTTGAATGTGTAAAGTCCAGCTGCAACCAGTTACTAATGCAATTTGGTAGTTTTTTGGATTTACTTAGTAAGGGGGCGAATACCACAGGCCCAGGTGGTATCAGATAATCCCTCTGGTTGAAAATTCAACACAGTTTAGTATGAGCCACATACGAAAACAGAAGAAACAATGAGTGGATTTGATAATATTATCCCCGCTGTAATGTTAAAGTGCTGCATGAAAACCTCTTCTAGTTAAAATGTTAAGCCCTGTTTATACAGCCTGCTCAAGGCAGGATGGTTCCATCTATATACCATCCCACCCGTCAGGATAAATGCACAGGAACTAATAGGTGATCTGTAGACATAAAGAAACAACAAGGTAGAATGACAGGATGGCGGTGTGACCATTTCAAACTGTGTGATGTACGCATCCCTCAACCAGAACATTTAGCTCCTGTTATGATGCAATGTTTTTGATTAAAACTGTTTTCATTGAGTTCTCAAGAAGTTCCTCATTCACAAATCATCTTTGAAAGATAACTGTATATCTTGGCCTGAAAAAAAATGGCAGAGAACAGTAGTATGCCTACAAGGAAAGTCCAAGCATGCCTAAAATGAAGATGGGAAAAGAAAGGGAGGAAGTGTGACTAGTTACTACCGTATGTAGCATATTAAAACATAGCATAATCATATAGATCTGAATGTATCAATACTGACGCTCAAGTAAAGTGAGCTGTGCACCAAGGAAGAGGCCACGCAAAAGGGAGAAGCTCAAAGGAAGGAAAGGAGGCCATGGCAGGAGAAACAACATGAATAATGGAGACACATGGGTACAGCTACATGGTGGCAGTAGGGGAAACAACCAGCAAAATTCAACACGCTAGTACGTGGATTCAACAGTCCGGGGTAAAGACTTTCCCATTCCTGTCCTCCGATCTCCTCCTCAGTCAGACTGATCAGTTTGCTTGACAAACACCCCTCCCCCCAGGCTTGTTTTTCTCTACTGGTACAGGAATTCGTGGGGCGTCTCCTCAAAAACAAGATTAAAGGGTGGACACATGAGCTACCTAGGACGTGCCATTCAACAGAGAAGTTACCTTACAGCTACTTTTAATACAAATTAATAAAGTGTAAAAGTGAACATCTAACAATCACTAGAGCGCTTTAAAGCAGGTTACACCCCTTGTAATTATTCCATTGCTGCATGTCAGCATTTTGAATTTTGACAACATAAATTCAAAGGCAAGACCTCATGATGCTTCTGTTATGATGAGATTGTTAACCTGATGTAAATCTGAATAAATACATACACGTGTCTGCTAATCCCACCTCTTAATGGAAAACACACACACATCTACTTTTCAGTTTTCAATACAATAAGAACTTCAGCATTACTCCAGAAATGTTGCAAACCAAACAACGGTGAATGTGGTGAACAAACATTTGAAGGATGATTAGGGATTGAAGAGGAAGATAAATTGCATTGAAAATGTAATCCATACAGTAATCCATACAATGGTACATATTAACAGCATGCTGCCTGTTATACTAACTGATGAACTAAACAAAGGTTTTGCAGCTTTAAGGGCTTCTGTCATCTGTTCTGTCCACATCTGATAACAATAAAAAGGAAAAAAACTGAAAAAGATCAATATTCCAAAAGATTCAAACCCATACAATTTTCTACTTGTTGTCTGACACGCCTCTGGTAACAGACACTTCAATTTATTTTTCTGTGTTCATGAAAATGTTCATGCTATTAAAACTGCAGCTCAGGCATAAATGTGGACATGAGGTAAAAAGAAGAGGAGCAGAATCAGAATGGCTCTCTGCTGAGGCACATCGTACCTCTTGGGGGGCCTAAGTCGAAAACACATCCTAGCCGAGGGATTTACACAGCAGGGTGACCGCAGAGGTGAGGGGCCAATCACAAAACAGGACTCATTAGTAGCATGTGGCCATATTTGTGCATGTGTGAGTATATACAGTATGTACACATTATACCTGTTCACTAAGACAAACAACAAAAGAATAAGGAACATAAATATATTAGGAACAGGGTCCTGTTACTGTAGAAGCCCTACTTGTTCTTAAGGGTTCCGGTGTTGTCAACAGAGAACCCACTAGCAGGCAGGCATTGTGGGGGAGTGTGTGTGTGGTACACAAAATAAAAGCCCTGCACTCAAATCCAGCAGTCGGGGTCAAAGGAAAAGAAAGGCAAATCAGCAGATGCTTTCTTAGCATCTTAGTGGACGGCTTTGACTCTACTGCTGCATATACTGTAAATAAATGATAGAGGTGAAATACAACTTGAAAAAAAAATTAATTATACATTGAATTATTATTAATTGATTGCTACAATGTTTTTGCTTTTCTGAAACTTCCTAGAGTGCAGTGACATAGCAGCAGGTCCCTCTAGCTTTAAAACATACAAAAACATTCAAAGTAGTGTGAGTGAGCTGCAAATTCTGTGGTCAACTTCTAAACTTGACCTGAGCTTCTACCCTGAATTATAACAGAGCTAATTCTCAACCGCAAAACAAAAGACAAGCTGAGGTGAGGGGGCGGGGAAGGTCATTGTAATAAGATTTTAAAAGCAAATTGACAGCTGAATTTGATCAGTGCAGAGGGGACTGTCTGGTGGTCAGGGGACAATGGTTAGCAGGAGCCAGGAAGCATGTAGTGGTGATTGATACTACCAGGTGCTACTTCCTGGAAGAGACGTGTTCACCAGATCACCTGTTGATAGAAAGGAAAATAAACTACCACCTGCAGATGGATCAATTTCCATTCAATTTGGTCTGGAACATGGTTACAAGAGGGGATGGCCATGAGCTGGGATTACTTAATCACCAGTACTGTAACTTTGATTAATTGACCTGCAGTCTTGTGTGTGATCAATAATCAGCACAGTCATACTCCTTAAAAAGCAAACACATATTGAACGGGTGCCCCTGTGATGCATAAATGATGCACAAACATTATCTATGGTTATTATTGTGTGTATTAATCAAAGCTTTATGGATCATTAAGTTACCATTAATTGGTCATTGTCACTCCAAATTTTTGGAATGTTTAGTGTATGAAGTAAGCTTTAAAATGTAGTATTAGTGATGCAAATAAAGACAATCTAAAGCTAAAGAGAAAATGTAAACATTTAAACTGATCATACATTGTCTTCACGTCAAAAAGCGCAGCAATTATTAATTTCAAGGAAAATATTACCAGCAATCACAGCAGAATATCTAGTGAGCTTGGTCAATAGTGAAGCACAGTGTACCATGCACCACCAAAGCCATTTTTCTGCTGTCACAAAATATAATATTGGCACATTTATCTCTGTCAGTGGCACATGTGAGACGAAGAGGCTGGAAGCATCTGTCTCAATCTACACATACTGTCCACAGAATGGAGTTACGGCGCGCCAAACAGTCCCTCCTACAGCCACGCGTCCCGTCAGAGACGACCGTGAGCTACACTCCTCATTCAAGCTGTTCTCTGTGTATATTCTCCTATCATTGCTCCCACTCCCTCGGAGGTTGACTCATTCAGACTATAAAGCAATTATGAACACACTGATTGGTCAACTGGAGGAAGTAGTCATCTTAAATAAACCTGTATCTCTCATTGTAATAAAAACAAATACCGAGAGAACTGGGTGTTCTTTGCATTTTCTGAATGTGTTATTTTATTCTTTTCTCATTACAAGAAATGACTAAATGATATATATTTTTAACTCTCACACACATACACAAGCCCTAGTACCCAGTTATTTTAATGGAATTAACTAGATGGGTGCACTCTATTTCCACAATTTGCCTAGATTGGTTTAGGCAGGTAGCAGGAATGGAGATGGTGGGGTCACAAAGGAGGGATACCCCGAAAATCGTCCTGGGAGTTTATCTTTTGCATGAATGACAAGTCCATTTATCCATTATCAGATGCATCAAAAAAAGCAGGTGTACAGGAAAAAGTAGCGTCAGACTGAATGGATGTAGTGGGTAAGATGGCAAAAGGACTGCAGATGAACTGGAGGTGTCGTCCTATCTCCACTAATGTCCACAGCTCTTCCCTCACTACTGATCTGAATTACACTGGTGACATGCTCACTATCCGGACACCAGAAATACCGCGGGTCCAGTTGATCTCATTAACCTAAATTCTGGCTTGTTAGTCATATATTGGTGCGGTGAACAGAGGCAAACTAAAAAAGGAAAACCGACAGCACATGATAGCAAAATTCCTGAAGGGGGGTGAGGGTGGGGTTGACTCATTCCATTCTATCTCTGTCAGGATATGAATCACACAAGAACTAGTCAAATGATATATGGGTATACCCAGCAATGCACACACTCGAACGCAGGTGCATCACAGTCCATTCACAGCACCAGCAAACTGAGATGTATGAGCTGCGTGCGTGTGTGTGTGTGTGTGTGTGTGTGTGTGTGTGTGTGTGTGTGTGTGTGTGTGTGTGTGTGTGTGTGTGTGTGTGTGTGTGTGTGCGCGCGCATGCAGAGCAGACAGCAGAGTGTTTCTGGCTGACGCGCTGCGAGCAGAGCACTGGAGCACAGCCTTATTTAGTTGCAACAATGCCATCATGGGGCCTGGAGCAGGAGACACTGGGGAAAGGAAGCAACAGCCAAGGCATGTAAATATTAGCTGGGCTGGACGTCATTCTGCTTAGTGATACAAACACATGTGTGGTAGCTCATAGCTATATTAAGGGACGGGCTACTCAGTGTCATCTTCTATATATGAGGAGGTGTAAATAATAGAAATAGATGTTTCTCTTTGAGCAATCTCCTTAAATATCCTGGGCCTTCACGAATCTAAAAAGACATATTATACATGTATAATATTTATCTCTGCATTGTAATCTACAGGCCTTTAAAAACAATCATTTTGTAATATTATCCATTTATACACACAAAAAATAATTCTTGCCACCATTCACAACAAGGAACACAGCAGTGCTGGCAACTCATCTAACATTAAATGTCTGTGTGTGTGAACAATTAAATAAGATACCAAAAATAATGATTTACAATCCTTTAAGTATGGCTGTTGATCACGTCGCTTTAGTCTCAGCAGCTAATTGCTACTAGAGTTTTTAAAGCTCAAGTTTGTCACAATGTCAAAACTGCCATTCCCTTCACCTCAGGACTGGAGGAAGCTTCTTTCTTCCTTTGTCACTTTTATACTGGCCAGAGACGCACAACAAAGATGCAACTGTCTTGCCTGACACTGTGTGAAGGCTGTGTAAAAAAGGCTACTGATAGAATCCTTATGTTTACATCTCATCTACACAGACAATGTAGACACAGCTGTTTAACATGTGTTTGAAATTTAACTTCTTGCACTTAAGTCTGTATTTTTACGTTCATAAACTTGTGTATGACAGTTGGTTAGGTTTTTGAAAATGCAAGAAAACCAAATCATTACCCAGCTGCTGATTTGTCAAATATCTTTGGTGTGTTAACTGTTGGTTGAATAAAACATTTCAAGATGTAATCTCAGGCTTTAGGAAACATGTTAGTTATTTGTTTTGCTGGCATTTCATAGACAAACTATAAACTATCCAGGAAGCTGTTGTGCAATTTTGGTTGTAGCCAGACTGTTAGCCACTTTCTTCATCTTGTGCTCTTCATTTTACCAAAGGTGAAAACAACATACTTTTAATACATAGTCATTGAAAGACGAAAATAGGAGAATGCAATGTCAAAAACATCTCTTAAGACAAAACCATGGCATGGGCAAAGATGTCACCTAAGAACAAATATAAACTGTGTCCTATACATTCACACCAAATAACACGTGGCCAATCACACAGGGAGTAACTGACTAGTTGGCCAATCACAATCACACACAGTGCCATGGTGGCCATCTTTAGTAACAAGAGTCAGAGCTGACAAGTTTGGTCTATCATTTTGAGGCCCAGAAATTCCTGCATGTCTGCATACCACAGTGAGCAATGGGAAAGAAGAGGGGGAGGGGGAGAGAGAGAGAGAGAGAGAGAGAGAGAGAGAGAGAGAGAGAGAGAGAGAGAGAGAGAGAGAGAGAGAGAGAGAGAGAGAGAGAGAGAGAGGAGAGAGAGAGAGAGAGAGAGAGAATGACGTTTATTCATAAAAGTAAAATTACAAAATAATCACGTTGTCACAAAATCCAAAAGAGATTCACGTAAAGTGATTTTCAAAAGTACTGTGCGTTTCCAGAGTAAAGAAACATTTAACCTTTTAAAATTTATCAAACTACAAAAAAGTTTTTTTTAAAAAGCAGACAAAATTAAGAGAAAAAAAAAATCTGTTCTCCACAATCATCTTTTTTACAATCGTGCCTTACTTTTTTCTTTAGTTTTTTCAATCTATAAAAATGTGAAAACTGGTTCGCCACTTCTTGTTTTACTTTTCATATAAAAGCTGACGCTATCCAGAAACATGTTGAGGTCAGGAAAGAAATTTTCTACTTTTGCCCTCAAACCTTTTGTGTCTTGCAGGACTTTTTTTATCTGTTGCAAATCATATTTTTCTGTTATGGCCTCTTTCAAACTGTTATTTTCGTTCTCATAGCTACTTGTATCAGGAGGTGTCTCAGATGTTTCTTTAGCAATTTTCTTCGCTTTATTCACTGTTGTGTTAGTGTTTTTTGTTTTAAGAGCTAGAGAGAAAGAGAGAGCACAAAGCAAAGGAACGGAGAATAGAAGGGAAAAAAGAGGAAAGAGTACAGAGGGGGGATCTTTCACAAAAGGAACAACAGAAGAAGGGGAAAGAAATGGACTAACAAAATGGGAAAAGTGCATTTTTTTAGCAGAATTTCATGTTGTGTTTGTAAAATGATCATTTTTTACACACTACATTCATTCTTCATCGAGGCACCAGATCCAAAAAATGTACTGAAAACAGTAGAAACAGCAGAAAGAGCAGGGAACTCCTGCTGTGAGCAGGCCTGTATGGCTACCTGCATCAGCCATTTTTAGTGAGGTTTTATAAGCATTGTCACTCTGCTATTATCAGGAGATACTTTATATTTAGGCAAAAAAAGATAAAGATTATAAGAGCATAATTTACATCCATCATGCAAATATGATTGTTGAAGCCATCACAGAGAGGGTGGAGATAGTGCAGAAAGCCAAGGCCCTGATACTTAACTTTTAAATGACAAGATCATTCTGGTACAATCAAAACAATTATGTGGTATGGCAAATTAAAAACACCAACTCAAGTAAAAACTGAAGCTCAAATAAAGACACACTTGACTGGAAGATTACCAAAAAAGAAACATTTTATACATTGACAACGGTCAAGTTTTAGTTCAAGTTCTCATTTTGCAGATCAGCCAGAAAAGAACCTTATACCCTCCAGTTTATTTGTCACAGTATCATCTGGTGAGCTCTGTTAAGCTTTTGTCTGCTACCTAAATCAGCATTCATATCTTCATATCCTGTGTATGAACACCTAACGGTGTTGGCACCAGGATTTACCTGGTTATCTCAATTCAAGTTTTGTTCAAATTCTTTCACTTTTACTTTAACATTTGGTTCGCTGGATATAAAAAGACTGATTCAGTTGCCTCCATCTAACCCGGTCTTCTGCATCTTCTTCTCTAACACCAACTACCTTCATGTCCTTTTTCACTACATCCATAAACCTCCTCTTTGCTCTTCCTCTAGGCCTCCTGCCTGGCAGTTCAAAACTCAGCATCCTTCTACCAACATATTCACTATCCCTCCTCTGGACATGTCCAAACCATCTCAGTCTGGCCTTTCTGACTTTATGTCCAAAACCTCTAACATGTGCTGTCCCTCTGATGTACTCATTCCTGATCCTATCCATCCTGGTCAGTCCCAAAGAGAACCTCAGCATATTCATCTCTGCTACCTCCAGCTCTGTCTCCTGTCTTTTCCTCAGTGACACTGTCTCTAGACCAAACAACATCGCTGGTCTCACCACCGTTTTGTACACCTTTCCTTCCATTTTCGCTGAAACTCTTCTATCAAACCTGACACTTTTCTCCACCCATTCCATCCTGCCTGTACACGCTTCTTCACCTCTTTTCCACACTCTCGATTGCTCTGGACTGTTGATCCTAAGTAATTGAAATCCTCCACCTTGATCTCTTCTCCCTGTAACCTCACTCCTCCACTTGGGTCCCTCTCATTCACACACATGTACTCTGTCTTACTGCAGCTAACCTTCATTCCTCTCCTTTCTAGGACGACCCTCCACCTCTCTAGCTTCTCCTCCACCTGTTCCCTGCTCTCACTACAGATCACAATGTCATCTGCAAACATCATAGTCCATGGAGATTCCTGTCTAACCTCGTCTGTCAGCCTGTCCATCGCCATAGCGAACAAGAAGGGGCTCAGAGCTGATCCCTGATGCAGCCCCACCTCCACCTTGAACTCCTCTGTCACACCTCACCACTGTCTTACAGTCCTCATACACGTCCTGCACCGCTCTAACATACTTCTCTGTCACTCCAGACTTCCTCATACAATACCACAGTTCCTCTCAGGGCAACCTGTCATAAGCTTTCTCCAGATCTACAAAAATACAATGCAGCTCCTTTTGGCCTTCTCTGTACTTCTCTATCAACATCCTCAAAGCAAATACTGCATCTGTAGTACACTTTTTTGGCATGAAACCATACTGCTGCTCACAAATGCTAACTTCTGCCCTTAGTCTAGCTTCAATTACTCTTTCCCATAACTTCATTATATGGCTCATCAGCTTTATTCCTCTGTACTTGCCACAACTCTGCACATCTCCCTTGTTCTTAAAAATGGGCACCAGCACACTTCTCCGTTCCTCAGGCATCTTCTCACTATTTAAGATCCTGTTGAACAACCCAGTCAGAAACTCTACTGCCACCCCTCCTAAACACTTCAAAACCTCTACAGGTATATCATCAGGACCGACTGCCTTTCCACTCTTCATCCTCTTCAATGCCCTCCTCACTTCATCCTGACTAATCTTTGCTCCTTCCTGGTCCACAACAGTCACCTCTTCTAGTCTTTGTTTCCTCTCATTTTCCACGTTCATCAACTCTTCAAAGTACTCTTTCCATCTTCCCATCACACTACTGGCACCTGT
This sequence comes from Antennarius maculatus, assembly GCA_013358685.1. Classification (NCBI taxonomy): domain Eukaryota; kingdom Metazoa; phylum Chordata; class Actinopteri; order Lophiiformes; family Antennariidae; genus Antennarius; species Antennarius maculatus. The sequence continues at coordinate 6,913,086 of CM023610.1, read as the reverse complement.
CAATAGACTTCCATCCCTATCCTTAATCACCCTAACCTGCTGCACGTCCTTCCCATCTCTGTCTCCGTCTTGTCAACCTGTATAGATCAGTCTCTCCCTCCTCACTGTCCAACCTAGCATACAAGTCATCATAAGCCCCTTGTTTGGCCTTTGCCACCTCTACCTTCGCCTTACACTGCATCTCCCTGTACTCCTATCTACTCTCCTCAGTCCTCTCAGTGTCCCACTTCTTCTTAGCTAACCTCTTTCTCTGCATACACTCCTGTACCTCCTCATTCCACCACCAAGTCTCCTTATTTACTTTCCTTCCAGATGACACACCAAGTACTCTCCTACCTGTCTCCCTAATCACATGAGCTGTATTTGTCCAGTCATCTGGAAGCACCTCCTGACCACCCAGAGCCCGTCTTAACTCCTTCCTAAAAGCCATGCAACACTCTTCCTTTTTCAGCTTCCACCATTTCGTCCTCCGCTCTGTCTTTGCCCTCTTCCTGTAACTCACCACCAGAGTCATCCTACACACCACCATCCTATCCTGTTTGGCTACACTCTCACCTACCACTACTTTACAGTCACTGATCTCCTTCAGATTACATCATCTACACAAGATGTAGTCTACCTGTGTGCTCCTACCTCCACTCTTATAGGTCACCCTATGTTCCTGCCTCTTCTGGAAGAAAGTATTCACTATAGCTATTTCCATCCTTTTTGCAAAGTCAACTACCATCTGTCCTTCTGCATTCCTTTCCTGGAAACCAAATCTGCTCATCACCTCCTCATCCTCTGTTTCCTGCACCATGTCCATTGAAGTCTGCATCAATGACAACTCTCTCACTTTTAGGTATGCTCTGCATCAATTCATCAAAGTCCAACCAGAATTTCCCCCTCTCCTCCAGCTCAAATCCTACCTGTGGAGCATACCCACTAACAACATTGAACATCACGCCTTCCATTTCTAGCTTCAGACTCATCACTCTATCTGACACTCTTTTTACCTCCAGGACATTCCTAACTAACTCCACCTTCAAGATAACTCCTACTCCATTTCTCTTCCTATCTGCACCATGATAGAACAACTTGAACCCCTTCTAACCCTTTCTAACCCTAACGCCTTCTAACCCCTTCTAACCCTAACGCCTTCTAACCCCTTCTAACCCTAACGCCTCCTAACCCCTTCTAACCCTAACGCCTAACCCCTTCTAACCCTGACGCTTTCTAACCCCTTCTAACCCTAACACCTTCTAACCCTAACCCCTTATAACCCTAAAGCCTTCTAGTCCGTTCTAACCCTAACGCCTTCTAACCCCTTCTAACATGTGGTCACTCACAAAGAAGATATGTAAATAACAAATGTTCACGCCATGCACACTGTGCTGTTTTTTTTTTTGAAAGTATGACATTATCTACGTATGATACGTGCAGATCAATGGTTGTTGACACTCCAAAATATCAGCTCAAGCAAAAAAAGAAACTTTTTAATGAGGTATAGAGTACAAAATATTTATTTAGTCAAGTCAAAGGAAACGCCGTGTGCTTAGCTTGTGGTGCAGAGGTCGCTGTGTTCAGGGACCACATTTTAAAATCAGCACTAGGTAAATAAACATATTGTAAAATATAAGAATTTTTCTGATCAAGAGCTTGCCAAGGAGTCAAGATAAATTCCCTTTTCCAATGCATTGTAATGAGAAAGACTGAGGACATCGTTGGAAATGTTGAACTTCAGCTGCAGCACAAAGCTTCAATGTCTCTGACATCATTCAGAAGCTCATCTTTTTACGTGGAATAACTGTGGGCTTCAAGTCCGTCTACTTACTTGAATTTTATTCTTCCCTCAAGGAGGACAACTTACATCACATAAAGATGCAAAAAATTTTATTCCTTTTTGGTTTCACCTACATCTGTAAAGAAACTTTGTCAGTGCTGAAGTCCAAACACAGATCTTCTACTGCTCATGTTCATCTCTCATCTGTTCTTTGGTTATCCACCTCTGGTCTTCACATTTCAGTGCACTAAAGCCCAAAACAGGCCAGACTTTTCTCACCACATAATAAAAGTGAACTGAAAAACACCTAACACATTTAATGTTTACAATTTATTATTTTAGAGTTAAAAATAAAATTAAATACTAATGTAATCATTGTACTTTTGACTTAATGCCAAATGCTATATATTGTAATGTAGTATTTTTAGTCTTTTGCTTACAAAAAGCATAATCAAAATTAATGTTGAACATAGTTAGGTCCAGGTTTGTTGGGCTCTCCATATCACAGTTCAGGTTTTTCGTGTGGCCCATTGAAAAAAAAAAAACAATAACAACCCAGCCTTAGACTAAAACCACACAGCAAAACAGAGCGCTTCAGACGGAACTGCCGTCCATAATAAATAATGTCTCCATGACAAAATTTCCATATTAATTTAGATACCTGTTCTCTTCATGAGGTCAGTGCTTCTCCAGGTACTCTAGCTGGGGAGACTTCAAAGAGTAAAAAATGTTGACATGCAACAAAATTGAATCACAACCCATCAAGTGGCTAGCCAGGCTTTACTGGTGTTTTATCAGCAGCAGCATGCTTTAAATCTGTTCATGTGTGCCTATGAACGTGTTTGTGTCCAACTCTGACCAGAAAATGGTTGGCCAGTTTCTGACCACTCAAGCCAGTACTTGCTCACCTCTGACCTGGGTGGGCCAACCCAGGGTCACATTCTTCCAATAACAGCCCCCTACATTTGTCCACAATAACGACCCCCCCCCCCCCCCCCACACACACACACACACACACACGCCTAGTCTGACAAGTATCACCTTAAATAGACAGAAATTCTCTGAACTCACATCACTGCCTGCACAGGAGCGCTCGGCACCATCAAAGCTCCTTTTGAGTGAGAATTATGTTCCTTTTTCTGACGATTTATGTTTTCTGGAAGGTACTGAACTCCCTGGTGGGTACTTTTTTTTTTTTTTTTTGAGAAACTTACTATACAGCTCTAGGAAAAAAATATTCACGGTAATTTCTGTCTACATTTTGTGAGTGAGGACATAACATTCAGCAAAATGCACTTGACCTGGACAGATTTACAAGAAAGATTTGGCTTTGGAAGTAATTACCAGTTGAGGATATACGAGGAAAAACAAATTCAATAGAGGAAAATCAAGTTTAGAAACAACAATAATTTCCAGCAGCGTCTTCTCAGGGATTCCTTTTGTATATAAGTGACTATGAGCTTCAATAACAGTTTCTGCCTACTGTTGTTAAACTAAGCCAGGATATACTGTATATGCGTTCAAAATAGGTTAAACAATTGAAAATCAGATTCTCTTTTTTTTTCTTGTGAAAAAACAAACTCCACAGCCAAACATCACTATAAATCCATCTTTTGGAACAATACTTTCACAAGAAGGTGAATTAACTACAAATTTCTAAACAGTCAAACATGTAAACATCCAGTCCTAACCCCTTTAGCTGAGCTGGCGAACCACCCAAAAGCCACCCATGAGATTCTGAGTATTCAATAGAGCATAAGCATCACATATCCCAAATACAGTACATACCAGCAGTGGTGGTTACAGACTTCGTTAAGTTCCTAACATGCGGTTCAGAGATCATGTATGCCTGAACACAGAACTTCCCCGTTCAAATGAAGCAGCAGTGTCAACTCTCTTCAGTAAGTTAACAGTGTACATGTACAGACTGTAGCTATACTGACTGGCCAGAAGTGTTTATAGAAGGGCTATGATAATTAAAAATATATATACAAAATATATTTATTTGGGTCAAAGCTGGCCAAACTAATGAGGCTTCTATTTTTATACAACATATGATGTCTGAAATGAAGAGTGGAACTGTGACAACCTGCTCTATGAATACATAAAAAATGCAAACATCCAAGTCTTGCATGACATATTTGTCAGGGAAAGGTTTGTCAATGCAAAGGTTAAAAATCTATCATATAAAATGATAAATTCCATTTATCAAATTCATGGTGAAGTAGATCTAATTCATGGTACAATAGTAACACAAAATCTAATTTCTTCGTATTTTCATGAAAAATTTTCTAAATAGATTTTCTAAAACATCTCAATGGTTTGTAAGCCGGAAGAACGGAGAGCGTTCATCTTGATTCTTTGTATATTAATTTAATCACACAATCAGTTTACAGTGTGTACATACTGTTCTAGGTGCGAGATTGTACTGATTCCTTTTAATCGTCAGCTTTGTCTGAACACACGGATGCACATGCATCTGATGTGGAAGCAGCAAGTCATGTGATCATGCTAAATACCTGAATACAATCTCATTTTCTTAAGCAGGCCAAGACATGTTATTTTCCATCCTCATATACAAATATATAGTGCAATCTTTACAGTTCAACTCTCCTTCTGAGCTGCCTGTAGTCTAATGTCCGACAAGCTGACTCTCAAACAGGGCATTGCATTTACTGGAGTGTTGCTTGACAATTAATCAAAGCAACATTTGCAGCGATATAAGAAGTCATCATTTTGTAGGTTTCGAAAGCTACAATCAACTGATCAAACCTTTCATTAATTTTCTCTCACATGTAAATAACATCCAGTCCACCTCTCTCTCTTTATCCCACCAACTTCCCCCCGGGGCCCAGTTGTACAACTTGGCAATAGAAGGTCCTCAGAACAAAGGCAGGAAGTAATGAGGAAGTACTTATACACAGCTTTAGCAGCAACAAGCACTCATGTAGTAAACTTTCATTCACAGGTCAGACACAAACTCACACATAAAAAAAACTCATGTACTCATGATGGAATCAAATTGTACTCCAACTGGGTGGTACAACAGTGTCCTCCTCAACAACACTGTGTTCTCACTGTATTTCTGAGCTCTCATCCTACACACTACTTACATTCCTAAAAGCTAATCGCCTGTATAGGATAGAGAGCAACAAGGTCCCTGAGCTCCATTTAGCCTCATGTGTGTAATTGTGCAGCGCTTGATTCTCTGTGCATGTGAGTATTTGTCGTACACATGTCTATCTGAATGTGAGCATGCAGAACAGGATGTGGGAGTGCCTGTCCATTGATGACCTGGAGGAGAAAAGACAGATTTTTCCAGATCCCATGTGGCACTCAGCTCGTGGTGTGTGAATGAAGTGGGCAGAGAAATGCTTACAATATCATAGACGTGCACATATATGAGTAATGTAGATTATTAACACCGAGTTGGATTTGTTAACAAGGATGCTAGCTTCCAGGAAGGAAAACACAAGAACATGTGTGTGATGAAGAAAGGCAGGCAACCATGGAAAAGCTTTAACTATCACAAATTAATAGCATCAAAGAGGAGCTTACATGCATATACAGTGCACCCTCGTTCTTTGCGGTTAATGTGTTCCAGGAACCACACGCGATTAACAAATTCTATGATAGAGCGACAAACTATTTATCTTATTATTTACGGTAATTTAAACGTTTATGACCCTCCTCATACTGATATTAAACCACCTTCTATTTGTATTACCTTTTCCCCAAACCCTTATCGACTGTTTGAAGCACTTTTGTGTCTCACTTAAGTCCGAGACTCACAGAACCGGGCGCACTTCCGAATCCCGTCAGCCAATAGAACGCACGTACGGTATCACGTGACTGCCTACCAAAAATCCGCAATGAGGTGAAGTTGCGAGTTTTGATGCGCGAATGCACGAGGGCACACAATGAGAAAGGGATGAGAACAGATGTACAAAGCCCTCTCTTCTGTGTGTACGAGTGGATCACTATCAGAATCACATCACTCACAGGTTGCCTCCTAGAGACTGTAACATAGACACAAGTTGGAAAAAGTCAAACACTATAACTCAAATGTTTGCTCTGTGTATTTTGTTTGAAACAACAGAATGACATTAAAAGATTGTGTTTTTTACTTTGAAATAAATACAGACAGACACAGATAAATATACTGAAACATGCTCCTGAAACAGGAATTTAGAGTCACACAAGATGACATTTCCAGTACTTTAGAGGGTATTAAACATAATTATTAACTGGGATCATAACATTTAAAAAAATGCCCTGATGATCATTTATAATAATAATAATAATAATAATAATATAGCCCTGAACAGGAAGATGAAAATGGCACATTAGATATATACTAGTAGTAGGTAATCATATAAGTTCAGTACTTTGACTTCCTCTTACTGTCTATAAGATATTAAGCCGACTGTAAAATAAGCTCTTGCTTTCAGGCAGCCAAGTTAATTCCGGCGAGGAAGTAGAAGGCAGAGGATACTGTTTCTTGTTCGTTTCTCTTCTCGTCAGAAAAGCATGTGGGTCAAGGTTGAAGCAGCCCCAGGACTACTGGATTATTGAAGTTTCATTTTCAGACAATTTTTAGATGCAGTGAAACATATGTACCCTCTGGGTGTTTAGTGTTTGTGTGTCTGACGGAGTGTCAATCACTCTCATGCAGCAGGTAGCCACCCTCTTCCCACATGTGGTCTCACGTGGTCAAGCACAGTAACATCTCTGCAGGAAAGGGCTTGAGCCTAGTAGGGAGGAAGATTGACCTCATCTCAGTCTCATGGACGGCAGCTTGAAGATTTATTATACTTTATTAATCCACAGTTGGGTAATTAAGGTCTCCAAGTTTACTTATAACTATGACTAGATTTACACAGTAATGGTAGGATAGTAAGGTAATATTGTAATAATGAGAGGTAAAATATCTCCAAGGAGCTTTCTACAAGTCCAGTGAATTGATTTGAACACCTTTGGATAACCATGAACCATGAACTTGGAGGAATGAGACCTTTCACAGACATCTTTTTGGCAATTAGCTTTCCTTATGAAGTAGTAGCACAAACTACTAATGCAACATTTGATTATTGATAATAAGCAATACATTTTGTAAACAGTAGTAACCTAAAATGACGAAGGATTACTGGCCTCACATAAGAAATTCATGCATGTGAAGATTCCTGCAGTATCAGCCAGTCTGTCCATTTGTGTTCATACATGTGGGTTTTCTTTTCCACTAAGTGCCAAATGGCTCATTAAGAACAGCAGCACAAGAATGAACTCATTTATGTTCTTGTCCTAAAAAAATGCAGAAACGGTATGAAAGACAGCGAACAAGATGATGAAAGTCGGGGAGCAGACTGAGGTGAGACAGTTTCACACTTCGATTAAGTGTATGGTCTAGCCTTGTGTTTTTGTTCGGCTGTGGGTGCAGGCCAGCAGCACGCTTCACTTGGCACCCCAATCATTAACACTACCATTTTCTTTCTCTTTTCAGCATTCTCTAGCTTGTCACTTGCTACTGTGGAAAAATATATTTGTGTGTGTGTGTGTGGTATGTGTGTTTGAGAATGTGTACCTGGGAATCACACTTGAAATGCCTTTCAGTGTTTGTTTTGCTCCGTTTATTTTGCTTTTCCCAACCTCTTCTCTTCCCCCTCTGGCCTCCTCATCTGGCCCTCATCTCATCCACTCCGTCTGTCCACTTTCATCTGATAGCATGGGGAATAAAAAAACACTGAAGGAATTGTCAATGGTGTTATTCTCCTTTGCCATGGCAACCATGAACTCCAGCTGTAATCAGTAACAAGCACATTAGTTGATCAGAATGATCCTTATAATGAGCTTCAGAAATATTTTTCTTCATGTTGGGTACATAAGGGACGCTGGGCTTGCGCTAGCCGATCGCCACTATGCCATAGGCGAAGTAAATTCCAGAGTGGCTACAAGGTTTTTAGCCTGTGTAGCCACAGTGGTGTTCTTATTTTTAGGGAAATAAAGGCAAAAACTTGCACCTTTTTTGGACTCGCGAAAATCCCCGAGCCATAACATTAGAAAACAAACTTTTTCTCTCCCTAGGCGGCGCGCATGCTGACGGAAATAGCCGAAGAGACCTGAACGCTCCTGGTCATTAAATATGCACAGCCACAGCTGAAGCCACAATGGCCTCTGGATCCAAGGAGGAAGATTCTACAGGGGAAGAGGAAGATCTTCCCATAGATCTGTCAAAGTCAAAGTGACATTCAGACTTTTAATTTGTGCTGTGTCTCATATATTGCCAAGAATCAAAAGTATTGAAATCAAAGTGTCTAAGTCAAAGTTAAAATGTCTTCTAGTCTAAGTAAAACTTACAAGTAAACATTGAGTAATATTTTGTATGACTGTATCTTTGTATGCAAGTTTTCAATTGTTGAATCTCACATTTATACCTGCATAAAGTAGAATAGAAATAAAGACAGTTAAGCTTGAACTGTGGACTTTAGTGTATTTTTGTAGGTAAACTGAACAGAAGATTTTTCCCTCAGAATGTACCAGAATGCAGGAAAACAACCACATTTTCTAAAAATTTTCCCCAGGGGAGGCACCCCGGACCCCCCCCCCTGTGTGGGGTATCCCCCCACATCCCCCCACAACGAGTGTCTTTGACACAGAATGTGGCTTTTTGTGTCTTGCTCAATTTTTTTACACTGAGCCACAGTGGCTTAGTCATACTACCTCCTAGTGCAAGCCCAGGGATGGACAGTTTGGGCATGAAGAATGATGGCATCGATCAGTGATCTACATGTAGCTGTTGATGTGATTATTGTTCTAAGGCGGAATGAACTTTCACCTACAATGCAGCTCCTGAAAAATGAAGTTTGTGCTGCTAAAAATTAAAAGAATTACACACATTACATACAATAACCACAGTTTCGTTTCATTCTCAATACTCCCACTGAGTACAAACATTTCTATTCTTCCTTTACAATGTTTGTGTTAGCTAATTGTTTTAAATCTATAAACTAAAGTCAAACTTGCATGCTCAGCTAAGAGATAAAGGAAACGCTTGGACAGAGTTCAAAACATGCTAAACTCTGGTCAGGAGGGTCACAAAGCCTTGTCACATGACACTAGATCATTTAAGACCGACGACTGTGATGTGATGGTCTAAAATTGGGATGTGTAAGGGTGAGAGGGCACTGTCCCTCTGTGGTTGTGTGTTTGTGCAATGCCTGAAAACAATTGCTATGAACAATAAAACACCTAGATGCAGGCAAAGTGAACTTTGACCTGAAAAGCTTTCTCTCCTCCAGCTTGTGTGTGCTTTTGTGTGCGCAAGTTGTGCAAGCACAGCGTTGGCTGGTGTCTGTGTGGCTGAACACAGTGTGCCAGGCCTCAGCAACAGATAGAGCCTTGTCTAAACAGGAGATCGACTGTTTGTTCCCATTCCCTCTCTCTCATCTGTGAATATTACCCTTACTTCCTCTCTCTCTCTACTTTTCTCTCTTTACCTCTCATTTATAAATCGACTGCTTGGGTTTCTTTGTTTGCTTTTCAACTCATTATCTGCCTTTGCACATGTCATCTATCCATCTGCCTCTCAATTCAAATAAGGCTGTGAATTCATCCCTCTTGGTTCCATTTTTTATCCTACATTTTTTTCTTTAATAAGATGTTTGATTTAGACGCCACTTAAAGAGGACAAAAGAATTCTTGACTCTTAAATTAGAAGTAAATTTGTTGTACAAACGTGGGTGAGCAGGTTGGATCCACATGCCCACATGTCTCGTCTTTTTGCAGGTGCCAGTAATCCGCAAATCCACTCAGCACAGACCCAACAAGCTTCCATTTCTCTTGTGCTTTTAGCTTTTATTTTTCTTACTAAATGTGTTTCAACGGCAGTACCAGGCTTGTTTTGACATACAAGCCATGATTTAGAAATGACTATTTTCAGTTTTGAGATGAGACATTTATGTAGAGAATCAGCTGCAGATCAAAACTGAAAGGACAGCTGAAAAACTCATTCAGAAATTAACGCTGACAATTCGTAAAGCTTCTGGAAGTTTTCATGCCTACATGAAGATTTAATGAAACACACTGTTGAACTACGGTTGACCAAAGGAAAAGCAAACAACTATCCATTTTCAATCAGGCAACAAAGCCACAGTGACTGCTGACAGCTTGTAAAAGTTGAGAAAATTGCAGCCTGGGTACACTTCACACAACCAAAACTGCCCTCCGCATCCAAACAGCCACCTGCACTAAGTTTCAAAATCTGCATATTGGTACTAAATTAAATACAAATTCACAAACACAAACAATCAGATGTACATACATTATGGCTCTCCTACTCGTGAGAAGCACGTTCAAGACCAGAGAAGTGCAGGCACCCCTTTGGCTCTTACCTAAGTCGAGTGAAACCTTGTAAAAGCACAATGAAACAACCCCACAGTTTCCATTCACACATCCTACAAGTATAATTGGAGAGCGGTTAGTGTGTTTGTCTGTTTGTGTGCCTGCAATTTCTCCCAGTCACATTCTTCTAATCCCCTCCAAACTTGCCCCAAAAGACGTTCAAGGAACCAGATGCTGCGTATGGTGTCTTTAACGAACAACGGAGAAAGGAGAAATATGTGTGTGTGTGTGTGTGTGTGTGTGTGTGTGTGTGTGTGTGCGCGTGCGTAATAATCACTAGATTTAGTTTATATCACTATACTGCGAGTTGTGTTCGTAGTGCGCGATTTTTAAAAGTCTGACATTCACCTTTCATGACATTTCTTCTTAAATCCTGTCTGTAACATTGGCTGCTCTCAACAGTATGTCTGTGGGCTTGGGCTTGGGGGCTGGAGGGTTCAGGAGAGGATGGGACTGAAACCATAGTGACGGCTGATGCAGAAGCAAAGGTCTCAGTGATCGAGGGGGTCAAGGAACGGGTGCATTGTTCCAGTAAAGTTGAATGTTCCTTCATTTGCACCATTTTTGGTGCCTACTCACACATGTGTGCATCTAACTTTGTAAACTGACTTTTCATTCACAGAAACCCTAATTAAAGATCCAACGGTTTCCTCACACCACCACCCAACACATGTTTCACTGTACATGGAGCAAAGGCAAACACATTTCTCTCTTGAAGTTCACAGCTCTCTCTAACCCAACATGACCTGAAACATGCCATGGATATTGGTTGATTATGATTTGTACCGCTAATGAATATAGGTGGTGGCTTCATCGTGATCAATCCCAAGTTTGAAATACTAGTATTTTCTGGTAATTTTTCAGGAATTAAAACAAATGCACGTCTGGCGTCGGCATAAAGAAACATGTGATAAACCGGTTATGAATGACTTTTTCACTTTAACATCTCAAATTAGTTCTGACAATTCCCTTTCCCACAACACCCATAACAAATTGCTGACTTAAGTAGATGACAACCACACAAAGAAATGAAGTATCGACTGCTGCAAAGTGAATTTAAACAGCTAGCCTATAAATTGTTTGCAAAGTACGATCTCCCAAAAAAGCTTTTGCCAACAGCTCTGCCTTCTTAGTTTTCATTGCTGTACAATTGATGAATGTTTGCGTTCTGTCCCCTTGAGTCTGGCTGGTATGATGTATGCCTGAGGCAATCAGGATAATGCCTTGAAGCCCCAACTCAACGACGTTAATGACTCTTTAGTCCATGGCAATCCATATGGCAATTGCATTAGGTATCTTAATTATGACTTCGTTCACAGACCTGCCCCGGCTGCACTCTGCTCTCTTGGTGCTTGAATCTTTGCCATCTTCAGCAAAAACATTTTTTCTGAAGTTCACAGTTCAGTTCATGTTTTGTTGGAAAGGCAGCTCAGCACAGCAATACTTGCAGACAGCTTTGGTTTTATTCAAAGTTCCATCTGGAAACTTTACAAAATTTACTGTTCAGCAAGTGAAAAGATGTCTCCTCATTGAAACAGCGCAGGCCACAGCTACAATAAAACACACATGAGAATATCTATGCTGGAATTAAGCAACAAAGTTGGTAATTTGATTATGCTGTGTCTGATGCATCAAGGTCTCAAAGTGACTCAAGAGTGGCAGAGTTTTAATGTTGACAGCACTATTTTTTATATATTTCCAATGTTTGAATATAGGACAGCATTGATTTGAGCAAAGCACAAGTTTGTGTTTAGTCTAGTCTGTTTGGCTACTGTAAAAAATGTCTGTGGCACTGTCGAGGCAATGCTCTCACCTCCAGTGGGGAGAGGCAGTTAAGCACACTTACGTAAAACACACACAAACATTTACATAAAGTGTACACATATTATCCCAATGGGTAACACACACACACACACACACACACACACACACACACACACACACACACACACACACACACCCTCTTGCAGCTATTGCATCATGTTCTAGTAATAGCTCACACACAGCTCTTGACTTAAGCAGAACCTGTCACGTGTTGCAGAGCAGTGTCAAACCTGCTCCCCTGGCCAATCCAATGGAAAGCAGGCATGACCACACACGCACATGGTGGGCTGACGTACTGTACGCCCTGCCCTCTCTGCTTATCATTTCCATTTCACATATTTGTCCAGGGGCTACATAGGCTACATACATCAAACTTCTCAGAAATTATCTTGAGACAACAGTAGTTTATATACCAAGGTAAAATTGCTACCACTTCTTAACCCTTAGACCCCTGACCTATTGTGGCCGTGTTTTGGTACCTTTGATATTTGTCTCTATATACCACATTAAAAATGATTTAAGATATCCACACTTGGTATTATTATCTTCAGCACGACTTCAGCTATATGAAGAGAGTTATTATTTCCGTACAACTTACTACATTGACATATTGGGCCAAAATAGACATACACAATCAAATTCGAAAATGGAAAAATTGTATTTTATTGCACATAAAAACCATGGATACTCATGGATCTGGTTTTGAACTCAAAAAAGGTTGCTATGGGCTTCTGACATAACTATATACAGTTTGTGTCACTTGTGCCACTCTTCAAAGCAGTTTCTGTTCAAAATGAGACACAGCACCACGTCAAGTGGGTAGTACTTCTAACCACATAACGTGGCAGAGCTTGGTCTACCATTCATGTACACCTGACACAGCTGGGCCACAGCTCAATGTGGAAGTCCTAGTGGGTCAGGGGCTTCACCTGGTGTGACTTACTGATACCACAATGAAGGAATTAGGCATTCACAGTGGCAATATGAACAAAGTGCAAAAACACCGTGCAGTATTAGCGGCACACTGGTAGCGGTACCAGCGTGCATTGCACATGGTAGCACAGTCGAAAGCGGTAGTCACTAGCGTGCATGGTACCGCTAACGACTACGGCTAACGACTACGGCTAACGACCGGTAACGACTAAATGCACATGAGAGTTGTATCCCAGCTTGCCATTTGAACCTCTTGTCTTAGATCAAATGTAAACAATCATATCTCCAGTTTTCCGTGGTCAATCGGTTCCAAGTAAAACCCAGAAGAAGTCTGTCAGCAATCCACGTGACAGACTTTCTTTGTAATGATTGGTTTAAAACCATCAAGTGATCTGATCGCTGGGGCACGATAATAGTGCAATAAGGGTTAAAGTCATACTAATTTAAACAATACAATCATGTGAGCAATGTACCCACAGAGAATCAGGTAACAGTTTAATTTTGATACTGAAGTTATTACATGCATTAGCACACAAATACTTACTTCTCTGGCAGTGATTCTGTGACCAGCAGCGCCCCCTGAAGTGTCCGTTGATTGTGTTCTGCGGGCAAATGGTCTGACCTTGGGCCGTGCCAGGACACACATCTCCGCACTCTCTGTCATTCTTATTGGCCACGATGAAGTTGTCCTCCACTGAATCCAGGATCTTGGACCAATCCAGGGTGGCCAGGTAACATAGGTCTGGATTCTTCTCAATCCTCACAGCACCCCGTGTTATATTCATGAGACTGTGGAGGCCCACCTCCTTCAGCTGCAGCATCTCATAGATCACAAGAGCGTAGTTGAAGAAGAGGTTATTTCCACGGATCACCGTTAAGTTGGGGAAGAGATCGCTGAGGCTCTCAAGGCCGTAGACCCTGAACAGCAGCACAAAGTCGGTCACCACTCGCAGCTTTGGATAGCTGAGGCCACGAAAGTCCTCTGTCTTGGTCTTAAACATGAGCAGAATCTTCAGGTGACCCTCAATGATTGTGCAGGTCTCCAGCGACTGCAGGTTGGTGACATTGTTACGAATGTCCTTGCTCTGGCAGACTGGAAATAAAGAAAGGAATGTAGTTGTCAGACACAATAACAAACTGTTGTTAAATTTTTATCAATATTCATTCTAAATTTCTTGCAATGCTAACATATTGACTTTCATTTAAAAAAATTAATTCCAAAAAGGTTACCTGCTAAAGAAGTTGCTCTACAAGTTTCTTTTCACACTTTCTTTTTCCAGACAACATTTAAAGTAATTCACAAATACACACACACACACACACACACACACACACACACACACACACACACACACACACACACACACACACACACACAAACAAAATAACTGACAAGCACATTTCTTGTAAAAGTTTCCAAAGGTCTGAGAAGTGTTATTTTCCTTGACCACAATCAATAAAGTATCACAGAAATAATTAAAACACCCATCCAACTACAAACATCCTCCTTCTGAGAACAGATTTGCTGTTTAACGTGAAAAAGAAATAAATGGTCTATGGTGACGTTAAGAATGATGTTTCATAACCCTTTAACATCACAACAGAAGAAGTGGAGGTCCTAGGCAAACATACTCAATATTTTAGTTTTCCCCTTTCGATAATCATCCTGCACATACTGGCACAAAAACAGTCCAGAAACACAAACTCACTTGTATAACTGTTAATATATGTGCAGCCTTGGATTAACAATATGACTTAAGAATTTTTGTCAAAACTTTGGTGCTTTAGATGCAAAAAAAAACTTGACTGCATTTGATCATCTTACAAACACTGACTTGTTCAAAAGGCTTCATTATGTACCATATAAACCAGCCATAAACAATGATAAATGAACAATAAAGGAATATCCAAACTAATTTCTACTACAAGGAAGTATGTTTAAGTTATTTCCCTTTTGTTCTATTCACAAGACTGTCTAAAAGAATCCAAAAAAAGCTGACTCTTCCTCATGAACTCAATACAAGTCATTATGAACAATTTAATTATCTGTCATTATGATTAATTACAAAAAAAATATTTGAAAGACAGAACACCTCCTGTTCCATCCTCTGATGTGTGCAGGGGGGAAGAAGATTCTAATCACAGGTCGGATCTAATTGAACTTTCAATTGATGTCAAAGGCACACACCTGCTAATGACACACTGTATTCCATGAACCCAGTCTTTTTTGCCACCTTTTCCCTACTTTCCTTTATTTTTGACTCTCAAACACACATGACCACATTTACAAGATGCAAGCTACACATTAACTTCCCATTCTGTTAGTAAATGAGATAAACAGGTCATCAATCCAAGCAAACTCTGACCAGTAGCACATCAATACAACTTTAAGTTACTTCTGGAGTAAATCGGCCAATAAATCCAATAATCGCCAGCCTCCCAATTAAAGAAAAGTTGTTTTCTGGACTGCTGTATACTGCAATAAGGCTGAGTTACTCAGACATGAAAAACACAGTGAACTGTCCAGTATCGAACAAAGTTAATGAAGGTCATCCTGTTACAGGCACCAGGGTATGTTTGTGAAAACATGGCTGGAGCCAGCGGCAGCAGTGGGGATTTTTTAGCCTGAAAAGAGGTCCGAGTCTGAGGTATGTCATCTTTTTTACCACCACTCACACGACTTTACAGCACAAGCAAGGCAAGTTAACTTTTAGCTCGCTGCATGATGTAGGGACTTTGGAATTGAGGAAAGTGTCAAGAGTTTCAAGGTCTAAAGTACGGGATATAAGAAGTATAACTATGCAAACAAACGGTGCTGCCAGTTTTATGTGGCATCTGTCACCTAAATTATGAGATGACATCTGTGTGTTTTGCGTCACATTTTAGTGATACACATGATAATTCCGCTCTACACAACAGTGAGATTAAATTTTTATACCATTTCTTGTTTAGACAATGTTTGTGAATTACACACTCAACACAATCCATGTTCATGTGGACGTGGCCAATGCCAGCTGCACTTTGCGACAACAGGTCTTCATTCACGCAAGCTAGTCAAGATTGATGTGACTACACCCTCTTTATTAGACACATATTGTATCCGAAACCAACACAATAACACACTTCTTCCTTGTCTATGTGGCAGTCAATGTTATTCCCAGTGATAACAGCAACCTTACACCTCTTTGCCCCTCCTGCGTTATCTGCTGGACACATCAAACAGGCCTACAGGCCACCCACTTGCTGTCAGGCTACAGCTCTAACCGGATACCTATTGTGCAACATGACAACCTAACAAAATACGTTACGCAACACCAGCAGGGCCAGGGTGCAACTCACCCAGGTCCCTGTGATCCGCAAGACACACCGAGCGGACACAAATATGACACTTTCACATAAGTGTATTTCCCCACCGCGGGGCAGAGCTATGCTACTGAAATTGAGTTTATTCTCTGCGTGCAGCGTGCTAACAGGGTAACACATGTCACATCTCCTGTTGGACACACTTTATTGACAGAAAGAAAAAAATGTTAGTGGGCCACAAGGGGAAGCAGGAGACAGTGCTGCTGGGAGTTCCCTCCTCAAAATGGAGTCTTGTTTTCAACTGACAGGAACAAAAGAGAGGGGGGTCATCGGGATGGGGAAAAGGGGAGGGTGGGCGAGGGAGGGAGAGTAAAGGAGTGAAGGGTTGTTGTGTCGTAAGGGGTTGGGGCTGCAAGTGCCCCTGCGTCTTTAAAATAATGAGACACCTCCTCCCTCTTTCCTCCCAGGTTCAGGAGCAAGAGGAATGAGGACAGGGAAAGAGTACAAACACTGTGACAGGACGAGATTGAGTCACAAGAAAACAGGTTGTGGGCAAAAAAGGTGTAGAAGAACAGAGATGATGGGAGGGGGCAGAGCAGGGTGAAAGTGTAACTTGAGCCCAGGCAGGAACGCGGTATGACATAAGGGATCTACAGGACGGTTGGTGATCATATACATGAATGGAAAGCCGCTATGGCACACAGTTACATGACAGGCAACAGGAACACACACATTCACTGGGGGGAGGGGGCGATGTTATGCCACAAACAAATAGCTAAGAAAAAAAATGAAATGACCCTGTGACTGGATATATAATGGAAAAAGGCATGGGACATAATAGTAAGCACAACAAAAACTCTCAAGTTCTCTTTCACTTTACTTTTTGACTTGCATAAGGTGACGCCATCCCAAAAGAGGACCAGTAGACATTTTGTTGGTTGGGGGTTTTTTGAACAAAGCCTATGACCCAGCTGAGGACCACCCATTAGCAGACAGCTTGGTGCTGGAACAGGCCATACAGGAGCTCTTAATTACAATAACCACCCAGTCAGTCGCTAATGAGCGCGGGTGTATCGGAGCAGAGAAAGGAATAACAGCAGAGGATGGAACGTACTGTACCATCGGCCGGGGCCTCTATAGGAGAAATGGGGGCCATCTACCCGCCTTCCCTGTCTGTTTGACACTTAATTTGGCAACAGGAATGAGAGGAGGCGGCCGGGGAAGAATGTACATAGGTGTGTGAGAAAGAAACAACAGAAGACCGGGCTTGGACACAGAACAAGGTGAATGACTTCAAGTCTACGATGGGAAATTAAAACACTAAAATTTTCTCAAAATTTGACACATTTGTTTTCTTGATAAAGAAATACAGATATTTGTTGCTACATGTGCTGCTTGAATAACTCTAAGGTCGTTTCACATTAAAATTCTGCAACATAAAGTAAATAAATAACCGGAAGTTCCAGTGAAGGCTTGTTGCTGCTCTCAGTTCTGCTGCTCTCAGTTCTGCGTATCATTTTACATGAGCTATGTCTTATTGCCATTTTAATAAAACATGAAAATTGGAATGGCACAAGTGGGGGTTTTTTTTGGGGGGGGGGGTCCCTTTTCATATTTCTCTGGTATAGATGGTAAAATATGAACAAAGTAATTAATGGTTAATTGATTTTTATTCTAACATTTAAAAAAGGGAATTTTCCATTTTTGCTTCTCCAAATGATAAATATAGTAATTTGCTTCCTGCCACATTTCTTCAACTGTGATTTATGCGTCTCCAGGCTAGCTTTCCCACGTAAAACCTGAATCCTGTGGACGCAATTCAACCTCAGATCACTAAATTACCATCCTGGATGGCTCTTAAATCATTTAAATTCTTTATATCCAAAAACCAGATATAAAACCAATGACTAGTACAAATTTGACTGGTACATTAAATTACAGAAGTATTGACACATTCTGCTTCAGCTCCTTGTCATACTTTCCTTGCCAAACATGAAGCAAATTTAACTAAAAGACAACACTCACCATAATTATAACTCCAAAATTACTTGAGCATGGCCTGAGGTCATGCCCATGTAACGCGATCTGTGACAGAGTGTCATCTTCAGCATTCAGTAAGGTCCCTCAGTTGCAGCCTCTGTTATAATGTTAATACAATTTCTGAGAATTCTTTTCTTCTTTTTAGAGTTGTGCTCCCAGTAGAGAATTTAATATGTATCAACTAAGAGCAGCTGGCTGGACAGCCCAGTGCTGGCCGGCAGGGAGAAAGTGGACCACAGCGGCAGTTTCAGTGGGTGAGAGCAGAGCTCTCTGTGGCACAGGGACCAGCCTACCTCCACCTTTCACTGCTTTAGAAACCAGCCACACTTTAGCCTGGCATGAACCCAGACCTGTCTACCATGAAACCAGGTGGCAGCCAAAGCCGCCAACTCCAACTGTGAAAGGTTTCCTCTCTCACACATTTCTCCAGATGAGATTGTCTCCTAATTCTGGATTTGTCAACAGCTCGGTCGCTGAATAAACCCCAGGAGAGAAAATATGCTGCTGAGTTGCCTACAGGCCTGCCAGCGGAAAAATGTATTTGTTTGTTAATATATCTGTGGAAAGTCCTGAGAAGTAAAGCCAGCTCTCCGTGTGCCCATTGCCAAGCTGTGGCTTCTACAGTGAAAAATGATGCTGAGAAATTGCATGAGAGGCATTTTGATTTACAAGTACCAACTTGTGCCTCCAAAACAAAAAGTTGAGGACCAAAATAACAGTATGTGAGCCAGGAAAAGGCTGAGGGGGGCAGTTTGAAAAGTGGAAATATGCTAAGTGTGCCATTAAGAAAAACACTAGAAATATATTTTTTGCATCATTTTTTGACAATGCGAGTGGACAGTAATTCCACATGTGAGCCGGGCTAACACGTGCAGTGTGACTGGCGAATACATCCACATATAAACAAATAAACCGCACATAAACGTGGGAGGCCACCTGTTCCTCCACTGCCTCAGCCTCCCATTGAGAAGTATGGCAAGAGGAGCTGGCATCGCCTTTTCATACACAGCACTGCATCCCAGTCAGGCTGTGGCTCAGTGCCAAGCTGTGACAGATTGAAGCGAGATAGAAAAGAGCAATATGCCAGGCCGGCGCTGTCAGGTGACTGGCCAAGAGAAGAGAGGGTTTCAATAGAAACACACTGGTAAGTTTGGCTCGCCTCAATCCATCTACTTTCCAGCACTGGCAAAGGAAGGAGAAAGGAAGGGATGGAAGGAGGGGGAATTACAGATACAGACAGAGGGAGACAAAGAGATGGAGTATAAACAGATATGCCAGGCTGGTTTGACAGTAGACTCAAGGCTGCTTGGAGGGAAAATGAAAACAAGAGGGCAGAACAAACCAGTGGCCCCGTTTGACATTTTTGTGCAACAGGGTCCCCAAAATGAAAAGACACCTCTATTCCATGATCACCAACAGAAACACCAAAATAACAATAACTGTATGAAGACATGTAGTCTCAACCTGGAACGCATTACATCTTGTAAGATGTAAGGTGTGCTTGTAAAGTATATGAGATTTCAAAATCTTTTTAGCTGAACCTTTGTCCCTCTGGTACAAAATTAGGACATACATGTATATTTATTCATTGGATTTTTTCCACGTTGTCAAACAAAGGCCAAGAATAGTAAATCCTTGTTCCATACATAGAGCAGATAAGATAGTCATTCTCCGTATATCTGAGGGCTTTCCTTATTTCCAACTTCCTCATTCTTTCTGAAGCTGTTTCTTATTTCCTTTGCCTCCTGTGCATCCACTGCAGGTGAGTTCAAAAACACTGCAAATGAAAGTTGCATGAAGTCAAACAATAACGGAGGCTAAGATGTACTTCAAACAAACACACAATCACACAGATCTACTCAATCTTTCTGTTGAATTCCATGACTGCTCATAGGCTACATGTTTCTTGTCCAGGAAATAAAAGCACAGTTGGTAACACACAAACCAAAAAAAGTAATGAAAACTTCTGGCCACACCTTACAAAACAGCTGAACCAGGTGGTACTCAAAACAAAGCAAAGCATGTTGTGAAAAACAACACTCTTGACATAGCTGGAACATTCGGGAATAGACGGAAGACTATGAAACAGGAGCAGGTAATCAGCTGCAGGCTGAACCATACCAAAGATACAGTCAGAAAGGCAGACACACACAGGACGCCACACTCACACACAGAGTGACTAATACAAAAAACATCTGATGTTCCTTTTCATCTTCCCACGTTAGTGAGTGGAGCTTGGTGCAGCGTCTTTGTGTGGTAAGCCTCTGCCTGAAAGGCAGGCAGACAGAGCTCGGGTTCCTTGCTTGACTTGCAGCCACATGGCAGCAGCTGCAGGGCCCGGCCCTACCAACACTCCGACCCACAAACCAGATCTACACAAGGCCGGAAAAGCTACGCCTGCATGATGGCTCTTTCAAATCTAGGTCTTCCATCCCATTTCGACGTCTTTCTTCTTCCAAATCTACCCCTTTTCCTGCTTAAGACCTCTACGGTTGAAAGCCTGTGGGGCTACTTTAACAACCCCACACTTCTTCCTAAAGCCATTCTCACCTAAGAAAAAAAAAATCAAGACTAGGACAGATTCTAGCAAGAAAAGAAGACTGAGATCTGTGATGGAACAGCTGCCTCAGCTGGAATTCAAAATGCCTTTTTTTTTTTTTTTTTAATATGTGGTTTTAACCTCCAACTAAAACAGTTCAGGGGTTTAGCAGAGGTATTCCCTGTGTGGTGAATGGACAAGTGAGCTCATCCCAAGCATGGCAAATCCTATTGGTTCGACTGGATTACTGCAAGGCTGCCAGCTTCAAGCTATGACTGAATCCAAAATATGAAGCAAATGAAGAAGGAACACCCAGAGAGGGAAAAATAATTAGATTCCAACAGCCTGAAAATGAGACTCCAAATGTTAACAGGCAGGAAGAAAGAAGAGGCAGAATCTTAGGGAGATTGTTGACAGTTTGGAAGGGCGGAAAAAGCAAGAGACAGAGGAGAGACTGAAGGGGATGGAGAGCAGAGAGGCCGGTCAAGTTTAATGGCTGTTTTGTGCTGTTAGACCACCAGGTTTCATTGGTTGCTGAAAGACAACCCTCACACACACACACGCGCGCGCACACGCACGCACGCACGCACGCACACACACACACACACACACACACACACACACACACACCTTGTCACTCTGCTCTTCTTTCCATATTCCCCTCCCTCCACCTTTTCCATTGCTCTGGCATGTACTCACACCTTCAGCGCCTCCATACATCTTAAGTTCAACTAGAAATAATCTTGTGTGCTTCATTATATACTGCATATCTGTAAATCGCCTGTCCTGCTAGCGTCCCATGCATTTTGTATTTGATCGAGGGAAAACCACAGAAAACCAAAAATAAAGCCATCATTCTATCAAAAGCCCACAGTCATTTTGAATCCCAAATATGAGTATTAATACACAGTAAGAGGCAAAGATACAAAAAACACACTTAAACTTTAAAAGATAATCACAACGTCATGGGTTCTGATTATGGATAAATACCCTCCTTTGTAGATTTTTAGGTCAAAGGTGACCACGAGAAAGCTGGGTATGGCATGAACGATGGAATAGTGACATTATGTTGAAATTCAAAAAAGATCCCCCGGCCAACAAATCACTTGCTGTTCGCTAGCCTCTGACAGACGGGCCCCTGGAGTGTAGGGTCTGTGGCCACAGTGGTATTGTGAAATGACTACCATTCATTACACTGTCATTTAACACCAACTTCTGGTTCAATTTGTGTTCCCTTTAACTGTAAGTGAATTAAGAATGCTTGATGGAGGCCCATGAACTAGCTCTTCATTTCCATCTTCCTTTTCCATCCATCTTGGAGTAAGCTTCTCATGGGTGTTCCCCCCAGATTAAAGCTGCAGTATCAGCTTCACCTCTCTGGGACATTCCTTTGACACGAGTTAGTTCTAGGCATCTGTTTTCTTCACTTTCTTCAACTGCGTAATGCCTAAAGACTACTTAAACACTGTTACAGCTGAAAAGGTACGTGACGCACACACACAGAGCGAAGCACCAACGTGTCAACAGCTATCTGATGACATTAAAACAACCACATCTGACCTGAATGTTTCAAAGAATAACAGACGCTTATGTTTCTACTTCAATGCTTTGTTGTTTTTCCAGAGAACACACACAAACACACGCACGTGCACACACACACACACACACAGACGGGGGGGGGGGGTCCAACACTGCAGACGTGGACAGAGCAGCAGTTTGCATTAGCAACAATTCCTTCATTAAGGAGGTGGATTCTGACTGCCATAATTTTGGCGAGGATGCAGTGAAAAGCATGTAAGCCACAGGATGTCTTCAGAATTTTAATGGTGTAGTTCACCAGGACTTAACTAGACAGTCAATGTCCTTAACATAGTAACAGATGGCTTAAAACACTTACTGAATTGAACTGAAGACAGAATGCAGCAGCATAGCTGGAATCCCATCAATTTTTGTTTGATTGATACATGTGGGAGTAAGTCAGAGAATTTCAGAGGACACAGCGATCAGTTTATTTTTGAGACAAACCCAAAACAAACATATAGATCATGATTTACTGGAAGCAGACACCTGTCTGTGTGGCCAAGAAAGGAGAGACACAGCCACTGGCAGCATCAAGAGCCACATAACGGCACCATAACAGTATGTTACTACAACACTGAAAATATTATCATCCTACTTCACCACACATTAAAACTATGAATGAGTTAGACAAGAGTTAATGCAGTGAGGCTAGAAGTGTGTCTAGACATGGGAGGTGGGGGAGCTTTGTCGCTCACTGCAAGACGAGCTGTCGCCATAGTCACCCATCTCAGGTCTCATGCAGCTTCATCAGGACAAAAACAGAGTCTACACCTTACAAACAATCACTGAACACATTAAACGTATAAGGGTAAGTGCTCACACAAGCAAACGCCCGGACACGTAGCAGCAACAACGCAATCAGGTGTACGTGTTAAGCATCACCTATGACCAACTGGAGCAGGATGATCTAATAAGAGAGGAGAAAAACAAAAAACAAAGCATGAGAGTGAGAGCCGTCTGGTGGATGGTGTTCACACCTTTAAGAGGTTAGACAGAGAAGGTTTTCCCTGCTCTTACAGAGGATTAGCAGGTGTGAGTGAGCATCTGCAGTGTGAAACACAAACAAAGAGATCAGAGTGAACCGTCCAGTCACAAGAACACAAGAGCAAATGAAAGGAGAAGAGAGAGAAGGGTAAGGAGAGGGAGAGAAATGTAAGAGTTTAACACAAAAGGGGATTGATGTAGTGAAAATTTATCATTTATCATCAATCATCTAGAATGCACTATTAACATCTGCTTACTCGTTTATATTTCCAACTGCAAACAGCTAAGAACAGACTGAAGCATTAAAGTTTGAAAAGACAAAATGTTTTAATTTACGTATTTGAAACTGGATGTTTCTTGTCAGATTTTAATCATTTGGTACAGAAAACTGAAGAGTTTCATAATTCATCTGAATTGATCTGAAAATGGCTCAAATTAAATGCAAGGTGATGCAATTCAGTAATTGATAGCATAACTGATTTTCCTGTTTTTGACGGCTTGAATTCATCAAATCCTTCCTTTGTGTATGTTGTTGTAAAAATACACAGTGGGCTATGTGACAAATTCACTTCCTAGTCATATGAGAACCACCAAAATAAATATAACCAATCAGGTTCAGTTACACAGTTACTCCAGCCCAACTCTCTCTCTCTCTCTCTCCCTCTCTCTCTCTCTCACTCTCTCTCTCTCTCTCACACACACACACACACACACACACACACACACACACACACACACACACACACACACACACACACACACACACACACACACACACACACACACACACACACACGGTATAGATTCAAAAAGTGTATGCACATAGACTGATGAAAAAAAATTTCACCCTGGGATTTTTGCAAAAGACAAATCTTTTGGGTGAACAATTTTTCCCAAGCTGCTGAGGATGGGGGGCCAATCTGAAGACACACGATTCTTTTTCATTTCAGTCACATTAAGACAAGAGTCTGGCCTGAGCAAATGTCCAGCCTGTTCAAGTCCACCAAAGATCCATTTGCTGGCACCTTTATTTGGATTTCACTGTGTAATATTAACAACTGTTAAAATAGGGCAGACCAAAACAGCAACAAGGCCTATCACATCAGATAGTTGCAGCATGGCGCAACGGCACCCGGAGTGTGCGTTGCTTGTGTCTGTGATCTGTGGACCCCCTCAATACCCTCCCAACTTCACATTTCTGTGCAGTGAGCAGAGGTTTACATAAAGAGCAGCAGTTCTCTGTCGAGGAAGGGAGTCAGAGTGGAGGGCATCAAGCGGAGCTCTACATCAGAAGACGAATTCACGTTTACATCGATCAATCTTAAAGAAAAAAACTCATCGGATCAGGTTTCACAGAAGATATAGCTAAACCAGGGCATCATCTGGATTAACTATATCTTCAATTTCACACTGTACGATTCTGTTTGGATGACATAATCACACAATATTCAAGTTACAATATGAATCACAGTAATGCTACTGTGATTCAAGATCAATATTCATGAAAGTAGAAGTTTTTGTAAATGAATGTTTGTGGTCCTGCACTGGAGAAAAATGCCCTAAAAGAAAAGGGCCTTGAAGATCAAATGTTCCTTTAACTATAAAAATATCCAAACTGAATGAACTACATAAAGGAAAGCCACCCCAACATACAAAGCGTGCATTCAATCTAATTCTGCCTGGCGTTTTTTTAATGACACTTACAGGCATAAATTACTATTATTTAATGAAGTACAATCTTCATTGAGATGAAAAATTTCAAAACTCTCTTTCACATGAGTGACTTGACCAAGAGATTCACACACTGGAAATGAATAAACACAATAAAATTATATATTAAAATTATTATACATTATATCGGATTCATTAAGAGGATTAAAAAAAATTATTCCAGGGTGATTTTAAAAGGATTTGCATTGCAAGAACTTATTGAAACTTTCAAAGCCGGTTATTACTGTCCAACCATCATTATGAATACACATTATACTTAACAGCTAGATTTATCTTCAAGAGATTCTACAACTCTGCATCAAATTAAATTCCACTATCAAAGCCCATCTAAAAGATCGTGCTTTTGTAACCATTACTGGGTATATTTCTATACTTGGTCCTCTAGAGAAGACTAATAAATAATCAGTGTCTTCTTTCAAAGGATGAGGTGAAATAATCCATCAGCCTTTTCAAATGATTACATTTGAAAACAGTATTAGTGTGTCTCTCGAAAGCTGAACACACATGCAGACACACTACAGGAATGGAGTCACTTGTTGGACGACAAAGCTGTGAATTGTGGGAGATGAAAGGTCAGGTTGTTTTCTCATCCTCCTCTTCTATCGCTGTTGGAAAATTCTGCTTAACAAACACACACACACACACACACACACACACACACACACACACACACACACACGATGAAAAAAATGCAGAGACAAATTAGAAGTTGAAAGAAATACTTGGAAAGGCAAGTGAGGAGGAGGAAGCACTTATGAAAGGAACCCCAACAGTTAATTTCCTTCAGCAGTACATACACACAGCTGCTAGAGCCTGAGTTCACGACCCCATTGTCTGCCGGCTCTGGGACCACGGGCTACCCAAACATACAACAGCAATCTGTTGTACAAAGACACACTTCTGCATGTAGCCCATCAGACATACAGTAAAGGCTGTTTTCTTAGAAAACCATGACAAGAACAGATCAAACATTGATTACTAAGGCTTAACCGGAACAACCAAAAATAAAAATACTAATACAGGAAATTACCTGGCCCCATTTGGAAATTGCATTTTTGAAAAGGAGTAATAACATGAACAGTTAAGGTTAGCAATATGATTAGGGTTATAATGCACTGATTTTAACATACAGTATTACAAATGAATATTTTTCTACCACTGAAAATAATCATTATAAAGCAGATAAACACCATTACCCATTGTCAGATTTATGATAAGCGTATAGTTGTCCATTACACCCATTCATCCATTTGATTATTTGATAAACATAGATTATACCATTGCTTGAGTAACTGATTAGTCAACTAAATGAAACCAAATTGGCAGCTTAACTGGTCGATCGGACATCAGGGATATTTTTCAAGAAAAAACAAGGATCCCATGGCTTCATGTTGATTGAATGGATATCTATGGGTGTCTGGACAGGTGGTAAGATGGAACGTTGATATTTTAAGCATCAGATGGTTGAGTCAATTAAAACGACTGTACGCCTTAAAATATACTGTATGTGCTGGATTGAGATCAGATTTTGCATACTTTTAAAGCATGCTGTGACTAAAAAAAAAAAAAAGGGCTGGGAAGCACAGAATAGAGGAGAACTCATTCCTCTCTTAATTGTGACATTCTTCACCTTCATTGTTCCAATGAATGAGTCATGCATTGTCTGGAATTATTGCTTGCTACTTTCAAAACAATACACTGTTATTTGTCCATCTGAAACATTGAGTGTGTGGTGTGTCAAGGGACCACTCTGAGAACAGGGGCCAGCACTAACCACTCTTGAACCTGCCCTTCTATTACGCACAGTTGTCATGCATGGCCTCCTCCACCGGACACACACAGAAAACACACATTGGGAGGAAGTGGGCAGGTCAGGAGCTGAGAGATGAGATCCTGCAGACAGAACAGGATGGCTGGGTTGCAACCTCATATGTGTGTACACACAACACACACACACAAATACAGTACATACACAAGCACCTTCATGATGGGCCACTTCAAACACATTCCACAGCAAACACAGCATTGTCAGAAAATGCCACTGTGCTCTTTGGTGAAGCATGACTGAATAATAGTAAATGGGCTACAGGAGAACTCACTCAAATGAAGGGCATTTCCACTCATTCTAACCTTACAAATCAAAATATGATGCTAACCAGATAAATGTAAAATAAACGTTCAACTATTCCACTTTAGACATTTGATTAAAGCTTTCAGAGCCTGAGATTCAGTTAGTAAGTCTATTTGACTGTGTTAAGAAGCACACAGATTGCAGAACATATACATAACAGCACATGCATACACACACCACTACCACTTTTCAACAGAGCTGTGCTTAAAGGCCTGGGAGGAACAAGAAGGGGGTAAGACTCCCACAGTTGCACAACTTGTTTTTAGCAAGTTAGACCAGGAGACAGCCCAGTGGTTACCTCAGAAAACGGTTTGCTGATAACTGCGACAAACAACCCCCTGAATTGACAGAAGAACAGCTTGTAAAAATGTTTATCACATTTTATGAAGCCCAGTCAGCAGATCACCATAAATATCAGAACGGCTTCCTATTCCCCATGACTGAGGTGGACGTGTTAAACCGTGTGGATTTAGAATGAAAATGTTTGAGTAATTGGGTTGTTCTTCACCTCCCTTCAGCATGAACATTACAGGAGTGGCAAACATGGTCACTTCCCAAAGAACTGAGTACATTGAAAACCAGAACCAGACAATGAAATGTATCCCACTCCCTTGATAGAGACAGAGGGAGAGAAGGGGGAGGAGGAGTGTGACCAGCAGCCTTGTCTCATAAGACCCCCTTTCAGGGGCCTCACTTCTATACATGACTTGTATACGGTAGTTGGAACACATCCTTTGAACCTGGCCACTGGAGCTTTTCTGTGTAAAACAACTGGAAGTCTGAGGAGCCACGGTTATTGATACGAAAGAGGGAACACAAAATGCTATTATATTCAAGGCTCCACCAAAGTGATCTGTTCTCTAATTTTAAAATGATGCAACTGCTCATTGCTCTATCCACAGGCACTGAAACACTCTTGAGAAACATCACTTAAAACCACCAATCTCTAAACTATAGATGCAGGCCAAAGGTTACAACAAGTGTCATAAGCTTTAATGTCAGTTCACTTCCATTCACTCTTTATGTTGAAGAGAATGTGATTTCCACTGGTACATTTATTCATCACCTCCTGCAAGAAGATACAGTAATGTTTTCACCTACGTCCATTTGTTTGTCGACCTGAGAGTAAACAGTCAGTCAATGGAACGACATGGAATCTGGGAGGAATTTTCAACATTTTTGGAATGTTTCAGGGTAATAATCTTGTGTTGTGATAACAGAGCTATGAGTCTGATTTTGGATAGGGCTTGGTTAGAATACATGCATTCCAACAGGGGACTGCTGGGCTTTGGTGGAGGTATGCACATGTGTGTTATTCTGGCTCAGAGAGAGCAAAAACATTACAGTCACACACACAAATCCAGCTTCCTTAAGTAGTACTGTTTTTCTCTCTTGTTCAATGATTATCCACTGTTAATCATTATTAAGCTAACACGTGGATACAAGTAGATCAAGTTTGATTTATTTTATTTTTTGTATTCCAAAAGTCTGAAGAATTTAGTTTCTTTCACTATTTCAATTTAACTATAACTTTGTAATCTCCAAATGGCAGATCGACACAAAATGACGTTTTGTTACTGCAACAAAAAGCCTTAATTCATTGATTAAAAAGATCACACATAGAGGGATCAACCAGTAACAAGCAAACCATTTTATTCCGACCGGTGGCTCAAGAGCAATGCGAGCTAATCCCGCACCTTCACAGAGACTCAGAGCTTCAGAGGCTAATTTGTTTACGTTCAAACTGCAGCGGCTCTGCGGGCCGTTTCTGATGCGTCTGTCGCCATGAGGCCTCGCTGAGCTCACAGGGCCGATCCTGCTGCTCCCAGTTTAGACTCGCTGCAACCAACCGCACTCGTCCAGCAGCAGAGACTAATCTGGCCCCGGGGCTGACGTGAGTCACGCAGGCCGCGGAAATCTATACCTTTAAGAGACAGGCGAGGGGGCGGGGCTATTAGCCAATAGCGATACGGAGGAGGATCGATTAGCAGGGCTCGATCACACAAACGCCGCAACTGAAATTTCTGGCATCTTAATTAGACTCTGTTAACTGTACGCATGCGCAAAACGAAGGAGACGGTCCCGTGACTAATAATGTTATTGACAGAAATTAATCATGATAGTTCATGAGTTCCATCATCACCACGATAGCCCATTATGTTGGAAAACATCATAACACGTATTTTAAAATGTTATTACATCATAAATAATCTCACGTCTTTACTGATTATCAGTTTATGATAGTTCCTCCTCTATTTATGTTTCTTACACAATTATACACGAATCTTCCACGTCATAGCTTGTGAATTATGGTATTTATTAAAGTATAATAAATCACAAGGACTGTTTTTCTACTGTAAGCAGTAACTAACGACAAGATTTGAATTTAAAAGCAGTTTGCAGGGTGGTCTGGTGTGAAAAACATGAAAACACGTAGCGACACTGATAGGAAAATGGAAAGATAAATAAACTCACTTTCTCCGTTTATGAGTCCACACTGGGATATAATGCAGGTGCCGAGGATCAACAACACAATTTGTGCTCGTAGTTTCAGCGTCCAGCGTCTCATTTTGACTCGTGTTTTGCTCTCCTCTTGAAGTTTCACACAAAAAAATCCTATTGTCTTGGTGTTTTAAAAGGCGTTGGAATAATACAAGTATCAAACAAATTCTTGTAAATTAGGGTCCAATATAGATAAATTATTCAAAGTTGCCCCCCGTGAGCTGGGGGGAAAGGGGAGGGTGAGTGGGGTAATAGATGTATGAGTATCTTTCCAGCCAAGTTTGCGCTGTGTGTGAGCTCTGGAAAAAAACTGCAGACCACTAAATAACGTGATCTTGGGTTCTGGTAACGCATGTGCGAGTAAAGACCTTCATTTTCCACAAGTGGAGACGGCAGTCCACGTTCATCTGCTTAATTTTGGTGCTCCGCTGAATAACGAGAGAAATAACAGTATTGTTATTAATATTACAACACGCAGAGGGCTAGTTTGGAGGTCCCCGAGGGAGGTCCACTGGCCCCGGGCTCATTTCTCTGTAATGCACTGCTCCGATGAAGGAAGACCCACTGTAAAAATGCAGTATTTATCCTGTGCACGGCGGTAAAAAAAAAAACAGCCACCCTCTTCTGTTCCTCCAACGTGCTCAAGTTGTGGATATCATCAGCTACAGCGTCAAGAATGTGCGTTGGCAGGCGTCTCTTCAGTCCGCAGGTCTTGATGTTAGCCGTTTGCTGCTATCTTCTCAGGAGCTCATCCTTTTTATGACATATGGGAGCACATCCCAGGAAACTCCTCAGAGGAGCTACGTGCAGGAAAAACGTGCAGCTTTCCCTACTACGACCTTCCTCTGAACTCCTTCACCCCCGCGGATCGCCACAACGCAACCGAATCAACAAAAAAAAAAAAAAATCACAAAATCGGAAAAATAAAATAACAGTCTGAAAACGTGGGAGCTAAACGTCCTTATCTCCCATGTAATGCGCGAAATGGAAACGAAAAAAAAAAAAAATCGTCTCCGAATGCAAAACACGTTGCTGTGAAGTAAGGAAACTCCACCACGCCGCCCGTTTCTTTTTTCGGATTAACGCTAGCTTGATAGGGAAAAACAGCTAGCGCTAGCTAGCTAGCTAATCCAAAACAAACGAGGTTTCAGTGTCGGCGATAGAGTTTGAAATAATAAAAACAACACAGACACACACAAAGTCGATATGGTGTCTCTGATAATCAAGAAACGACAAAGTAGACAAATGAAAAAGAAGACTTAAAAAGACGGGTCAAGTGTAAAAACTTGGATTCCCGTTGTGTTTCGCTGTAGCTCTCGCGCAGGTTCCCCCTCTTTACAGTCTCTCGGCGAGTCTCCGCCAGTAAACAAGCCCTGCCAGTCACCTCAGCTGGGGCGCGCGCGCGGGCGGTGTGTAAACCCGGAGCGGATCCCAGCTGTTTCAATCAGAGGAGTCCGGATCCGGACTGCTTCAGCCCGCGCCGCCATTAGTGTCAAAACACCGGCGCTCTTTGTCGTGGGGAAGGTAAATACACGTCGGCAGCCTTTAAAGCAGCAATAGAGGAAAATAAGATCGACTGGATTTGTCTGTAAAATCAAATAGGCTTCTTGTTCTGTACACAGGTCGTCTATTGTGTGTAGATGTGGTAAAGCATTTTAATTGAGTCGCGTACATCAGGACTGTCTGGTAACATAGAGTTTCATCTGAAAATCAACAATTTATTGAACATAGATTATTCCCTAGACGACAAAAGCACACGATCCCTTTTTCCAATAAATTCTGTAGAATAATCAAGAATAAGGAGGGTCTAAATGCGCCCCTCCCCCACCCTATTCATACCATTGACAGTAATCACCTCACAACACACACACACACACACGCACACACACACGATGGTGTGTGTTTCCTCTATCAGGGTCTGCAGCCAGATTGAGCAGCTACACACAGGAGTGTGATCATATACCTGTATGTGCTTTGGTAATCACTATTGAAATAATATAAATGTGCCAATCACTTGTTTTCTTTACACTTCTATTTATTTGTGACACTACACTATAAGCTAACCGTATAAGCAACACACAAGAAATTTCTATTTAATTTTACAGTCCTAGGAAAAAATTATATTATTGTTTTCTACTCTGATCTATTTTATTCTATTTGCTCATTGATCGCTTTATCTATAAATTGTTTGAGAAATTGCAACAATGGCTATTATTATTTCTCAACAGCAGGAAAACCCCAAAATGTTTAGTTTGCATTCCTGTAACACAAATAAAAATAGGTAGTTGTCATTATTTCTGAAAGAATGAAATTCAGGATTGCTTGTCATTTTTGTTATCAATAGGTGATCTTGGTTAATTTTCTTTGACTGAAAAAATTTCCCATCTTAAATCAGTTTAGTGATAAGTTTTGGGTTTTTTAAATTGCAATTGTCTTACTTAAACCTTTAGTTTTGTTTAAACTTTTAGATTTTTCAAATTAATTCGCTGTTTGTTTTCTCAACAGAATATTTTACAGAATTTAAATGTCCCAACTCAAAATCATGTACAACCCAGCAACATGTGAGTAAGGTGGGTCAGCTTTGAACATAACGTACAACAGGACAACAGGCCATTTTTTCCTTGAAGATCTCACATTTTTGCCAGATTTTCTTTTCAACATACTCGTAGGTATGTAAGATTTGCAAAACATAGCTGCAGTGCGTCACAGAGCAGTGTAAACACTGCACAGTGCCTTGGCCCTGTAGCAAGGAAGCACAATACCTTCTTGCAGCAAGAAAAGTACACATAATTCTCTCAGATTTGCATAGCAAATATTCTTATAATAAAACCTGTCCTATTGAAGGAACCAAACTGTACAGAATATCCCTGAGGTTCTTACTTCAAACACCCACGGGGTACATGGATGTTGTCATGGTTCTTACCTCAGCAACTGACTTAGAATAGATTGTACTTCAAGTTTATCGCATAGGGGTGTAGTTTGTGTGCTTGGATGGGTTCATAAAGAGCTTGTGGAGCAGGCGTGTTGATATTCTGAAGAATGTTGTTACCCGGGGAACAGTCTTAGTACGATTAAATGTCACAGGTCTGAGGGGCTAAGGCTTGAGTCATTCTCTGTCACGGATCTCTAGTGGTCGTCACACTGTGTGACGCCAGCCGCAGTCTTTTGTTCTCTTCACACACTTCCTTTCAGGTACTGTATATGTCACGTTTTTTTCCAGTAGGAGTAGAGGAGATCAAATGAATGTTTTTTTATTCCACTAACCCACTTAAAGTGCTGTTATGTGTTCACACATGCGACACTCAAGCAGCAGACAGTTGTGCCTCAGTTGTGTCATACTATGACTTTATTTCAGTGGGCGAAATTAAAAATAGCTCTAGTCAATTCACTTACACCAAAAGTCAAACAGGGACAGAGAGAGACGATATTGTGAATATCCAGGTTTAAATCCAACCAGAGCTACAAACACTGGGAGGTTTAGTCTGCATCAGATAAACATAAAGTGATTCTGTCATCATGTTCACAGTATAGTGAGGTTGTATGTATTCTTTGGTAAAGGTTGATTTAAAAATAACATGAAAACATATGTATTTGGAATAAAACTGGATTAAAATGTTTGGATGTCTTATCAGAGTTCTCTCCAGTTACTTACAATTTATGTTTCTGGGTGATTTATAATTTGAATTATAGCATGTATTTTATAACTGATATGTTGGATTTAACATCCATCCATCCATCCATCCATCCATCCATCCATCCATCCATCCATCCATCCATCCATCCATCCATCCATCCATCCATCCATCCATCCATCCATCCATCCATCCATCCATCCATCATTTCCTTGCCATTTGTTCGTCTTGTTGGTCATGGGTTATGCTGGAGCCAGCTACCCCAGATAAGATGCTCATTGAAGGGGCCTGGATTTATTTTGTCAAGATAATATATTAATATAATAATATTCATTGAGGAATGATTTGGGACAATCAGACAGATGTTGTCTATCTACGTTTGGATTAGTCCTTTATGAAAATCAACTTTTATTCATGAAGATTAAGCAGTTCAAGCATCAAAACAAGTGTTGTCATTGCTTGTTTCAACAACACAATGATGATAAGTTGCATTGCTTTGGGTCAGTGTTTTATATATGTCACATTTGCATGATTTTACATTATTTTTTGAAGGTAACATTTGCTCATGGAAGCTGTTAGTTAGGCATCTGGATCTGCAGTCTGAAAGGAAAACTGAAGTTCCTGTCATGTTTACTTTTTATCACAGGACTCTGGGGCAGAATGGGAATATTTACTATATGGAATCTGGTAGTTTATTCAGGCTCGAGGTTATACTGATGCACAAATTACTCAAAGATGGTTGTGGTTTGACAGTTGAAGAAAGCTGCAGGATAACACTCATATCAGTGAGAGGCACTCCTCAAGCCCTTAAATGTAGCGTGGTGGTTTGGTTAGGCTTGGTTCACAGTGTCAGGTGAGAGTCAGGTGCAGCTGAGGTGAGTGTGGTTAGTGGTGTTAATTATAACAGGTGTTTGTGTTATTTTTACTATTTGCTCTGACGAAAGTGAGTATGTTTACTCAAAAATGGCTAAATGATATTCAAGTTAAATTTTGTAGTTTCAAAAGCCAGCACAACACAGTTTGAAAATTATTGCTGGAAAATCGTCTCTAGGAGAGGTACGACTTTTACTTTCAAATTTGCACTCATTTTTTGTTGTACTATTGTTCATTTGCAAATGTTTATTTGTGTAGATTGATTTGCTTCACAGTTTTATTTATACATTTATTTATTTCTAAGTTTGTATTGACAACACATACGTACGTGCATGTCTTTCTTTCACTATCGCTCTTTATTTCTTTCTCTCTCCTTCTCTCTCTCTCTCTCACATACACACACACACACACACACACACACACACACACACATACACACACACACACAGAGAGAGAGAGAGAGAGAGAAAGACACACACAAACACACACACAGAAAGAGACACACACAGACACACATGCATTTTTAGATAGATAGACAGACAGACAGACAGACAGACAGACAGATAGGCAGACAGACAGACAGACAGATACTTTAATAAGCCCGAAGGAAATTCAGGAAAAAAATTTTCCCTTTTATATTACAGTATTTCTGTTGGTAGTGATGTAGGTGTTGATATACTGTAGGTTTCCCATTACTTCATCTAGTCATATTGATTAATTAATTTTTTATTTGCATATGTACATGTACAGTATATATATAGTATATAAAATACCTTTAAGGTGGAAGGTTTTTTTTTTGCCTCTTCCTGCACAATTATACAAACATATATCTGTAAACTGTATATTCATTTCTATGGAAAATGACTGCAGAGAATGGTTGAATTTTCTCCATATCTTTCATTAGGTTCAGCTGTGTTGTGAATGCAAATCACTCTCCTGTTACATGACACCCGTACTGTAGCAGGTCTGTGATGTGGAACATGATTGGCTCTTCTTCCTGTGCAGGTGCAGCGCTGTGGCAACTTAAGACAGGCACTGGTATCTGGGGCTTTTGTGGTCCTGAGTCTGGATGTAACAATTGAAGAACACTGCATGGATGCTCACACGTATACTTTTATACAAAAATCCATTATAGATAGATTGATAGTTTGATAGCTCAGGAATTAGGTAGTAATACTTAAGTGTGTATTGTGTCCTGGAGGCAGTGGGATTTGAGAATTGCATTGACAGAGGTATGCATTCTCTGAGTAATTTATACTTGCCCAGTGCAATAATTCTATTTCAAGCTTTTAACACTGCTATCTGCAAACACAAGCCACCATTCAGTCCTTTAAATGCAATCTTGTTCAATGTCTTTGTCATTGCTGTCTTGTCTCAAGGCTTTATTTATGATTCCAGACTTTTGATACTGTTTATGTTGGTGTGCATGACAGCTAAGTTACATATAGTCTTTTAGATGCATTTATACTGACACTAGTTTTTACTGTTGTGACTTCAGGATGTGTATAGTTCTCTCTTATCTGTCCATTTACATAATGGAGATGGGGACAGACCAGACTAAACTAGAGCGTGGCATTTCTAGTGTTCCAGGTGAAGGACACACCTGACGGTGTGTGAAAGAGTTCGTTTGGAGCAGAATCAATGAGGAAGATGATGAAAATTGTTAAGGATTGACTCCATTGGTGAGAAAGGGTGAGCTTTGGGAAAGAACACAGTGGATGAGTCAGGGCTGTGTTTATGATCGATGAATAATGTCGGTCTTTTATTATAAAAATGCTGCCAATTCTTTAATTCTAACTGCTTACGTGCAACCAATGACTAATAAATTGGCAAACAACTCTGTGTTTTAATCTGCTGGTCAGACAACAGACTTAAAAATAACCAGTAATTAATTTTAAGTGAAGTTGCAGTTTTTGTAAACAGTTCATGGATTAAACAGGAAGTTGCTGTTGTGACACGTGAGCGAGAACAAACGTGACAAAAGCCGCCGTTTGAATATGTAACTTTGTTCCTGACAGCCAGCTTCCTTAAGCTGTATGTACAACGCTGAGCGAGTGGATGGTGTGAAGATGAAGTGAGACGTATAGCAGGCTATTTACTGAAGGAGGGCTCTGACTTCCCCTCTCAGACAGCTCTATCTCTATCACAATATCCTGGAGTAGAGGACCCTCCAGTGAACCCACGTCCCCCCGGCACACCCCACTCTATCATGTGCATTGTGTTCACTCCTGTTCCGTGTGAGAGACGCTTCACCCTGGCTCACACACGTTACAGAGACGCTTGTTTTTACATACATGGGCCATAACATACTTATCTATAAATGGAGGAAAGCTGATAAAGTCACCTCTGCTACCCACTCCTCCCTTTCACTCACAAACTTTTATAACATCCTCTTTTTCTCCACAGTTACAAATCTGATCACAAATTTTTCCAATTTTGACTGAAATTTTCCTACATTTTAATGTTTTCTTTTCTTATTTCCTTCTAGCCTCATTATTATTTGTAGTTTTTCCCACGATGATGGGTGGTTCAGGGGGCCCTGGAGCTATGAATGGGGCCAAAGGATTAACGTTTTCATTGATAAGGAACTGTGGGGGAGGGGGAAGGGCATTGGGCAGTGGGTCTGAACCTGGATGTCCTTCCTGACAGGATGTGTCAGTGACGGCTTTATCCACATATCATGTCAGAGCGACTGCAACACGTCCAGAGAAGAAGGTACATTAAACACACAGGATAGTCAAAGTCAGGTCAAGGTCACAGACCCCCCCTCCCCCCAGCAGCGAGAGCAGTGTAACCGGAACACTTCCCCTTGTGTTGTAAAGATTGGGAAACTGTTGTGTTTCCTTTCACATGCAGAGACAGTCAACATGCTAACGCCTCAGTCAGGGAGAAAATCATTCAGGTGTCCGATTATTTTTGCCCCTACGGGAAGAGATCTCAGACTGTCTTGGGTTATGGAAAACGAAAGCAGAATCATGACATTCGCAATGTATTCACTCAGTTTTGTGTGTATTATTGATCCCTGGTGAAACAGGAAGTTACTGAAATGTCATCCAACAGGAAGTCCAAGAGTGGTTAGGGTTAAGGGTTAACCCTAACCACTCTAGAGTGCTGTTTCCACCCTAGAGTGCTGGAAACACCCATTTCACTAGAATCTTAAATAATATAATAATATAATATTGTGAAATAGTTTGCAGAATGTAGTTACACAAGATATTGTAGCTGTTGTTCATTATTGTATCACTGTTGTTTCACTCTAACCACCGTATGACACACAACTAAAGACTTGATGATGTCTCCGTCATGATTTTATTTCAAATTTAGATTTATTACACTAAACTTCACTGGGGAAAATCTTTTTATAATTTAGTATACAGTATATTACATATATGCAGACTGGCAAAAGGGCCTAGAGATGGTGAAGTGATGGGCAACCACGAGGCCCTAACCTTAACCCCTAACCCGAATCCTAACCCTAACCCTAATTCTAACCCTAACCCTTACCCTAATCCTAATCCTAACCCTAACTCCTAACCCTAACCCATAACCCTAACCCTAACCCTAATCCTAATCCTAATCCTAATCCTAATCCTAACCCTAACCCCTAACTCTAACCCTAACCCTAACCCTAACCCTAACTCCTAACCTGTAACCCTAACCATAATACTAACCCTAATCCTAACCCTAACCCTAATCCAAACCCTAACCCTGACCTTAACTCCTAACCCTAACCCAAATCCTAACCCCTAACCCTAATTGTAACCCTAACCCTAATACTAACCCTAACCGTAATTCTAACCTTAATCCTAACCCTAATACTAACCCTAACCCATAACCCTAACCTTAATACTAACCCTAATCCTAACCCTAATCCGAACCCTAACACTGACCTTAACTCCTAACCCTAACCCTAACTCCTAACCCTAACCCCTAACCCTAATCCTAACCCCATAACCCTAACCCTAATACTAACCCTAATCCTAATCCTAACCCTAACCCTAACCCTAACTCTGAGAACGGATGTGGGGTTTATGTGCCTTGCTCAAGGGGCTAGGAGGATACCTGACACTAGTGCATCCATGCTGGACCTGAACCACAAACCCGGTCTGTCTCATGTAAAATCAAATCATTCCATCACATTTTTTTGGAGCTGGAAACCTGCCCCCAACATTTGGAATCCTGTTTATCATCTGCAGTTTATGTGTTATCAACAATGATTTTCCATGGGGACAGATCCTGATCTATCTGCCTTCTAAATATAACATCTTACCTTCCTCAGACATGTGATCTGGAAATGTGGATCACATTACCCACAGCAGCAGAGCATTAGGAGCTGTCCATGCCTGGTATTTTTAATTTTATTGATCCTTTAGTTTTTATTCCACGGTATTGGCAAAATGTAACATAAAAAAACAAAACAGGAAATAGGATTTTTATTTATTTTATTTTTTTTGCTCTTCTCAATTGATCTCTCTACCTGAATGACTGAGACCACACACAGACGTTATGTTCCAGATAGAAGGTGAAGGCTTGTGACTGAATGTTCGTGTCACTGACTGGAGCTCACCGGTGTGACTACATCAAATCATTGATGGCAGCAAGTAAACAGCCTTTTACAAACTTTACGTGGCAGGACGAGAGCCCATCAGCAGTCAGTCCAATTTGAAAAATCAAAACTTCCATCTTAAAATTGCTGTCAGAAATCAATGTGACAAAGGAGGAGGAAATGAATAACAGATGAACCAAAACGGGAGAAAGAGGAAACACCTCATTGCTTCCTGAGCCCGAGGCGCGGCTGTGGGGTAAAAGCAGCAGCATTGTTTAGGGTTCACAGAGGAAACACACTCAGCCGAGCGTCACCCATCCTGGATGTTGCAAACATCACATTCAAGGTGAGAACAACTTTCTCTGGGCGGTTTAAAGGCAGACTTCCATCTTTAATAGGAGACAATACACTGAGCAGTCGTCTCGATGGTATCTCAGCCTGCAATCTGAAGGGTTGTCCTTCTCCACTGTAAACCATTTCATCCCCAAACTAAATTAACAGCAACACGGCTGCCAAACAAACCTCCAAAGTCCTTGATTAGCTTCCTCCTCTACTGCCTTCTGCTATTGTTATTGAGCCGGTGGAATGAAGAAATGTCCCCCTTGTCCCTGGTCGACGGAGAGGCCTGAGTGTGTGTGTTTGTGTGTGGCCTTGTTCATTTCCATCCCACAGGAATAGAGGTGGGCAAGCCAGACATCAAGATTTGAACTATTCAGTCTTCCCAAGTCCTATTTCCAGCCGCAGCCCGGAGGCATATTATTTCAACATCCTGTGACTCAGGCCCGACTGACCGGAGCTCTGCTCTGACTCCGGGCTTCGTCTCCTCTGTGAGTTGAGGATATGACAGGGGGTCACGTTGTGTCTTCAAACTTCTCACAATAATAAAAACATTGTTTGTTTATGTTCTCACAAGGAGAAGGATGGGGAAGTTGGATATCAAGGAAGTGGAATAAGTGTTAAAGTTCAGCGAGAGGTCTGGGAGACAACAAGCTGGCTTCAGACTCACGCAAGCAGGAATTACAACAATTTAATGTCATTTCCTTGACAGAGGAACACAACTTTGTGTGTGTGTGTGTGTGTGTGTGTGTGTGTGTGTGTGTTTGTGACAGAGGCTGGCTGTGTGAAAGGACAGTGTGTCTTGTCACTATAAATAACCCAAGATCGAAAACACAAGAGAAAAGTATCCCAAATTAGGACATAAATATTTGCGCATGCGCAGAAAAAAACCCAACAAGTCTTTGTGACCTGAGATTAGACAGATTACTGTTACCAAACATGAACGCCTGCTTCTGTCGTCACTTTTACTGTTCACTGAGTCCGTGCTTGTCATCTATTCACATTAAATTATTGACTTGGAGTTCTTTTTGATATATTTAAACAATGAAAAATAAATTTAACTAAACAACCCTTTTGGGACATTTTCACAAACATTTTGCGATCATGAACTCATGAATCATTCAATTTAATTAAGTTTTTTAACCAACAGATCGAGCATTCTGTAGAAAACTTCTTAAATGAAAATTGACGTTAATACAACCAGCATAAAAAAGTTAACAGTTCATCTCCTGCTGAATAGATTCCTCATCCACACCTCAAGCTTTTGCAGTAGTGAAAGTTTCCTGCTGATCATCAAAGATCACTAAAGTAACTTTAACACACATCTATTCCAGTTATTGTGTTGGATTCACTTAATAATAACTTACAGTCCACAGTGCTTGCAGAACTTAGAAGAATTTTTTAATAGTTGATTTGCAGATCATACAAGATTTAATGGTTTATTTCTTGGTTATAATTTAAGCACAAACGTGATACTTGCTGGCAGCAATGGGAGAGAAAATGAGATGCTATTTTAACACCAGGCATTCTTCTAGCCTAATTATGCCATCTGGTATCATATTTTTAGGAGCAAATATGACCAAATGACAGCAGCTAATTTATAACTATTAACAGGAGCGTATTAAAGATTCGGGGCTGCAGCACATCGAGATAACTTGTTGACTCACTCGCCTCCATGTCCACTTTCGTATGCACTGTCCAGATTTTCCAAAAGAATTACCCCGTTACAAATTGATCATGCGTTAATTTAAATATTTTTAAATGCTCCCTTACTCAGCAGCTTGCCTGGAGACAATGAAAAAAAAGGAACCATGGAGCAGCAGGAGTATTTGAATAAACATTTTGAACGGGAGATGTTCACACTCCCTCCTACATTTCCCTCCAAAAATAACACACTATTTAGTCTTCTTTTTCCTCCAAAGTCAAACACCTTTCCTGCATCACAGTAAAGAAGTGCTGTGTTAAAAAAAACATCCCCTCCCTTTTCAAATATTCCTAAATTATCCTTTATTTTGAAACATTTTATCAGGAATGTGTTGTCTGGACTCAGTGAAGTACAATTTTGGAAGCTCTTTGTGTGAGTATTTTCATGTTCTGGTAAATTTCCACTTCTTCTTTAGATCATTACTATACATGAAGATATTCTGACCAAGGAAAAGTAGGTATCAAAATCAAAAATCAAATCAAAACAAGAACTACACAGGCCTGGACAACTTAGTGGCTCCACATCCCCGTCGTAATCTGGATCTGGGGAAATAAAATGTGTGGAAGTTTTGGATGCTAGCAGATCCTAGGATGGCAGCAAATAGGGGTGAGCACCTCAAAACATGTAGCTGAGAACGTGCAAATTCAGTCATGAGAATGTAGAGAAATAGAAAAACAACAACTATAAAAATATAATTATTAATAATAATAATAATAATAATAATAATAATAGACTCACAGAAGAATGATTAATTCATCTTTATTATATGTACTTATACCTAAAATGGACATTTTCATGTTTCAGTGGATCCTTGGAGTGAAACACCTTTGCTCTCCCAGAGCTCTGAGACCATCCACTCTTTCATGAATGGGTTTTTATTGCGCTGGAGTGTAGTGCTGTGAACAGTGGCTCAAACACTAAACCTTTCAATCAGTGAATTTGTCTTGCTGCGTTCTAATAGACTCTGAAATGGGGGCAAATGGCAGACTCCAGCATCTTTAACAGGCAGCAGATCTTTTCTGTCACTGAAGACGTTCTCCATCTGACTCATCGTCTTCGCTGCCTCGTCCTCTGAGATCCATTCCTTTAACAAGACAGTGGAAACTGGCTAAGAAAAGAATCAATGGAGCAAAAGGAGCTGATATCTAAACAACAAGCCTCTTATTGATCGGGATTGGTTGGAATATGATGGATCACAGGAGATCAGAGGTCTCCTCTGCTTTTACCTCATCTGGAGGCAGGATGGCTGCAAAGTGGATGTGAAAGTTGTCAATATCACCACACATGCTGGGCTACTTTTACACAACACAGTCCTTTGCAGTCCAGATTTTTGAAGGCTGTAAAATTTACTCTTTGTTTGGCTTTTTGTTTGAGGTTGTAGTGAGAAAACAAATTGCAGACTTTCACCTAAATGAAGCACTTTGTATTCGTGTTGGTGGTGGACCATCTGTCTGGCCTTGACATGCCGACTCAGCGGACATAACATGTGATGAATGACGTTGGAAGTACCCTTGAAAGAAACCTTGCTCTCGAACAGCCTGACAACCACCTCAGCTGAGCATTCATCTTCATCATGTTATCAACACAATAGACGAAGATGAGAGTTTCATTACGGTCGTGTTGCAGTAAACAGTTTCATTTGTTTGGGGTCAATTCTGTTTCGGTGTTTTCATCATTTGCATTTTCTCTCATTTTCAGCTTCTTTGGTTTGAAACTAGAAGGAAATCTGGCTGATGAAAATAAAAACAGACACACACACACACACACACACACACACACACAAAGAGAGAGAGCTAATCAGCTATCCTGAGGAGCCTCCCTTGTTCTAGGAGGGTCCCTGCACCCGGTATGGCCTCTTGGGGTTCAGCTGCCACCCCCCCTTCCCCCCCCACACACACACACCTCCCAGCTTAGCTGAGCCCAGAGCTTCACCTGCTGCGTCCTGCTCCACTTTGGTTTTATCGTGTTGGTATTATCTCCCCTCAAGGCCTCCTCGCCGTCTGAGCAGCGGTTCCCAGACGAAGTTTAAATCCACCAGAGGAAAACAAGACGTGTGTCTGAACCCCTGTCACACCTTCACTGTGTCAGTGGTGAAGACCAGCTTAAAGGAATTCATCCTCCAGTCAAGTATCTCAGCATTAAAAAGGAAATGGGGGAAGCATCATAACAACAACAACATGATAATTTAAAATTATAATTTAAAAATTGATAATATATTGTGATTGCCAGGGAAATAAAGATTACATTGTGATTCATGTCTTTTAAAATTAAATATTTTGTATATAGCAAATCAGCCTAGCTTGGTGTTAGGGATATCACATCGAGACTTTGGAGGGACTGATGACTGGGTTTTCAAAATAGTTTCAGCCATTTTCCTTTCTTTATGCTAAGCTAACTAGCTTCAGATACATATTTTCCACAAACTCAGTT
Source organism: Antennarius maculatus (assembly GCA_013358685.1). Lineage (NCBI taxonomy): Eukaryota > Metazoa > Chordata > Actinopteri > Lophiiformes > Antennariidae > Antennarius > Antennarius maculatus. Next base: position 6,869,837 of record CM023610.1, on the reverse strand, counting down.
GTGTCATTCTTCAGCTGCTCGCCAAACGGCCTCCTGTGGTCCTGACAACGGCGGCGGCGCTCAGCCCCGCCCGCTGGGAGATCCTGGATCACTGGAAGGTGAAGGAGCAAAGAACCAAGAAGTTAAGCCTCTCAGCATCAAAGAAACCAACCGGGAGGTGTTTGCGTCCACTGGGGACTCTTTCAGCTCCACACTGCCTGACTAACACTCTGGACGGTCCACCGTTAACGCACATGTTGACACTGGGCTGTGAATGAGGAGTGATGGAGGCGCTGAACAGAATGACATATGGCTCACGTCTCAGTGATGCCACAAACACAGACATGTGCAGAAGTCACATGAGGTGCGATTTGGAGAGTCATTCCCTCAAATCAACCTGGATCCTCAGTTGTCACGGATACGAGGAGGTGAAAGTCCTTCTTGATGCTTCAACACTCCAGTCAGAGCTGCCACAACATTGGGTTATGTGTGTGTGTGAGAGAAAAAACTGTAAGAAATCCCCTTGTGTGTGTGTGTGTGTGTGTGTGTTCAGAGCTACAGACACAACATCACCAGAGGTCACGTACATTCACACCTGTTGGGGAAACAGTCACACCGAGACGAGAACAGAGAAACGAGCTCTGATCAGCAGCTAATTTTAACCGATGCTGGTTTGGTAACTGATTACTTTCAAACACAATCATTAACAAACAATCAAGGTTACTTTATGGGAGACATATTAATAAAATCAACAGTCATGTGTAAAACACCAGGAAGTGTGACTATAATATCAGCTAATCAATGAAGAATATCAAAGAATTCATTGACTCATGGAGGATTAACTAATATCACTGATATAGAAGTAGAAACGGGATGATGTGTGTGGAATACAGTGACTCATGTTATTAGTTTACTAAGCAGAGCTTTTCATGCTCTCTTTATGTCATTAACATTACAGGATCCTCAAATAGATCGTAAAGACCAAAAAAAAAAAAAAAAAAGGAAAAGCAAAGGCCTCGCTGCCCTTTTCGTTCCCTTAAGGAAGTATGTGAAAAATAGAAAATTAAAGAAAAATCTCCTTCATCTCTGTGGGCAACCCAAATCCTCCAGTAGCTGCAGCCAAAATCTAAATTAAAAAGACTGGAGTGTTGTGGTGAACAACATGCCCGGATCAGCACAGAGAGGGACGGAGGCTTGTTTGTTCCTCTACTGTTGTTTGGACGGGTCAACCCGATTAAAAGTCCAGGAACACTCACACAGAAACCCCACAAAAACACCGCTTCAGTTCACTTAACATGGTCTTAGCCAGTGGCTGAACCCCTGTGAGCCCTGCTTTAATCGCTGACGATTCAGGATTAATAATTGTTGATTGATTTTCCAATGCTTTTTTTTGTTGTTGTTTAAGATCTAGATCCAGATTATTTGCATACTTCTGAACCTAAAACTTGTTTAGTTCAGGTTTAATTAATGCATAAAAGATTTTAAAATCCTAAACAAACCAGTGATGACATTTAGGAACATGACAAAATTCATGAAATATACCACAACAAAGTATAAAATGGTTATTTTATATGATTAATTTTGACGTTTTTAACTATTTTGGACAATAATGTGTTTGTATAATTATAAACAAATGTAAATTAAATCGACTTTTTTTACTCTTATGTAATTTATGGTACAATGGGGTTGAATGGGGGACCATTTATTGAACACAGAGTCAGTGTCCCTGCCGGATAAGAGCGCAGGAAAGAATTCATTTCCTGGGTCAGAGGTTAAAGGTGTCGGGCATTTGTTGGCATTTGCTGAAAATAGGAGTGTAACTTGTTCAGACTGCGGAGTCTGTAGAAAACAGAAACAAAAAAAGAAACGTCCTCTTTCAACCTATGCCGTAATGGCCCCTTACAGAACAAGCGTAACCGCACCGCTGATGAAGTCATGAACCGTCGCCCGAGTTCAAACGCAGAGCCGCAGCCTTACAGAAGCAGACCACAGCGCCTGAGAATGGAGGCACCAACAGCTGAGATTAAACTAAGAGATGACGATCCTCTGCAGTGACACAACCCCATTTGGTCTCCTGGTGACCTGCATACCTCAGCTTCCAGCAGGCAAAATACCACGGAGGGATCCTAAAATACACGGCAGGCCGGGCCTCGACGCAGCCAGCAGCCAGGGAGAGGGGGAGAGAGAGGAAGAACCGCGGGGCAGGACTGCAAGTCTGGACACGCCAGAAAACTCCACGGGCCTCAAATGACAGTCGGACTGACATCACAGCAGGAATGTTAACCTGTCTGATCGCATCATTTCAGAGCAGGGATGCGCATGAGTTAAACAGGAACAAAAACTGATAAATGCACAGATGAGTCTACCTGCCTTTATTTAACCATACTTCAAACCTCAGATCACTTCCCAATGAGCACAGGGGTTAATTTAGGATTCATGACTTAATTAGGTCATTGGGTTCATGGAGGTTACTTGTCCAAAGGACAAGACTGACCCCTGGTGGCCACAAGAAGTCACTGCACTTCAGTCGGTCACGTCACACATACCCCCAAGACACGGGAAACAGTTGTGTGTTTTCACGGTTTTACAGTGAAATAATGACATAAAATTCAATGGCAGCCAGAACCTTAACGAACACGGTCACTGGAATCCAACACCAACATGTTCCAACAATAAACAATGGAAAAAGAAGAAGCCCTGCTCCATCAAGAGGTGAAAAACTAAACTAGTGCTTAAACTGCGGTTCACTTGATTTTGAACCGATTGACAAGACTTTTTTAAACTTCCCTATTACCATTTATAAGCACAATATTAATACTTAAGTAATTATAAAGCATGTCCAAAATGTATTTTGGATGTTTGTATCAATGGATTGTTCAACTAAACTTTGTGTGGATCTAATTAGTGGAGAACGGTGCTGTATCGCATAAAGAGTGCTGATAATAAAACATCTGCTTTCATAGGACAATTTCTGATTGTTCCCATAAACTGAACATGAACACCTACAAATGTTCTTCTAGTGTTGTGGTGCTTATAAGTGCTAACAGAGGGTAAAATTAAACATCTGTCACATAAACAGATCATTTTAATTCTGTGTTTTTAGACTAGCCACTCAGTTATTTGTACTATGGTGTCCAATCGGCAGACAATACTACTATGTATGCGTGTTAGTAAGGTTCTACAAAAGATGACTTGAACTCAGTTGCACAAAGCTAGGAAGCACATAAGCAAACTGGATGCTAGAAAGCTACCTGAAGAGGGATTAAATATTTAAGGCTCAGTCCCTGCTGTCTGCGTTTTAAGACTTGTTTGCTGCTTCCTCGAACAAGAAGCTCTTCACATCCATTCATGTTTGTTTCTGTTCAGAAATGGGAATACTGATGCTTCAAACCACACTTTAAACATTTACTTTCCAAAGTGCAAATGTTCAGTTCATCCAACCGATGTGGGTTTGGTTCTAACCACAGTTGATCTGCGCCACGCGTACAGACATGCTGTGTGGATCTATAAGGCCTGCGTAGCTGCTGTTTGTAAACACGAGAGGACGTAGCACTAAGAGTTCAGGGCAGCGGACGCTCGTCATCGTAGTCTGGGGAAGAATCTGATGAAGAGGATCATGCTGATGAAGCTGAAGGACACCATGATGAGCATCAGCCACAGCAGCCAGTTGACGGATTTCTTGGTGTGCTGCTCCAGTCGCTCGGACTCAGTCTTCAGCTTCTCAAAGTTCTGGTCGGCCTGACGCATCGACTGGCTCAGAGTCTGGAAGGGAAGGGAACACGACTGATGGTGGATCACGGAATCGACTGGAATTTACCTCTTCAGTTTAAAGGTGAGGTGTGAGTGTTGTTTGGATGTCAATGCCCACTTGAGGATAGAAGCCGACACACGTGGCACGAGCAGGAGAAATTATTTTGGAAAAAGAAGCACAAACTGTGCTTATAAAATAAAATAAAAAATCAAAATGATAAAACATAGAAATATTTATTTAGTGTAATAAATAAAAATCCAATATTGTGTTATGTGTTCATGGTGAAGTCACAGACCCATGTCTGTGTGGAAGAGGAGCTGATAATGATGCTTCATTACACAGCAGAAGCTTCAGTGCATCTCTTTCTTGTTGATGGATTATCTGTTAACCATTTGTTTGTGTAAACACATTTAAAATGTGATCCATTCTTGCCTTGACTTTGGATGTATAAATGATCAGAACTGGATACGATGTTCTTTTTCTGATAAAATATATTCTCGGCAAATGAATTTTTTTGCCAGCCTGAAAATACAGATCAATTCAAACATAGATATCCTCAGGTGTGATTCTTAGAGGTACCTGGTTGTCTAGTTTGATGATGTTCTGAGCTGCCAGGGTGTTGTTCTTTAGATTCCGGGCCAGGCTCAGCATGTCCTCAGCGAGCTTCTCCTGCAGGTTGTGGTGATGCTGCAGGACGGCCTCCAGCTCTGCAGCAGACTGATGCTCATCCAGATGAAGGCCTCTAGACAAGGAGGGACAGCCTGATTAACACTGTCGTTTTACTGTGGACACATAGCAGAGGCTCCCGGCCGTCACCATGTGATTATCTTTGATAGGCATCTGGCAGTGAGAACTGATGGCTGAATGATACACAGACGAAGAATACGAAGCTTCAACCATTCAGAGGCTGGTTGTTGAAGTATTATGTATATAAATGCAAAAATAAAGGGCATTGTTTCATTGAGACAGGAAAAAATATGTACCTTCTGTTCCGTAAGTCTGTGTCTGATGTTCCTGTAGAAACAAGGAAATCATCTTCTGAAACATTTCTCAAATGTAAATCTAGAATATTGAAATTTTAAATATCATTCTGCAATCCAGACACTGAATTGAAGATGTCTTTGAAGTCCAAAAATATTTATTATCCTTACTTGACAACCCCTGCAAATACAAAGCAGAGGAAAATATATTAGTAGTATTTTTTTAAACGTATTTAATAAGAACAGTTTATAAAACACAGCATGGATAACCAACAAACTTGAAACCTGACATGAACAGAAGCTCAGCAGTTATCTCACCGTTCCAAGCAGCTCATCCCTCATCTCTCCTGTACACCGGGCCTTCGTCTGCATGTGGACTGTCTTAGTGGCAGCCATCCTCTGACTGGCTATAGTGGGCGTTCGCCCTGGGGCGAGGAACTGGTTCGCTAAAGCCTTTTCTGTTGCTGAAGTCTGAATGAGAAAAAACACACACCTGAGATCGACTAACCCTCTAAACAGTACAAAAACCTCAGAGAATATGAGAACAGATTCATTCTTGTTTGATATTTTTTGGATGTTTATGATGGACAGCTCAGATAACAAATAATACATAAAGTGATGACTGACATAAGCAATGAAGTGGTAATCAAATCTATAAACTTTACTACTGACCAATTTTTCTGCTTCCAGAAGTCCTTTGAGAAAATCTATTTTTCTTGTGTATTCAGTCAGGACTTCTGGTGTGGGTTTGCTGAAAGACACACAAACTATTATTGAGCAACAGTGTCATCAAACACATCTATAAAGAAATTATTTAGATGACTATTGAATGAAAACGATGCATTTGCGTGGATAATGAGTGAGAAAAAAAATATCATAAAACTAGTGAGATCTGTTCGCATCACAACCATCAGTGGTTGGTAAGCGCAAAAAAGTCGAGTGAGTTTATCCGTCAGTGTGCAGAAATGTCTTTGTTACAGATAATACACACTAAACATATTCACTTGAGTCAGGGGAGATGTTACCTGTGACTTTTCCTCAGAGCCACCAGCATCTCTTCCAGAGCAGCAACATACTGCAGGACAGAAAACACATTCAACACCCACCAGAAAGCTTCGTCCCCATTTTAAAATTGTTGATATATTATATATATCATTATGTATGGATTTTCCCTACAGGGATTATTGAAGGATTGATTATTATTATTAATTATTATGATTATTATCAGCAATGAACGCCAACCTGAGTCCACTGAGAGCTCGTATGATTGTTTGAGTGATGATATACGTACATATATTCATAACTGTGTACATATTAATAAATACAATCCATCATTAAGGTAAATCCCACCTAGTTTCCACCTGAGACCTTCCTGTCACTGACAGCGGCGACGTGGCTCCAACCCGAGCGGCTAACAGTCACACAAACAACTCGTGCTAACTTCCGCTAACGAAGGTTAGAAAAAACACAACCGCGCAAAAACTCGACGTTTGCTTTTCTCACCTTTTCTAACCGCCATTCAGTTTCTCCGCGTTTCTCCGATGCTATAGTTTCACAGCGAGACAATAATCTGATAAAATTAATTTCTAATCTGGAAGCCATGTTTGAAGTGACAGTCGCAGAACTGTGACGTCATATTCACGAGCCCAGCCCTTGTCGGAGCGCCACGCCCTCTTCGGTTTTTAAATATCCTACCACGCCGACGTTTATGATGAGAAGTGTTTCTAAGGATATTGTTGGAGTTTTCATTTACCATAGATCTTTTCTGTCCTCTCGTTATATAAAACACAGATAAACTCATACGTAATTAATCTTAATCGTCAAGTATCACATCTATAGATTAATTTACAGTTAAGTAGATATCAATTATTGTGTTGAGCCCAAGCAATCCATTTACAGAACAAAAATCAATCACTTTATTTTCTTGTACTAGATTTGGAGATCCATGTAGACTTCATCCCCTCTTTGAGGTAAAGCTGCTACATTATTGATAATTATTTGATTATTTACAAGTATTTGATTATTTAATTTAGAGATAATTATTCTTATTCTTATTTTGCATGATTCGATCAGGCCTCTTATTGACTGACAGCTTTGTCTCACTTCGTTGCACCTGCTTTAGACACATGGAAACAGTTCTCACTGTTCTCTTAATCCTTTTATAGTTGACTACTAATCAGGGTTGAGATTCTATCCCCCTGATAATTGGAAGCACTTGAGAGGGTGTACAGCCCTTCAAATCATGAGAGAGAAGCTTCAGATTTTTATGGACACTCAACTGAGTTCCTGCATTAGAGGACCAGCAGCTGTTAGTGCCTTCAGTCAGGGTTGATGTTTGTGTCAGATCACAAAACAGCCAATTCCTACATGACCTTGAAAAGTGGTTCTTTTCAAAATTTTCAAGAATTCCATCTTGCACGTGAAATGCACAATGTTAATGTTTCTTTGTTTTTAATCTAATCCTTCTCCTGTCTTTTAAACAGCGAACGCTCATGCCACATGCAACAATCTCCTTATCTCTTTAAGAACTAGATTGTGACTTTCACTCAAAAACTTTGACCTGTAACAGACATTGTTCCATTTGTTGTGTAGACTCAACAACACTCTTTAACTTACCATCATTTTCAACAGGTTGCTGCTGTGAAGGATTTCTTCTGTGGAAGACAATCTTATCCAACTCCCTACATTCTAATCTAGGGAGTTGGATAAGGTAGTCATTTCAGACTAAAGTCACATTCAAGTGCTGCTCTTCTGCCCACACATTCAGACACATTCTCTAAACATCAAGCACATTATTTTATATTTTTTCCCTTGAGATATAATATAGTTATATACAGATGATATAGTTTCAGAGATAGCCAGAAAGGCTTGACAAAATTCGCCTCATAAATAAAACCACTTTTATGGGAAAGAATTGTGGAATAAATTGCGTCTGTTAAATAAATGACTGGGATCACGTCCCCAGCAGGACAGTCCACCAGACGAGTGGCTGGCTGAGTGAACGCTCAGCATTCCACTCCACCATGTGCTGGAGTTACGTATCCAGACAACCCGTGACACAACCCACAAGTCGTCTCATGGCTCGAGTTGATCTGGGAAGAGATCAACTTGAATATTTTCTCTAACTTGTCATTTCACTCCTTCATGATCTACATTAACAAATGGTGTTATCTACCACACGCAATGGAAACACACAACAGCAGATGATACAAGCATCATGTTCTGTATTGTCATGTTCACACTAATAACCATTACAGTTCACGTCATTCAGTCCCACCCATACAAACTGTTATACATTACACATCGGAACATTGTCCATCACAATCCAGAGACTTAAACAGGCATCATTCATCGGCACACGCAGAAAGGAACATTAGTATTACATTTCATACAGAGTTGGCCCGCGGTGAACGGTTGGTACAGTACAGCTGGAGGAAGCAAAGTTCATTTATAGAAAAGTGTGAGGCTGCTTCTGGGAGTCGGGGCACAGCTGCTCCGTGGCGGTCGGGTTCACTGCTGCGATTTCAAAGGGAAAAAGTGGCGTGTGCTGTTCCCACTTCCGTTTAGTCGGTGAGGAAATGACTTCCTATCTGGGTTCGGTTGTGGTGAAGGTGGAGGGACCCAGTTGTGTGTTGCAGCTCATATTTAAGTCTGTCTGCGGTCACTGAAGGTCTTTGTTCCAAATAGGTCTGGTGCTGGTTCAGTACATTTAACACTAAAGTCCCCTTTTTTTTCTCCAAATAACCCTCATCTCAATTCTGCTGCAAACATTTTCTACATCCTACTATGAGCAATGAAAGTTGTCAACTTACTAAACATTACCAAGGCACAAGCTAACATTTCAGTGAGCACATTTTGCTCATTGGGAAAACCCAAAAAAAAAAAAAAAAAAAAAAAGAAACGCATGGGTGGAACCTCCGGTATTTCTTGAACTAGTTCAAACATGTTAAGAAAGCAAAACAAAACAGAGAAAACAAAACTGCTGGTCCACCTTTATGAGGCTACATGAAAATTCATCAATAACCACATTTATATATATTAAAACAGTAGAAAAGGTGCTTGGCAAGGTTATTTACTGTGACTGTGACCGTCATGGATTACAAAATGCATTCAGACATATTTGCAGCTCCTCGATTACCGGTATCGACGACACCAACATGAACAGCCTCTGTGTCACTCCTATTCCTCTTCATAGGCCCTCTGTGGACACTCATCATTTACACACACAGTTTATGTAGTTCGACTGTAATTCTAGATTGTTTCTGTAATCCAGCACATCATCATCATCATCATCATCATCACAACTCTCTGTCATTTATAGTCATTCCATTTTATCAAGAGGGTCTAATCCTCCTCTGGGTGTTTTCTGTTCTATCCTGGTCAGACATCATTGTCCATACAAGGTATGTCTGGGTCAGAGAACCGTCTCTGGTTCTTTGAGGCTTGTGTGTCTTGGTGCTGAGGAGGAGGTGCAGCCATGGAGATAGAGGAGGATGAGGAGGATATGGAAGGAGGAAGAGAGGCAAAATGCAACAACAAGTGTTCACATTCTGGGCTGTCAATGTAGAGGGACTGGGTGACGTCTTTACGGCGGCCGGGCTGCTCTCTGGTTCTGAAGTACTTTAACGCTCGATTTCCAGGAGGGGTCCGAGTGGGGCTGGAAACCACAGACTGGGAGTGTACGCCCACAGGAAGTTTAACAGTGTCTGGGATAATGGGGTTCCTGCGTTTCAGCGGGTGCCTGGAGGATTCGGAGGATGAAGAAGCGCAGCTGTACACAGAGCAGGTGGAACCGGTAGGGCTGAGGTTTGACAAGGAGCGTCCACCAGGGACTTTAAATCGCTGGGCCAGGTCCGAGGGCTTGGGTGGGCAAACTGGTCGGTATCTCTTAATCGTGGCGCCGCCTCGTCCTGAAAGACAAGGAGAAAAGACAGAGAATTAAAACAGAAGACGATGATCTATCGTTAAATTCCTACAACAATTCCAAAACCCCAACGGAAGACCATGCAACCATGTTATCTACCAAGATGTATGATTAGTGAAGCAAACATTTGATTCCACATGTTCGGCCAAACGTTTCAGAAGGATTTGGGGTGGATTTTGAGCGTGCTTCTATGCCACACATGCATTTACATGCATCCATGGGTGTGCAGATGTATGCGCACAATCACACACACAAACACAAACACACAAACACGGTTGCTGTTCCTCCAACCTGCCGTGTTACAGAGCAGACGTCATCGCCCATCACCATCACTGGTCCAGACCTGCACCACAAAAGACAGGAAGGGCCCAACCCGGCGGCCCCGAGGTCTCATCAGAAACCCACAGGTGAGTGAGAGAAACAGGCAGAAGGAAGGCGAGGCCGAGGCGGAACTGAATGCTAAGACTCACCGTCAGGTTCTGAGCAGTGAACGGAGGAGCGCTGCTGCTCGTCCAAGAGACTCTCAGAGCTCAGAGAGGCTTCGGAGTCCAAATTCTCCTGGTCTGATCCCGGTTGCTCCATCTCTGGGAGGCGGCAGGCTAGATCCTCTCTGTGGAGGGATGGATGAAAAGACGTTAGACATGAGAAACTAGAGGAGGATGCTGGAGGATGGTGAATAGAAACAAGAAAGAATCTTTACTTCTCCTGTTTGATGGACTTAATGCGCTCCACCAGGTTCTTCTCAGCCTCAGCATCTGAGTCCAGAGACTCGTTCTCTGGCACCACACTCAGGTCAGAGCTGGCCTTCTCATGCACCTGCAGCAGAAAGACCATCAAGCACTGACAACCAACCCAACGACTGGAAGTTCAATATTCCTTCATTGAGTCATAGAAGAACTAAAGTGTTAAAAATACTAGTGAACAAACAAAAACAGCTTTGTCCCAAATCTAATAGTCATTCCAGATTGCGTTAGTGAGAAGAAAAGAGACTGGATGGTTCATGCACCGCACATCCTATGTGAAACATCACTTGTTGGTAGCAAAAAAACTGGGAAACAAAAGCTGATAAATAAACTACCATTCACAGTTCAGAACTGCTGATGTGAGGAGCTGATGGATGCAATCGGCTGGAGAAGAGTGTTACAAAACACATCAACGCAGTTTTAATGCATCCAGAAAATCAACCGCAAATATAAGAATATTTTATAAATTAGGAAGACATTGGAATGGCACAAGTGCAAAACTGCTGCACCATTCCTGAGTGACACTGTTGTCTATAATGTCTTCCAGTAAAACCAAAACATTACAAAAAAACAACAACCCAAACCATCTTGTGTCATACAGACCAATGGCGACATGCAAATTATTACCAGTTAGTAAGGATTAAAAAAAAAAAAAAACCACAGTCACACCATCAACCACATCACATGCCATGCACAGGCGCGCCCACATGGCACCTCGCTGCACACCACTAGTACTACAGCTACTGTGCTGGGATAACCCAGTGATACATACCACCACTCCTTTGTAAGGAGCTGAGAACCTGAGAGGTAAATGCCAGCAGTGCTAAAGAGAGACAAGGAACATCGGCCAAGTTACCCCAAGTACCCTGAACAGCACAGTACCTCACACTGGGACGACTGTATGTTATGAGTGAAGCTTTACTGACTATGATGTATTATTAAGTGGCTTTTTAAAGTCTAACATTTCTCTTTTTCACATCCAGACATGCAGCTGAGCAACAACGTAAAACTTGATGTTTCCTTGGTCTGGATACCACACAGAATCAGACAGGAGTGATGTGGAATGGGGGCAGGAGTTCGATTCTCACCGTGTTCTGCCTCTTGAGTTTCAGCTGATTAACAGCCAGAGCCTCTGCGTACTCCAGCTGCTCGATCTCCTCCATCTTCTCATTGTAGCGCCGGGTCTGCTCATTGATGATCATCTCAATGCACCTGCAGGAGGAGGAAAGAGCAAAAGCAGGATGTGTGCAGATTAATAATTAATAATTAGTCATGTTTGCTATTAAATTAATTCTGCTATGTTTGCTTCCGTGGAAAACTTACGTGGTTGTCTTGGCAACGTCTCTCATGCTGAGCAGTGGGTCAGCACTGTCTGGGCAGCGCAACACGCATGGGGCAAAAACTATGGCCAATGAGTTTGGAGACATACGATTGTGGGCCTCCACTTTACACACCCTGACAGAGAATTCAGACATTAGCATGTGGTGTAGTTGCACGCAAATATAAATCAAGCTGCAACTACACTACTCAAGTTAACTGCAGATTTGTGTTGAGTGCAGTGACCACACTAGAGGATCACTACCTGACGAGATGGAAGATGAGTCTCTCCAATGTGTTGAAGTTTGCAGAGGGAAGCTCCTCCAGCACTTTATATATAGCATGAAGCTGCTCCTGCTTCTCTGGCAATTCTATCAAAGGAGAAAAAACACCAAATTAATCAAAATCCCATCATTAACATGAGTAAATTAAATTAATATTTTTTTGATAACGGGTCAATTTCATTTAAATCCAGACAAATACAAATAAAAACATTCCATGAAGCAGAAAGTCTAAAACCTCCATCTGATATTAGGACACCAGAGAACACGCTACAGAGAAAATGTAGACTAATTTGCTGTCAAATGTTGCCCCTGGGTGGTAAATGTGTTCCTCACCAACTGCATGCAGGAAATCATTGTAATGCATGAAGGTCATGAGTGGATCTGGAAGCTCCCTCAGCCACTGTTTCACCAGGCCTGTCACCGTGTGGATGGGATAGTCCTCCAGGCAAACTGGGTGGGGATCTAAACATTACATAAACAGTCTGTTTAACTGCTCAGTTCCTCATGCAGCCATTTTAATCCCAAAGAAGGGGTCTAACCAGTTTCCAGTCGCTGGTGCAGCTCTTTCATGCGGTTGGCGGAGCCAGACTTCCGGTATATTCCCTCAGTGTAGAGGCCGTGCATCTCCACATGCTCCAGCATCATCTCCAGAACCATGGGTACCGGGTTCTTGTCACTGACCAGGCGACCCACCCTCACCCCAAAGTGTTGACCGTCAGACTCTTCGTCAATCTGTAGATTCAGACGAGACAGACTCGGCCTATCAGAGGACCTCATATCCAGCCGTTCACCACACAAGGAATCACAAATTAAGACACTATGATTTGTGTTATTTTGAAATTTACATGCTAAAATTCCCTTCAGCTCTACACCAAATTAAACAAAATCCAACCTGAACCTGATATAATACAGAAAGCCAAGGTTCTGATCCACTTCTAATTCAGCGTCTGTTCAGGTTTTCTTATCCACGTGGCTTTTTTTGTTAAAGCAACATTGTCACCTTCTTTCTGCATTTGCTCGTAAAGTTCTAACCCAATAACAATTTGAATTAAGATACGAGATTGAAGCGTGTATCGGTATACGACTCAAGATACAATCAGGCTTTTGGAGTGTTTTTCTAGCTATGGTGGTTAAAACGAGGAGCTCGTGTTTAGAGGGCAGACCTGTAATGGTTAGCTGCTTGTCTTAAAACAGACAGAAAGAGAAAACAAAGTATCTTGTTTCAGACTTTATGAGATAATATGATTGAGCCTAAGGAAACTTAACAGCTTAACATAGAACACCTGTTTGGTCTATAATATCCAGCCTGACTTGAAACCCTTTCACATCAAAACATTATCAATAAACGCCTATGAAAATACGGATTTTACCTTTTTGGCACTGAAGGTGGCGCAGTCGATGACGATTTTGCAGAGGCACTTCTTGTGGCACACCATTTTACAATCTGTATGAAAAACACAAAATACAGACATTTAAGAGGTAGTTTGGTATTGTCTACATTATATTGTACGTTTTATTCTTATACTAGCAACACAGATAAAATCCACACAAAATAACAAAAGATGGAAGTGTTTTGTGAACTCACAGCTGCACATGTATGCCTTCTCCATGCCCCAGATGTAAGAGCTGCACTGATCACAAGACTGCATGATGTTAACCTGGTAGTTGACGAAACTATGGTCCAGGGGGCTCTCCATCTAACAAGCACACAGTCAATCCGTTAGAACACAAAAGCTTCAAGAACATTACATCGCTGTTTTAAGAAAAATGATAATCAATTTAAGGTCATGAAGTAAAGTGGATAAATCTCAGCTTTGGTTCTTACACTTTTATCTTTTTTCCTCCTCTTCTTCCTGGCTTTAGCAGGCTGTAAAGAAAATAGAACAAATGCTTGGAAACTCTGTTTTGTTTGGATTTAGTAGAATGAAGGACAGTGAATGTCAGTGTTTCACCTTTGCAGGCTCGGCCTCCTCCTTCTTCATCTCTCCTCTGATGAAGCCGTCAAGCACAGACTGGAAGAGGTTGACAACAAGCTGGACTTCTGCTTTCTGCTGGTCACCTGCCAGGTGGATCACTTTGTTCTGATAGCCTGTCATTAGTCCTTTGTAGCCAATGGTGGGTTTCTGGGACGTTTCAGAAGACATGGGAGAGAAAAACAGGAGGACAAGAAGGTGGTGAGGAAAACCCCTTGATCAGTATGTGTAATGTGCCTGCAGACAGACTCACTGGGAGAGAATACATGGCTTTGATAGTCTCTCTGAACTGCATGGTAGCAGTAACAAAGATGGCCTCTGTGGCTGACAGCGACTTCCCCCTCGAGCGGAAATCATTGACCTATAAAGGAACGCAAACAAAAAACTATTATGTGGCTCAACAAGATTGAATTATTTTCTTCAATTGGTAAAAGTCTCGTTGCCTTTTCCTGACCTGGTTGCCCAGAAACTCATCCAGGTGCCGCAGCTCATTGGCGTTGGTGATCTCTCGATCCAGCGAGGCGTTCCACTGCTCAGATACCCGTGTGGCACGACTGATCTTGATGGTGGGGTTGCGACCTAATCCTTTAGTAGCCCGGTCAGCCTGAGGCTGGGAAGGAGGTCGAGATGGATGTCCAGACACGGGGACTGAAAGGGAGACATTTTTTTTATTCTTAACATCACAAACTAACAGATTTGATAGGAAGAAAGTGTGTGGACAACTTCTCTCCCTCGACTTTGTCAAACTGAACTCAAACTACTAATGCAGAATAAACAATAGGCACGAGCACCAAAGAGGAAACCAAACACAGCACGGCTCTTCTATTAGTACGGGGTGCGATCCTGCATGGGTTACTATTTTCTGAGAAAGCAAGCAGCTAGGCTAGTTCAGGCCTGAGAACAACAGTGATAAGACGCACATGTTGCCTTTGCAGTTCAGTGTAGTCAGTAGTAAGTGATCTGTGTCAGTCCAACAGCAGCAGTGCAGTTTGTTGACCACACAGTTTTAACTGACCTCAATATCTGATCTAAAAATAATTCCAAAACATTTTTCATGTTGATCTTGCAATGGGATTATTTGCTCATTTTACTGTAAAAATATTTAAGTCTTTTCTCCAGCTGTGAGCAAGTGGCCCCTAAAGAACTTTAAATTAAAAGAATAAACCTCTCCCTGCTACAACAAATCCATATGTCAACAAACACAGAGAACAGTTAGTTTTGTTCATAATAAAAGCGGTGTGTTTAAAAGGGTGAGTAAATCTCACAATTCTTCAAGTGGTGCCTGGAGTCGACCAACTTCTGGCACCAGTAAACAGGGATTGCAGCCCAGCACATTTGTACTAAACCTAACCCATGAACAGCATTCTTTTGTCAGCCCACAGGTTTTCTATGGGATAAAGGTCTGGGGATTGTGCTGATCACTCAGTCTCCAACTGTGAATTTGCTCGCTTGTCATTGTCTGGTTGAAACATCATCACGCTTCATCGTCTGCACTTTCTATTGTGGCTTCATTTCAATGTTTGGGGGTCGTCTGGGAAACTGTCCGCGGCCCTTAGACCCAAAAAGAACAATATGACTTTCATCAGTCCACAAAATATTACGGCATTTCTTTTTAGGCCAGTTAATGTGTTCTTTGGCAAATTGTAACCGCTTCAGCATGTTTGTTTTTTTTTAACAATGGGATTTTGAAGGGACTTTTTGCTGGTAGCTTGGCTTCACATAGCTGTCGTCTGATTGTTACAGTACTCAAAGATAACCTGAGATCTTCTCTGATCCTCCTGGAGCTGATGGTTGGCTGAGCTCTTACCATTTTGATTTCTCTCCGATCCTTTCGAATAGTCGTTTTTCTTTTGCTTCCTCGCCCTTCCGGTTTTGGCTACCTTTTTAAAGTGTTTGATATCGTTTTAGCTGAGCAGCCTATCAATTTTTCCACTTCTTTTCTAGGGTTTCCCCTCTTTTATTAACTTCCTAATCAAAGAATCCTATTTTTCAGTACAATGCCTTGAGTTACCCATTTTACTGTTTTCCAAGGACAAATGCACAGCCAGCAGACACAGCATCAGTTGCCTTGATCCTTAAATAAGTGCCATCTTTTTAACACCTATTTTTTTCACATAATCAAAAACTTCACTATTTGAACTCAGCACTGCTATTTTTCTGAACACGTCCCTTTCAGTTAATGACTCAGTTTCACAGAATCCACAGCATGCACGTCATTCCTGTTGGGTCTGTTGGCTGTCTATACCTTTACCTGACCTTGTAAAAACTTATTTGCAGTGTAGAAGTTGAAATTCTAACAAACACTGATTTATCTTGCTTGTGATGTGGGATTGCTTTTATTTTGAACACAACTGAATATGTTTGTGCCCATTACCTTCCCCTCCTGTTGGCCTCTCATTGAGAATCTGGGCGAGACTCATTTCCACACTGTCTGGAGTCTGGGACTCCTTGTGTGGTCGTTTCTTCAAAATCTTGCTGAAGAATCCACCCGACCTGCAGAACATTAAAAAAACAGGGAGAATAATCAAAACCTCTCACATGCAACACAACTATTATGATTTATGAATTATGATGTACGTATATGTATCATAATTGTGGACTGTTGTCTCTACTAGCTGTAGGGAAGAGGATATTCAGTCTAGATTCACAATGCCTGATGTCACAACAATTTAATTAAATAGAAAAACTACAGGACAATAGTTATGTTTCTGTTTGTGACTCCATTCACTTGTTTAGGTAAAAGGAAAAAAGATTAATCAACTAACCAAATTGTCTAATTTTTCACCTATTGTATTTTTAAAGTGCTTTATAGTCAAAGCTTGCTATAGGAACACCACTGTACCAACAACAGTATTAAAGACCATGCAGTGGACTTGATGATTCATTCTGATAAAACTCAAAGACTGAGCCTTCGGTGCAAATTTTTGGCTCATCAGTCAATCCAGGGAAAAATTGACCACCGGGAATTTCCAGCGGAGAATGTGCAAGAAGTGTTTGATTCTAAAAGGCGAAGACTTTTCCAAATGTTTGTCTTCAGCAGATATTGCATGAAGATGTGGATGAATCACTGTGAAACATTTTTTTTACAGTGTGTCACGCAGAACAACTGAATGGTCAACTGCTCAATTTGACTTCTGGAATAGGCCAAAACACTTTTCTACATCCCATCAGCAGAGTGATCATCAAGAGAGCAGCCAGAACACTGCAGTACCTGTCTGGTGTGGACGGAATGGACTGTGCAGAGTCTTGTTGGCTGGAACCTTCTTGGTGTCTCCTCCTGCTGAAGCTTCCCCTTGAGCCCTCGCCATGGCTGTCTGAGGGAGAAACCTGAACAGGAAAACATTTTCAGTGAGCAAGTAGAATGCTTGAATAAAAGACTGATTGGAGAGATTCTTTCGAAGTAGCATTTCAACTGTCACGTCATTATAATCAAACTTCTTTGAATCAAAACAATTTCTCTCCATTACAAAATGTGAGTGTAGATACCTCTCTGACTGAAATGAAAGCGGCCCCTTCAGAACACGGAGACAAACTGTCAACTGATGATGATGCTGTTTCACTCCTGCAGATGAACAGATAAGAAATATAAAAGCGGGACGTGTGTAAGACAACTGAGGAGATTTCTGACCACAAACATTTTGTCATCTAGGTGACATATCATGAGGACAGGTCTGAAGATAAACACATTACATACAGCGGCACTCTCTTCCTCTTTTCTTCCTTGTTGTGAGGCGGAAGCAGGACAGAGCCCTCACACATGTCTCCATCATTCTTCCTCCCTCTCCATTTGTCGGGCTTCTCCTTCATTGCTCCAGGACGGCGTTGCAGGTTTACCGATCCAGTACCCTCACCTGTGCCATTTCTCTCCAGCACAGGGTCAGCAGGCCTCAGGGATAAAGTAGAAGGACGAACAGGACCGACGGAAGGAGGAGACGTGTTTGACTCGTTCGTTCCTCCTTTTTCTTCCTTCATCTTCCAGGCCACAAAGGTATACTGGTCCAGTTCCTTGCTGTCCAACTTCTCTTTCCCCTTAGACGTCTCCTGGCTTTTGCTTTTTGGTGGGGCTGTTCCATCTTTGCCGGTGACAGAGGGGGAGGTCCGTTCTGTCTCTCTCAGGCTGTGCTCCAGTCCTCTTCTTCTCCTCTGCTCTCTCTTTTCCTGGCTCCTAGATAACGGGCCCTTATGAACCGGTGGAGCTCGGACTCTCTTTTCTTCAGCATGTGTAGGTGCTAAAGCACTGCTGGGAGGCTTTTCTTCCGACTCCTCATCAGGAGATGTAGGAATAAATGTGTTGAGCTCGTCAGAAGGCAGGGGCGGGTTTGAATCTGATTCTCCTTGTGTTTGACCCTCTAGCGGCTCATGTTCTCCTTTCTCATCCGGCTGGGATCCAGCCTCAGCCGCGGTACCGTTGACTTCCAAATCCAAATCCTCCTCATTCTTCTCTTGTTCTTCCTCTGCATACAAGCTCGTACAAGGTTGCTCTCCATCCTCCTCTGTCTCCTGGATAGGGAGACTGTCATCCAGCGTCTCCTCCATGACAAACTCTATGTCTGGATCCTCTCTTGTTTGAGGCTCTCCTATTGGTCGTCTCTCCTCTTCCTGTGCTTTCCCAGCTGCCTGTTCTTCCTCTGCTCTACTCCTTGCTTCAGCTTCTTCTGCTTTCCTCCTGGCTTCTTCTTCCATCCTCTTTTTTTCCTCCTCCTCTGCCTTTCTTCTGGCCTCTTCCTCTTCCCTTCTCCTTTCTTCTTCCTCGGCCCTTTTCTGTGCTTGTTTTTCCTCTTCCTCTTTTCTCTGTTTCTCTTCACGTAAGGACTGGCACCTGTAGCACAGGAAATGCAAATGTAACATCTCACACAGGTTAAAAAAATTATTTTTACCCTTGACTGGGGTTTTCATGTCTGCGTAGTTACCTCCTCCGAGCAGAATGCCCTCTAACCAGGGCCTGTATTTTGGTAGCATCCTGATGTTTGCGGCGGTTCATGGATCTCTGTCTGTGTCCTCTCCATATAGCCTGGATCAGAGTAGCAGCGCGTCGCCTTTGGTCCTCTTTGCAGTAGCTGCGCCATGAATGCTAAGCAGATAGGAAGTGTGAAATATCAGTATTTTATGTTGGGTTTCTTCTAAATATTGAAAGTGGGGCATGAACAAAATGTAAATTTTTACATTATAGCCCCAAATGAATTTACAGCATGTTTGTGTACCTGAATCAAGATCGCTGCCTGTCTCATGCTGAGGAATTCTTTCCTCTGCAGACGAGCTTTGAACCAGCGCTGGAGGAAGATGATCTTGCGTATTACGTCTTTGTGCAGCGTGTCCTGCAGCTGCTGCCGCTCCAGCTCCTTCAAGAACACCTGAAAAGGAAAACGCTTCAGTGTTAAAGGCACAGGAGAAAATGTGAACTAATACAAACAAGAAACAGGGTCAATAAACTGTAATGAAAAAAACAAAAAAACACACAACTCATGATTGCTGTTAAGGTATTGGCGATGTACCTTAGTTTTGCCTATCTGGTAGGTAGTGGGGTCCAGTCCCATCTTCGTCTTGAGCAGCTCCGTGATGTCCTCTTTGAAGGCGGTGGTGTTCCTTGGAAGCAAAACCCTGAACTGCTCAACAAATTCCTGCAAGTGGACAGGATTACAGATAATACAGGTGAGAGATAAGCAAACCATTAAAATGACAACTTGATAACTAGTAAAAACCAAATGCCCAATATTCAGTAGCAAAATTAAGCAAGATGACATGAATAACTTTACAGTACCTGGAACGTGTACTTGGCCCCATAACCTGATCTCCTGATGCGAACCGTTTCCAGCATTCCTGTGTATCGCAGTTGTTGAGTGACCAAGGCCTCATCAAAACACATTTCCTTCTGCTCATACACAAGGACACAGAAACACAACAGTCTTTACATTTATAGAGCAATAGGCACTGACAATGTGCATTAAAAGAACAACTGCTTACGATACTGTAGATTGTCCTTACAGCCATAACATTATGGCCACCTGCCTAATATGGTGTAGACCTATTTTTCTGTCAAACCAGCCCTGACCCATTAATGCATGGAATTCTCGAGACCTTGGAAGGTGGTTCGCTGCTTTTCCTTCCTTAGGAAATGCTCTGACACGGTAATGACAATTTGTTCACTTCGTTGCTTGCTTCGTTTGCCAATCTTTCTTGAATATAAAGCATCACTTTGAGAACAAAATGTGGCATAATAAAGAGATTGGTTTTATCCACTTCTCAAGTTAGTGGTCATAATGTTATAGCTGATTGGTATGTGTACACAACAAACATGCAAAGAACAGACCTTTCATTTTTTATTTTTTCAAAAGATGTGAACACCACCAATAGTGGACCTTTACCTTCTCAGCATTAGAGCGGATACAACGAATGAAGAAAGGTTCCGCTCTGTTCAGAGTCTCCAAGAGTTTGATCAGCGAGGTCTGAAGGAAGCAAAAAGAAGTTTGCTGAATGTTCAGGAATGCTACTGGAGAGTGTGAGTGGTATGTCTCGGTATGATAGGCGAGTATATGTGGGTGAAGTGAACCTGGAACTGGGCGCTGATGCTGGGGGCCTTCTTCTTCTTGTGCAGGTGCAGCAGTGACTTAGTAGTGCGATCGTGGAGAGTCAGGCTCACTATGAACTTCAGAGAGCGAGAATCCAGCAAATGCTGCACAGCAGGAAGATAGTAGAATGTTTGCTTTAGTACGCTATCATGAAAAACAAGTTGTTTTCTCTGAGTATGAACCATATGTTGTCTTTATTTGCCCTTAAACATGGAGTTTCCTTTACTAAAGTTTACCTTCGGGATGACCTGCCTCTGTTTAGTACCTTTCTGTTTTCTGTGGGAAAAAGAGATGCAGTGTGAGTTACACAGGTTTAATTGTTAAAGGCCTGGAGTAATGCGATGGAACAAGTAGTGGATGGAGAAAGTAATGGCTAGTTAGTATGGTCAGATGGTTTCTTCATGCACTGTCAGTCAGTCAGAGCACCTGTGCGATGAAATGGTAGAAGTCAGTGAAGGGATGAGAACAACATGGAAGAGGAGGAGAGGCGGGTGTTTGCTGCAGGACATGGGATGCAACTCAGAACAATCCAGCCCAGCTGAGACTTGACATAGAGGGCCCTATATTCATGTTCAAGTTGTCAGGCCCCAGAACTGTCTGTAGATTCTAACATGCTGTGAGGATCTTGGGCCTCATTTTCAATAAATGCTCCGTTAGAAGTTCACATGCCAAAACAGTCTTCTGATGATCTTCATGCTTAAGTTAAAGGCATTCCAGCTTAAATCTTGAATGATAAAATATCTAAAAGTAAAATTTATGATGAACCATGAAAGTTTTTGAGCTTGTTTTTTTTTTTTTTTTTTAAAAGATTTGATCACGTGAATAATTTAGCTGTTCAAAATCAGTTAGGGGTAGTTTAGTTTCTGGAATTTATTCTTGGAAATAAAGAGCTTTACTAAAAGCATGGTATGCTGGGGCCAACTAGATTGGCCTGATCTGGAGAACGGTTGAAGCCAGGTCTGTCTGCTGACTCACTGGAGGACGTGTCGCGGGAATCGCAGGCGACCCCAGGACTGTAGCAGCTTGCGAGGGTCCTCACCATCCAGCTGCAAATTCTTAATGGAGCTGATGATCTCTGCATGCATATGTCTGATCACACCGCGCACACACACACACACACACACACACCGAAAGACAAGGGGTGTATGGGAGAGTGGAGGAGGAAAAAACATCAAGAGGAAGGGGAAAAGGTGAAGCGGGGTGTGCTAGAAGTCAACTTTTACCACCACCTTAGAAGAAAACACAACAACGCGGTTACCCACGACGAGAACACAAACTGCAAGATGGCTGGGTGTCTGATAGAAAGAGGAACTTGAACAAGTTACGCTCCATGATTTATTCTTTTGTTCGTAAGTATTTATGTGAAAAACATAAGACACAGCAGACTACCCAACCATGCTGCGTATCAACGAAATACATAGAAACACAGACACAAACACACAATGAGGGATCGGGGCATACAGGGGTGGTGTTCACACCCATACCCCCACACCCCTGTAACTGTGGTAGTTATCATGCAGAGCTGAGTTGACATTCAGTGTGGTTGGCCGCCTGATTCCATGCTGGGTTTGTTACAGATTGTGTAGCTGCAAGTTGTTACTGGTGAGAATGGTGGATTCGTGGTCCTTCCATTGGGACTGATGTTACACTGGTCATTGGGTCTGGTGGGGTTAATACGGGAGCTTTTATGCTCCAGTGCTAGTCCATGCAATAGCTTTCTTTACTTACTGTGATTGACCATGAAAACAGAGGTCAGGCAGTGAAGGAATGGGCAACATAAATCTAATGGATCTCAGTGGACAGGACTTCTACCTATCAGTGTTTACAGACCTGCTGTGGGCTGGATGAGCTAATAATGGCAAAAATGTGCTCGTGGGAGTTAACTCAGTTCAGATGCTGGTCTTTAAAAGACAAAAGAACACAGTACAATCTAAAAGCAGGCGAGGTAAGGTTAAGTTTCAGTGGGCCCATCAATGCCAAAGGCTTTGACATGGGTTAGTTTCATCCTGAGAAACTCTTCCACTTCATTTTGTCTATTTCAGAGGGGGGCCTTTGTATTTGCAAGAATATATTTGTGCTACCAACAGTTTCATAGATGATGTTACGTAGTCCAGGTGACAAATTTTTTTATAGCAAGAGTAATCTAAACAACGGAGAAAGTCTTTAAAAGTTATGAATTATAATGACGGAAGAGACGCAATGAGTGGACAGTTAATGTCCTGTTGGGTTTCTGATCTTCCTATCCTATGTTCATTTGACAATATGGGAGCAGACGCAGAAAGAACTGTGCGAACCAGTATTTATATCCAAAGCAAAACACATGTCCTTCCTGCTTGGCCTCATGTTTTCATTCCTGTTCCCTCTTCACCAAATTCACTTACTTCTTACTCTCATAGCTAGCAAAGATGTCTTCAAAGGCCTCTAAAGGGCGCTCCTCTGAGTGATCAAAGTAGAAATCGAGCTTAGATACTCGTCTGTGGAGGGGAGAGGAGAGAACCGCACACACAGGGATCACCAAAGGATGGAGAGGATAACAGTGACTGAGATGAAGTGAAGGAGGTTTCATCTATCAGGGTGATATCAAAAGACGTGTTCTGTCAGGGTTTGAGACATCATAGTCGGTAACTCAGATGGATAGAGGTAAGATGTCTGACATGTCTCTCCTCCTCTCATCTAACACCAAAGGACATGTGGGTCTCACAGTTTATTATTTTAAACATTTTCCACATCTTCAACAGGGGGCTTTAAATGGAATTTATGTTGCTGTTTACTGTACTAGAGGAGGAGATGTTGCAGCTTCACAAGGGTTGAATTAAACACACAGAGCCCATGTAAAATGGTCAGCCTGTGTTTCATGAAAAGAAGAAGACAGTTATTGATCACCAAGTAAACAAGATTGACAGTGCCT
This sequence comes from Antennarius maculatus, assembly GCA_013358685.1. NCBI lineage: Eukaryota > Metazoa > Chordata > Actinopteri > Lophiiformes > Antennariidae > Antennarius > Antennarius maculatus. The sequence continues at coordinate 6,846,412 of CM023610.1, read as the reverse complement.
CAAAGTCCACAAGTTCAGGGGGATGACCTTAGAACAGTTAGAAAACCAGTCCAAACCCAACAGAGACAAAGTGAGGTATAGTTTTAATTCACTTCTGTGCTTTACTCACTTGTACATTCTGTCTATTGGAGAATTGGATTGCTTCAACTCTCCTAATGGAGTTCTGGAGATTGGACGGACAACACCTAAAACAAAAACAAATATAAAAACACAATTAGCATGCATTATATTTAACCGAAAGTTTGCATCATTGTTAGGGTTATCAATTAGTGAAGAGATCTGTCACCCGACATAAGGGGTTATGGTCACATTCGCTTCATCTGTATTTAATCAGTTTAATCTACAGAGACGGCTCCTACGTCTACAGGCTACATCTCACAGCAACAAAATAGTCCAGAGGATTGAGATTTGCATGGAAAATATAACAGGCTCCTAAAGCTGCACGTTTCTCCCGTGTGATCTGAAAGGCTAATTACAGAACAGAGGGACTGTCGTCCTCTGAAGCAGAGGTATAAGCTGCACAAGTGGATAAAAGGCAGATGGTGTTTGATGTTTGTTTTTTTTAAAAAACCAAACTCTTCTGACAGCAAATTCATCACTTCTGCTTTTGCAGTTACATCTGTGATACGAGAGTGGTATTCTCATGCAGAGTAATCACTTGTTAACAGAGTATTTCTGACCCGGCCCTCTCCTAATGTTCTGTTTGGATGAACAGTTTATTTGTTTCAATCTGAAAAATCTGATCTCAAAGAAAGAAAGTGATGACCCTATCCATGTTGGACATCACAAAGATTTTTTGACAACCACTGTAAGTAAACACAGTGTTGTTGTATTGAAACACTTGGCTGTATGCAGAACAATCTTTACTGGTTAGTCTGCAAAATTGTCAATTGACATGTTAAACAGGAGCAGATTTAGATTTCAGAAACCTAAGCTAGACTAGATACTACTAATTACTGTAGTCAATTATCATCTTGTTCATGCAGCCTCTCATTGCCTTTGAGTATACTATGTTTATTATAAATGGTTAACATTGTAGATTTGAAAGTTTTCACACACTTCATATTAGCTGCGTAGTTCAAGTGAAATTTTCTATTGAAATAATGGAGAAAAGTCATAAAGAACATCAAATCTTCTCTATTTTCTTTGTATAAATCTATGAGCATTCTACCAATGCCAAAAAACTGTACAGAAACACTTTCAAACTTAAATCTTGTGAAATTATTTCAACATGGAAGGTCTGATGACATAACAATCACAATGTACCAGAGGTTTTGGCGGCCCAGGAACGACCAGCTTCGTTAAAAGCAGCAAGCCCTCTGATGGTGGCGCGTAGGATCCCCCATCGAAACATGGCCACAGGATCCATTCCAATGAGCTGCCGCACGTACGCTCGATCGCTGCTTCGCAACAGGGCCACAATATCTGGACGCATGTGGTCAGTGTTCTTCTCTCGGAAATCCTGGTAAGGTTGAATTCGTGAAGGACACGAAAAGCAGCACCAACAACGTACATTAGAAAGCGTTTTTTTGTGTTACATCACATATCTGACATGTCTATCTGTCATCCTTACCTTGATTTGATATTTGACTTTCCCTGCAAAGTGTCGAATGACAAAAGCAGGCTCCATAACTGGCGTGGGGACAAAATATTGGTTCCCTTGGTGCTGCTGCTTGAATTTGGCTAATAATGTCTCATCTGTGGCATGGGGGAAGCTACAGAACATAAAGAAGAACAGAACATAAAGAGAAAGAGAAGATTAACTCATGTTGGTAGTCATTAGACATGATCAAAACACTGTGAATCATTTGTTCATACTTGCTCTCCTCATCGAGCAGGTACAGAAGGCCAGTGGGTTTCTTGCTGATGAGGTGGATGCAGCCCACGTTATCTGTGTAGTCGATATTGTGCCAGGTGATTCCCTCTGCTTGGTATTCCTCCTGGAGGAGGTAAAACAGAGCAGTTTGGTGAGAAGGGTCACAGGTGATTCGTGACTCCTTGGTAAGAGCTGAATTACTTAACCTATAAATTTGAAAAAAAGAATTATTTCAACACATTCGCTACAAGCCTTTAGGTGTGGATGTTAAAAAAATGTAATCTAATTTCAACAATAAAACTAACTGACTCATGAGCCAGAATTCTGAGGGATGAGATGAAATAGAACTAGAACCAAGGCAGTCAGAGACTCCAACATCCCTCGATTTACCCTGACCTACTTTCAGGGTTGGTCAGGGTACCCTGAAAATAGTACCTGACTAGTGCATAGCTTTGACCTTTCAGGGTAGGCCAAAACTATGCACTAGCTTTGTGGTCCGCATCTATCTTATCCGGTTAATGACTGTACTAAAGTTGAAATTTGACCCTGACTTAGTTTTCTCAAGGTCAAGGTCATCATCTCATCTTCATCCCCTTTGCCTCCCCAGTAATCTGCTCTTTGTTTCATATTTCTATCTGCAACTGTTGCGAAGACTAACGAATGAACGAACGGACAAACACACAAACACTGACAATTACACTACATCACTGTTTTGAAGCGGGATGTAATGAACATGCATTTTTCTATTCCTTTAATGTTGAGACAATGTTTGGATGGCTCACAATTATGCATTTATGATAATAAGCACTAATCAGAAAAGGCTGTCATAAGTTTAATGGCATACATCACAGAATGTAATCTTTTGAAGATGTTGTATGTATCACCTAAAATTATTTGGTAAGACAAAAAAAACTAGACCATTTACCTGCTCTAAATTGAAGATGTGGTGGTTAAAATAATTATGTAGCTGCTCATTTGCATAGTTGATGCAGAACTGTTCAAAGCTGTTGGTTTGAAAGTCCTCAAAACCAAAAATGTCAAGGACACCGATGGACAAGCACTGGAAAATGAGAATATAAGCAAGAACCAACCATTAATGAGGAACAGGAATCACACTACTGGTTAAAGATGTAGAGTGTGTGTGTGTGTGTGTGTGTGTGTCTCTCACTGGGATGGATTCCTCCATATCTTTCTTATTAAGGAGGGCGTGATTGATGCGTAGGACAATCCAGTCAAATAAGGCACTGTACAGAGATTTGGCCATGGAGTCTCTGGCTGTGATAGCCTGTGGGACAAAGAGGAAAATGAATACCAGCAGGAAGTCTTCACTAAACATTACAGATGGGGAGAATAAGGCACAGTTTAAAATGATACAATACCACAATGACAGTCTAACAGATGCGAACACAGCTGAGGACTTAAACGATATAATGGACAAAGTGTACCTTACATTCACATCTGTCTGGATACAGTACTGTACATGTAGTCAAGGCTCATAATGCATAATCATTTGTGAGGTCAAAACAACTTTGACATCTACACCTGTGCAGTCAGTTCTTCATGTGGTCATGTGTTACAGATTTGAGTTTGCCTTAAGGCGTTCCTGAGGTGGTACATTGAGTTCATGAGAATAGATGGACAAACAACCCGGCTTACTGTAAGTGTTTAATCAGAAAACAGCAGGAAGACACAAAGAACAATGAGACGCACAAGGCCAACAATCACTGTGCATTTGGACACTATTAAAGTAATGACAGGCTACAGAAATGTCTTAATGCCTGGTGCCTACCTCAGAGTGGCTGTAGGGGAGGATCAGCTTGTCATTGACTGTCACTGTTTTCCTCTTTGTCAGCGCCTCAACCAACAGCTCCTCTTTGACCTGCGGGAACCCACACAGGTCACTCCTCAGAGTCGCAGACAACTCGCTAGACGCAGTGACGAATGCCGCCACAAGGAAACAATTAAATACAATACCTTGAGCAGGTCAGAGAGTGTAGACAGGACCTCTGGAGGCCCCACTTCCAATCCCTCATCCCGACCTGTTGACGTCTTCCTGTAGGTCACGTTGCCCAGATACAAAATGGCCGAAAGCACAGAAAAAATCCTGTAACAAGTAAAACACAACCACTTCAGCAGTCTGTAAAATTAAGTCTTTTTACACACAGTACTGAACAGGATCACTGGATCACTCACTGTTTCTTGGTGGCGGGAAGGAAGCCGACCATCTCCATTGCCTGCTGCAGCCTTTCAAAATCATGACGCAGGTCTTCCTCATCTTCTATCTTAAAATTTTGCTAAACAGAGAGAAAAACAGTTGTGCAAAGTTATAAAGATGAGTAAAACTAGACCTAAAGCATAAAATAGACACAAAATAGGCGAAGAACGGCGGAAAACAGGAAGCTCAAGTGAGAAGAAAGGCAAAACTTCATTAATATGCAGCACACACATGCACAGTAAGCCAGGGGTGCAGACAACAGCTTATTCAGAACCCACAATGTTGCTCAATGGAGGGTGGACTCACAGTGAGTTACACTGACACTTTAAAAGCAAATCACACACACTGTGCTGTTTATTTAAAACAGTCACTGGATGTGCACCACTGTACCTGCTTGAGGTAGAAGTAATCTTCAGGTTGCCGTAACTTGAACTCCTTCCTTTCCTCCTCTGAAGCTCCCAACAACAGATAGTAAAACACGTGGTAGTTCCTGGAGAAGACGGCACATTCTGTTTGAGCCTGTGCTACTACATAATTCTCATATGATTGTGTGTTTTATTATATGCTAAGCATCAGTATGTGGGTATGAACCTGGTGTTCAGAGTCACAAATAAGGGTTTGGGTAACAAATAAAGAGCCGACATAATATAAAAAGCAAAGGCTGAAAAGGAAAGATGCAACTGACAACAAAAACCTGCTGGCAGCTTATTTATGGTAAACGGTGTAGGCTACATGATTACAGATTGAAGGTGACAACATTTTTCCAAATTAGCTGTGAGAGTCTGGGCAGAAAGTATGACGGGTATCACTCTTTCCACTCCAGCAGTAACAATATTACTTTAAAGAAGTTTCAACTGCTCCAGAGCTGTTCAGTGGCAGATTGTGGTTTTATTCAAACAAGAGCAACTGTACGCATCTTTATCTGCACAACTCTACAAAACAAAACAATATATGATGATGTATATCATGATCAATTAATAATTACAAAATATGGTAGCAAATCAAATTAAAGTGGGGTATTTACTTTCCCATTTAAAACTGTCTTTTGATTCTGAATAAACAACTTGCACGATGTGGCAGAATGTAAGTGTGAGGTAATAATTATCTGTTGCTATACAGAGAGATGAGAGAGAAGTAATGACACCGACATGAGTCACTGGAGGTCACTTTACGATCAGGCAAAAGCAAGCTATATTAAAATGAGCTGCTACATTCAAAGTGTAAGTCCAAGTCTCTGCTCTGTGGGTGTGTATCCACTTTGTTTCTGACAGGGAAACATAGTTAATGCTAGTGCACATACAACAAGTTCAAAATCAAGGACTTAGGCAGTAAGAATTCACTGGGTCTGAATATCTAAGTTCCTCTCAGGGGTTTTTCAGGCAGTTAGAAAAGTGAAGACTAAAATGAGACCAAAGCCTTTGGCTGAACTTCATATCCAAACATTGGAGACTCCCTGTTTGCACAGAGGTCCCTAATAAAGGTCAGTAGGGGTGACGGGTCGAGCCGTCCTCACCTCTCATTCTTCTCTCTGGAGACCAGACGAGACTTCTCCAGGAGGTACTTTTCCACCACAGCCCTAAAAGGCAGAGAGAGATGGAAGGGGGGGAAGAGCAGAAGAGGGCAAGAATAAAATGGGAAGAAGCAAAACAATGACGATGAATCACTTAACACCAAAGGTCACTCAGCTCTTTCAGGGAGAGAGATAGTTTACAGGTCATATGGGAAGGTGGGCTGGTAATAAAAAATAGAAGAGCAGAGCAGGAAGGGAAACGGGGACAAATGGTCACAACAATAAAACAATGAATAAAGTACAACGCATTCCATAACACAAGAATGATAAAAATTGCATTCAGTAGTAATTTGTTATCACTTAGAATAGCCAAACTGACTGAATGCTGCAGCAGACATAGGGGTATACTTTACAGACCACTGCAGTCATGACATGAGATGTGTAATTATAAAAGCAGTGGCATTAACCCACTACTCCAGGTCAAGATCATAAAACTGTCTAAATCAGATTTTATAAGATGTGTTTTTCTTATAGCCGGGTCAAAACAATGCTGACGCCAGTCCTGCTGGAACGCTAAGAATAGTGTGTTCTGAGAAATGAAGCTGATTCCATTTGCTAAAATGGTAGCCACAAACATAGACAAACTAACAGGGACAGAATGATCCATCTGCTGCTTGCTTCACATACCTTATTCCCTTCTTTTTACCTCAAAATAGTCCACAGTGTAACTTCCAACACCGAGGTGTGGGTTTTTATCATCCTTTTTGAAAGTCTTCAGCAAACTCCCAGCAAAAAAAGGTATCTGAATCTGTTACAGCTGTGTCCTCTAACACATTACACATATGAGCCCTTTATTCAAGTGGATCTGAACACATTCCAAGAGCAATCCAGCATGTGGTTGGTCTAAGTTGTTTCTGATGGATACCTTTATAGTTTTACAATTTCTACGCTTTTTAATATATTTATTAGCTCATTGCACATACCAGTTTATATTGTAAATTTCTGTTCATTGTGTATTTTAGTGTTATGTTGGTTTTCTGTGTATTGAATATGGTTTTTGCTCTTTGCACTCTGCATGTCCTTTTGTGCACCAATCCTGTCTTTGTAACACTGCTTTATGTGCCTTCAATTGCCCCTTGGGGACAAATAAATTTTTTTTAACTGAATTGAATGTCGGTCGAATTTACAACATCAAATATGCTTTATATACATGTCCTGTTTGTCAGTGTATTTCCATACATTATGAGCATCAAGACTGGATGGTGAGTTCTTGTCTAAAAATGTAAGCTCATCTGCGGCACAAGAGAGCATTTCAGCAGGAACGTTGATGTGGGTCTTTTTCTGTAACTAACTGACTGACATGGAGTTGTACAGTAAATCTGTCAGCATACACCAAAGCATTGAAGGAGTGTTCTTCTTTTCTCTGTGTGTTCCTTTTCATTTTTCTTCATCATCTCACTGAGAGCAGCGAGGAGTGAGGAGGGATTAGCTGGACAGAGACTCGTGGAGAGAGAGTACGTAAAAATACTTCATCTGTCTTTTAGACAGTGCAGAGGGGAGCAGCAGCCTTCCTTTTGTTAATCTCTATTGAACATCTGACACAAGAGATGGAGAACACACACACATCTTTTGTTAGGTCTACTCAGCAAAGCCGCGGTGGTTCCAACACTCAACTGACATGAACCAGAAGTCTACACTAGAGTATCAACTTGTGGAGTATTTTAGTTGGTTTACAGTAATTGTTTTTAAAATTTCCTTGATAGCATCGGTCCACATTGCGGCACATTTATCTACTGAAGACACCATTCTTTATTGGATTACAGACCTCTGTCAGGGTGAGCAATTCAATCAAGGATGGCCTGGTGCCATTAGGAATAATTAGGTAGGGGCTGTAGTGTTATGGCCCATTTACTGAGGAGCTGCACAGCTGTCACCACATGCATTTGCATATTTTGATTTACATCTTATTGCTGGTGGAAAACTTTTGCATAAGCGCTTGAAATCTCACCATGTTTTTTATCCTCCACATCAAACCCAAATCTTCAGCTTTCACAAAGTCATATAATTTCACATATTGGCTTTTGTCAAAGACATCTAACTGAGCCGCTGTTCCCCTTTTCCTCATCAGGAAGTGACACGACTGACCAGACTTAGATGCAGCTTCTACCTAGAGTCTGATTGCTGAGAAAGAGGAAGAACATCTTTGTGGCTGAAAGTTTCAGTGTATTCACACACAGCACAGAAAGAGACATCAAGGGCAAGTCATTAAATGAGCAATGAGGAAAATCTCAAGCTACAGAAAGATAGAGGGCACTGACAATGGCCCACAGGAAGAGGATACAGAATGCTAAAATGTCCTGAATGGTGTTATACTGCAGATTAAGGCCCTGTGGCTTGACTCGACTTTGTATGAGGTTGTTTTGACTTTGTTTGGTCACATAGACACACACATCTGCTGTTCATTACTCACCCTCTGACCACCCCACTCTCGAGGTAATTAACCTGGATGAATTTACCAAAGCGGCTGGAGTTGTTGTTGTGGGCGGTCTTGGCATTCCCAAAGGCCTGGTAGAGACAACAGGAGAGGAAAGAAATGCCTGGTGAGTTAAAGGGCATTAAGTCACAAGCATGCAGCCCTCAGCCACCAGGAGGAAAGAAACATCACTGTGGTCAATACTGAAGGAGATAGACCTTGTCCGGCTGGACAATCGACCTCGAAGTCCCTCCTCGTGTTCGTTTTCTCTTGACTTGGACAATGGCATACGTATGAAAGAACAATTAAAAACACTGAGACAAACAAAAGCCTGGCATTTGGCAGCTGTGAACGGAGAACTTAAAGCCATATAAGGATTTTAAATCTTGATTGATGACGACACATGAACCAATTTTGTTGTAGATACTCATTGTTGATGTTTGTAACGTCAACTGTGAGCTTTGTTGATTTTCAAACCTTATATGGAGGTGCTATTATGCAAAACATAATCTGGGAGCATATATTGAAGCCAGCTCAGTCTATCAGCACCTTCACTAAAGTCACCAACAGCAAACAAACATGACAAAGAAAGCAGATTGGCAAGGAATGAAAACTTGTTTTGAGGTGGATCTACGTATGTGTGTATATGCTCCTGTGTATGCTAGTGTTTGTGTTTGTTGAGAGTCTTTCCAGAGGGATTGCATTTGCAGTTTGTCCCTTCTCGTGCTCCTCTCACTTTCACCAACATCTCTTTCTGTTATCCCTTATCCCCATGTAAGCCTTTTCCTTTGTACTTTGGGTGTGTTTGTGTGTTCCATTCTGTGTAAGAACATCAGAGGACAAGAGTCTTCCTGCAGGCCTCAGGCTGACGTTAACGCAAAACACAGGACCCGAACAACATGTCTCGCCGACAGGCCCTATTTATTGCATTGAAGAAAAAAACACTTTTTTGTTTGCTAATTCACTAGCTCACATGGTTACACACACACACACACACACACACACACACACACACACACACACACACACACACACACACACACACACACACACACACACAAATTAAAGGCCACCGCAGGGGAAGTTGATTCAGTACATGTTAAATAGGAACCACATTGTATTGTCCAAATCCACTGCAGGGTGAATTTGATACAGTGGTGGAGCTGATTAGAGTTACGAGGCAAGATTCCTAAGGATGAACCGCTGACCTATTTTCATTTCTGCTGCTCATGCAGACCTATCCATCTTGTTTGATAGTTGTCTTCAAAAAACTATCTTCCATTAGACTGTCATCCTTTTTGCACCAACAATGCTTTTTTTTGCATGACAACTGCAACAAATGCAAATGTAATGGTACACAAGATCTGAAGGAAGTTCGATTAGTTAGGGAAATAGTTAATTTCTCTGACGGAACCTCCTTAAGGGATCAATAAAGTTCTACTCTGCTCTTCTACTCAAGACTTGTAGCCAGAGAACAAAAAACAAACTTTGTCAATTGTCTCTGAATTGTCATTGTAACATGAATGAACTAACAGGGTTCATCTTTCTCGGTTTTATCTCTTTTTTTCCAGGTTTGTGAGCCACTAAGTGCTTTTTAGACCCTGAAACCGACTGTTTCATGCTGCCCTCTGAACCAAGCGATTACCTACTCCACAAACTCTGGAGCCAAGAGCATAGAACCCTGACAGTCCTCTCCAAAGCCCAGGCTGCTGCACCATGGAGGGAATGCTAAACATGTCACAGCATCTTTCGTATTCAAACTTGCCCAAGAGCAAATGAAGTGATTGGCTGCAAGGCTCAGCAGGTATGGGGAAGAGGGCCGACGGCTGTTGAAACCATGTCCATGGAAATATGTGGCCTGCTTTGTATTCTTGCGAAATAGGGGTTGTTCTGGAGGAGTTTATAGAAGGAAAACATGGAAGGGAGAGTGAGAAGCGAATAACAAAAAGTTGCAGAAAGCAAAACCATCTGCAGTGTTTACATGTGTGCATGTTGCGGGTATACGGATGCAGTGATCAATCCATGATGCACATCATCTTAACCGATTCCACTCTGTGGTGATCAGGCGTTGTTGGCAGCCCACTCCCCTGTAAATTTCCACTTCCACGAACCACAACCTACCAGAATGAAGTCTCACATCCCTTAATACCCCTCCTCTCTCTTTTTTCTCTATCACAGTCACACACACTTCAACATCTTACATATACGTAGTTCAAGTTGTTTGTCTCAACAAGCAAGTAGGACAGAGCCAAGAAAATGAATTATGCAAGTCATTAAATATAATTTAAAAGCTGAACCACCATGTACAATGTCAGGGTTTAGATGTAGGCATGTACGTTCTCTTATGTTAAGACAGGAAAGGATGGTCGCACCATTATAAGATGTTAAGATGCAACACTTTCAGTGTTGTGGTGTGTTTGGGTGACAGGAGTGTCAATCAGACTGGTTTCCAGGGAGAAAAAACATGCAATGGCCATGCAAAAAAAATCAAAAAGGCTAGAAGGTTGGAGGAAGTCAACACTGCATCAGGCTGTGGTGGCTAATCACAGAATGCAGCAATGAAATTGTCTTACTGGATGTGTTATCTGTTACTTGGTGACTTAAACAACATTTTAAGTTAAGTTCAAGTTAATAATTACTTGTTGGGGGAGAAAGCATTTCCAGGAGAGTTGCTGGACATGAAGAAAGAGATGGAAACTATCTGCTGTTGAAAATGCATCATAGATTGAACAACATCAGGGACCCTGTTAAGCAACAAGTCCAACCCTCAGATCTGCCAACACCTCCAAACTGGAGATACAGGTTCTATACCTTCTAGGTACACAGACCATTGTATTGATTGTAAACATCATTTAGGTAGATTACTGGGAACATATGCACACCCTACATGTCTCCCTCTTCTTGTTTTTCCACATGAATTATGCTCTTGCTGAGTGTGGTTTGATTTAAATACAGAGACAGACAAATAATTACATTTATCTGCATCTTACTAGGGTAAATGCAAATTGACAAAGGGGGGAGGGCTTCAAATCAATTACTGGGTGCACTTACAGAAAGGGCTATTGCACTTCAGTGGTAATGTTTTGTGTACTAATGACATCAATACAAGAAATGAGTCTGGAGTCCAGCCAAGCCTGGTGTGGTTCCTCCTGTAAGGTATTTCTATGATGATCTTCAGGATATTAAAAGAAAATAGTCTAAAGTCGTTCTCAGTTTGTGCTTGAATACTGTCCTTATTACTATGACAATGAGCTACTGCAGTATGTTCCTTGAAAGTCTAGCAGCTCAAATGAGCTTGAGTTAAACGTTTCCATAGCTGCTGCCAAGGCCCTGACACTGACACCTCACTGCAGCACAGACACACTCACAAAGGATTCCAAATAGTCCCACTGCCACAGAGACAGTTCCCACATTCCCAGAGGGTAAACACAGGCACTCACTCAAAAATGTACCAAATCTCTAAATGGAAATACTCACGCACTCAGCTACACTGATAACTAATTCGGTTAAGTCTTTTAAGCCAAATTCAAGTGTATACTCTGTTCAATTATAGTTTAAACTGGAGAACATAAAAGCAGCCATGAAATGAACCATATAATCAATGGCAGTTATGTTGATTCAAAAAACGACTGGCATTTAGTGAGAAAATAATCAGTCTTTGTTCTTGAATGAAGAAAATTGTCACATGGTGTCAGCAGTGACTGAATCTAACAGTCTGTTCACGGCTCTCTTTCTCTACGCTTCGCCTTGGTTCACCAAACAATATATCCCATCACACACACTTACCACCCTCAAGCTTAACTCCAATTAATTATCAACAAAGAATTCATTCTATGAGCTGTCAGAGGGACCGGAGTTTTTACCCAATCAGACTGGACATTGCTGTTGCATCCTCTGCCCCTGATGGTAAGGAGGAGTCTATGTTGTGATGACTCATTGCTCCGTGTTTTCTCCTCAGGTATGACTGACTTCTACCACCAGCAATCCTGGCCGTCTTGCCCAGGGGCCCTTCATGGGTGGGGATCAGGGTTCGTTTTGCCTAGACCATCATTTTTCTAGTGTTATTTTGGATCATTTTGGTTGGTGTGATTGTTTGATTATTTCATGGACTGTTTAACAAATTTAGAACATTTGTCATTACAAATCTGATAACTACTCTGGTGAAAACCTCCATTGGGGGCTGAAACTATTAAACTACTGAAGTGGTTCAGTATAAATCACGTAATAAGTCAAATAAACCTATTTTGTGTATATAGAATGGACAAAAAGAAACATGGTTAATGAACTCTCAACTGCTCTTATTAAACAGGAGGCAAATATACGTTACGAGTGAACCTACTTGGATATGAAAATGTAAGAGGTAAGTTTGGGATAGCTAGAATCAGATTTTTAAGCAGCAATTTTGCTTCTCTTGTGGTCCAGGGACCAGATCAACATCATTTCAAGCAGCTCCACCCATGTCTAGATGGGTACCACATCAAACCTGAGGTTGTGGTGTGGTCAAAGCTCCATAAATAGACACTGGAGGGGCCTGCAGCTTGCTGCTTCATGGAAACTTCATTTGCATTTGTCAGAAACAGTATATTCTAATACTGAATATGATTCTAAATGGGATGATTGCTTTAAAGCTTATGTAGTATACAGTATACAAGTTTGAAATGAATGCAACAAGCACATGATGCAGTGGTTTAATGTAATGCCAGTGTTTCCTAGTATCATACTAAATGTCACCCAGTTTGCCCAAATACAGCAGATGAATAAAGAGGTGCAACCCAATTCAAGAGATAAACAAGGGATCAGCAGAAAGAACAACCAGCTGTTCCTCAGCACTTCCTGAACAAGACAATACTTTGGTGTATCCACACCCCTTAAACCCTGAGCTAACAGGGAGAACTGCTGCTGCTACTTCCTGCATTGTGGCCACTTCCTGTTAAAAACTGCTCTTGATGACAGGAACTTCCTGTCTGAAGTGGTGATATGGAGTGGCATTGAGGAGGCTGGGGAATTAGAAGGTACAAATTTAATTACTAGGAGGTGAGTCTATAACTGCTAGTGGGTGAGGCATCGGTTGAAAGGCTCCGGATTATAACACTGGTTTGGAGAAGAATTTTTCCTCACCAACTTAATTAGTATCATCCCTCTATAGAACAATAAAAAGGGTGCATTGTGTATCACAATGTCCTACAAAACGTTTACATTTATTTAAGAACAAATAGCACAGATGTTGTCAAAAGACTTGTCAGAAACGATAACCACTTTTTTACTTGGCAGGACAATAACACTTTGCATCAGTCTTTTAATATCCATCCAAATTTATGCCACACAACATTATTTGTTGCATTTTGAATGTCAGTTTATATGAAAGTTGCGTTTTTGGAGACTGAAACTGCAAACTTCTAAATAGGGCTCCAGTATGGAAAATTTTGAAAATGCTACCAATCATCATCAATGCTAAAATGCAACTCTTGCTGGAAGCCATAACAATGCAGCCCAGCTTCACAGATGCCTATTAGTTCCTGCCAGACTTTTTTGTGTACATGCACAGCAAACAGCTACTACGACCAGGACAACAACAAAAATACAACTTTGGACAGTCCACCCCAGCAATTTTGTTCAGTTACGTAGATTTTTTTTCACCACAAACTCCTGCTTTGGCTTAATTTCATTCATTCATTCATTTGCTGTAACTGCTCATACTGTGTAGGGCTGCAGAGGGATAGGCTCTTGTTTGTATACATACTACAGTGGCTTTAGCTGTGTTTGTGTGTGGGAAGTTAATTCTTGAAACAATGCTGTGACCACAGATTTTAATAATGCACTGGAAAAAAATAGAGAAAAACAGAGTTTCAAGTCTTTCTATAACTATATAAAAACAAAAACTGTGATTGGTACTTCCCTCCAATTAACACCTAAGTGCAATACCCTTTCTAGGTCATGTCAGCTAACTTCGTAACAGAAGACGACCTTGTAATCATAACGAACAAACACACTTCGAAGTCTGGCAAAGGAAAACAGACTCACTACAACCAACTAAAAGAGGATCAACCAGTTGAACCAGTTCACAAGTGAAATACTCACAAGCAGCAGGTGAGCTGCTCTGCAAGTAGAGGCCCTATTTGTTTTGACAGCAGAGCATATTAAGTACAATCTATCCTTTACCCTACATTATTATCAGGACAAAAGGATGTCATTTAAGAATAGAACATAGAACGGAAAAAGGGGCACAATATATTTAAGTAGGACAGAGGCTTTCCCACATGGTTTCAGGTTGGGGCCATTCAGTCTGCCAACAAGACGGTACACAGCAGAGTCCAGCACCACAAACCATGATCTCATCTGCTCAAAATGTGTGACTTGGGCTTGACAACCTCCCCTATAGCTTGAAAACACATGCATGAACACATACACACGCACACACAAATTTAATTTCCATCTCTATAACCACACCAGAACAGAACCATAGCAAAAAAAACCCAACAACAACAACCAATAACATCCTTTTGTTGAATTAAGAACTCCTCCATTTTGATACACACAACTAAAATAGCAGTCCCCACTCACAGCACAACGCTTTGACTGGGAAGAAACCACAGACAGCAGGCTATTTGTGTGAAGAGAAACTGGGGAGTTATTGCTTCTTTTGTAAGGCTACTTAGGTTTCATGTCAGCCATCTTAAAAGCAGCAGGCGTTTGCAGTCTTTTCACATTAGTTACGAGGAGGTTTTGCTCACAATAGTGTGGAAAAAAAAAACTATCACAATTCAGAGTACAATATGAAATGAGAACACAAAGCATTCAACACTGAAGCAAGTGCAGACTTTCAATTGCCGGCCAACCTCCATTAAAGAATAGTTTTCTTGCAGTACGTTCCTAACTCAATAGACAATAAGAATGTTAAAGTACTCCACAAAATTTGTTCTGCTTTTTTTTTGCAGCAAACTTGTTCAGCGTGACTCACGCATCCAAGTATCCACACATACAGACGGAAGGAACACATTCATTTTTCTCTCATCAGCTTAGTGGCAGGGGATAATAAAGCTACCAGTGGGAAATGGACAGCTGTTCAATAACTGAGATGATTGACTGACTGGTCACAGATGGGATCCAGCTTCCATTTCCTTCCCTGACCAGGACAGCAAAGAGCAATCTCGTCTAGCTGTCTCCCAGTGCGACCACAGTTCGAGGCTGTACTAGGAGACACACACACACACCACACACACACCCACACACACACACACACACACACACACACAGAATGAATGACAGAGTGTCAATATGTCTGCCAATGGGACCAGATCTTTGCTGATGGAGGGAAAAGTCTCTCTCATTCCCAATTCCTTTGTGCCTCAACTAGACGTCTGGAACCAAATATTTTGACAGACTGACATACATCAAGGGACAACACTGAGCTTACGGACAACCCTCTGGAGACAACAGCAGTTTCAAGAGTTAAATGCTCCAAAGAATGGACTCAGATGGTCTGCAGACAACAGATCTCTAAATGAAATTAGGATTGAATGCAATTAGGTCCTCACTACAAGAAAGATTTAACTGACACTAAAGAACAGGGTTTTCTATAATTTGTCTACACGGATTTCAACTGCGCAGATACAGGACCTTCTCTATGTAGTACGTAACCTCGGGCAGAACTTCAGCTCATCTATTTTCATCTCCCAATGTTTCACACATCTTGAATGAAAAACAGTCATGCGGATTAAAACATTGACAGGAAGCACTTCTGAACTTAATATCAGAGTGCTTGCTGATACACTACACAAGCTAACAAGCATTATGGTCAATTCACAGAGCCAGAGGTGCAGAGGGCAGCATCAAAAAGTCCCCGGAGTTGAAAATGACATGATGATGGAGGCGTTCAATGCGTGTAATGTACCACTTAAAATAAATACCTACTGAAATCAAAGCAATAAACTGGGGGTTATGTGAATGCACAGAATTAATCAAGACTAATAACTTCACTCAAGATCTGGTAAAACCTTCCATTTGTGAAATGAGAGATCCAGTGTTTAATCATAGGGTTGAAATTTGATAAACAAAAATAAGCTAAACACATTCTTTATCGTGTAGCTCAGAGATAAAACTGGAGCAAAAACAACACTCATGTCATTGGTTAAGTATCTTTTGGCACCAGCTGCACTTTGAATAACCCGTTGCTATTAATAATTATCTGAGACATACAATGAGAGGTCCCACAGACAGGAGTCCTCCTGTCATTGGCAATACCCCATAGTGCCATTGTCTGAATTGCAAGCAAACAAGACTTAATGCATTTGACAGGACAAATAAAACGTATAAAATAAGAGTCCTTGCTTGTCTAATAACCTGAAGATAAACACTGGGAATGCAAACGTATAAGTGAGGAAAGGTGAGCGCTGAGGTGTGTTTCATTTAATTACCCTAAATTACAGTAGTGTGGTTCTTGTTCACTGTAGCTAAGCAGACGAGACACTGTCTCTAACTGACGTCTGTTCTGGGTGTATGACTCACTTGAACACATTGTTGGTCAGTCTGCTCATTCAGGGTCAGGCATGGACATGATATACCAAACTGACTGGCCTTACACAAATATTTAACTCTGCAGAGACGCATGAAATGTAACTGAAGTCATTCCCCCACCAGCTGTTAAAAAACGACATGAAATGTTCAGTAGCAGTCTGCCTGTAGTTTTGGTTCATTCTGTCATGCCAGTTCTACAGAACAAGTCAGCACATGTACCTAATTTCCCAGAGAGCGGAAACAGTCGCAATGAATTCACTGAAATCAAGCAAATGACACCAGCTTTTGAGTTGAAGATTTTTCTAAAACCACAGATGCCACCGTA
This sequence comes from Antennarius maculatus, assembly GCA_013358685.1. Classification (NCBI taxonomy): domain Eukaryota; kingdom Metazoa; phylum Chordata; class Actinopteri; order Lophiiformes; family Antennariidae; genus Antennarius; species Antennarius maculatus. Next base: position 6,829,559 of record CM023610.1, on the reverse strand, counting down.
TGATAGGTAACCAAGATTAACAGTAGCATTTCAAATCTAAAAAAAAGTTCAAGGACAGGTATAAACACAAAACTACCAAACAGCACTATCTTGTTTAGATCCCCACAGAATTTTTTTAATGTCGGGTCAGTAAAGCAGATTCTCATCCTGGTTCATCTCTTTTTTCTGAGTAGGTGTTACTCGATGTGTTTAAGGCTTTCACACTCCACCATACTGTATAAACCATGAGAAATCTAACTTTGCACCTTGAGAGTACCTATTCAGTGCTACATGTGATCTGATACTTTCCCACGAGATGCTTTATGATTCATAGCCACCGAACAATAGATAATCACCCATCCACAGAATAATCTCGACACAGTTAAGTGTATTTTTTATGTTCTGCAAATGTGTGTGTGGGCTTTTGCATGTCACAGTGAGTCACTAGAGGAAGCATCATCATTTCTGCAGCACTGAATCCAAAGGGCAATGCATTGCATATGTGCATACCTGAAACCATTGTAAACGAGGAATTTGTGAATTGCTTGAATATATAAGATGTGATAGTCAGATAAGAGTTGATACGGATGCATTATCTGACTTCCCCAATCTGAGCAGGTCACCAAGCTTTGTCAAGGATTGTTAGTCTAGTTCAACAGTTTACACATTTCAGAGGTAAAAAATCCTCTACCCAATGCTGCTGCACAGGTAAACATCTTACCTCCAGGACTGGTCCTGCTCCCAGGATGGTCCTTTCCACCCCGCTGGCATAGCCCTTCTGGCTCAGCGCAGTCAGACAGTGGATCAGGAAGTTGGTACTCTGTGTTTTGCCTGAGCCACTTTCACCAGAGATGACAATGCACTGGTTGACCCTTTTCCTGAGCATAGCGTAGTAAGCCACATCTGCGATAGCAAAAATATGAGGCTCCAGTTTCCCCAGCTGGTGGTTCTCGTACATCTTCACGTACTTTGGGTTGTAGATAGGCAGGAACTTGAAGGGGTTGATGGCGATGAGGATACTGCCTGCATATGTGTAGATCTTTTTCTTATAAAAGCGTGTACGCAAGTTGTGCAATATACTGTCCTCATTGAGGATGGGCAGGTTGCAAAGGTCTGCAAAGTCATCCTGTGAAGGGGGGAGGAAGCCCCTGGCAGCGAGTTGCTGTGCCTCCTGCTCTTTAGTTACTGACGGGAGATGGACATAGTGGATAGTGCCGTCGTGGTTCTGCTCCTGGATTAGGGAATGACAAACAGGGTGAATTATTTTAACTGTCCATTGCTGAAAATGATTTTTCTTAGACTGAAACAAAATTCAGGGTTTGAATTTATTCAAACCAGTCTTATGTTTTGGGACAGTGCCAATGTCCCAGAAACATCAGTTATACATTTTATACATTGTGGTATAAAAGATAAAATAAAACTGGAAAAAAAATTGCCCATGCAGTTCATTTATCTGATTTTTTTCATCATTTAAATGTCATTTGTTGTCTATTCTCACTACATTTTCATTTTTCACTGAAAATAAAATTTAAAAAAAGGAAGCAAAATAGACGCAATATGCAATAATCAAACCAAAACACTGACAGGACTTTTTAAAGTGCTCCAGACTCAGAAGTGAACTCTTCACTGCTGTCAACTCTACCTGCAGTAGAAAGTAAAAGCCAAGGCTCTGGGGGTGTTGCTCCTGGGCTTTCCGAGGCCACAGCAGAAACCTCTGTGCAGGCAGGTCTCCAGCCTCTAACACCCACTCTTCCCCGCCACTTTCCTTGACTTCTGCCAGCACATACATGCGGCCAGGGTCCAGCCCCAGCGCAGTGGCTGCATCCACGATAACTGAGGCTGCTGTTGCATCCTTCTGCACTCTGATGATTAGAGTAATCACTGGGTTTAGTTCAGTCAGTTCTGGATTACAGTAGCACTTAGCCAACCATTAAACTTTGATGGGGGTTTTAAGTTGTTTACTGTAGCACATCCACCCACCTGAGATTGCAGCAGGTTGATGATTGAGCAGCCAGACGAGGGTAGATCTGGAGCAGGTATGAGCGGCCATCATGATCGTTTGGGATGGTTGACCCTCCTCCCCCACCTCCCCTACCTGCATTCGTTGCCATGGTGGCAGCGCCATCTCTGACACTCATCCTGAGCCACGGGGAGTGGCATCAGCATACCGCACCCACTGCTTCCCTCTCACCATGCAGTACCTAAAATTGATAAGCTGATTGTCAGGGACATTTAGAAAAAGATATATTTCTATACATTTACATTGATACTGATGTCTGGTCACGATGCGTTTTGTCACTGGATCACTACAAAAGAAGGCTTTTTGAAGACATCTGTGTAGTTATAATGATTGGGCAGAAAGATGATTGAGTCAGATATGAGTATAATTAGCTATCGTTTTCCAAAAAACATGCAGGGCTAGTACAATGCAAGTAGAAACAGAGGCCCGATAGAAACATTTCCATTATCAAGTTTTTTAGTTTACTAAAAACCTAAACAATTCATCATTACAGGCCAACGCAAGCATTTCATAATGCAAACAAAATAGTTGATTTTCGGATGAATAATGATATTGCGCTGCGATCTCAGACTTGGATTAGTAACTTTAATTTCTTTTAGGATTTCCCAATGTAATTGGCTGCATAGATGTGACCCTATTCCCATGAAGGCTTCCTCACATAACGAGGCTGATGATGTGAACAGGAAGTCCATTCAGGTGCAGGTACATTAATTAGATTAATTACTGTTTCAACATGTTAAAGACTACATCATAGATAAACTAACATCTGTCCAGATCATGTGTGATGCTGCAGACTACATTTTTGATGTGGAGGCAAAGTTGTCTGGGTTCCTGACTCACGGATGTATGGTCTTACCTGAGCAACAGACTGCAATGTGCCCAGTAGCTCGTAGTAGTAGTAGTCAGTAGTAGTGGTAGGTAGGGTAAAGGTTTGAAATAACTTATTTGTCTCCGTCCTTTAATCCACTCTAATATTTCCACTATACATCATAGGAGACTTTGATGTATTCGAGATTTTGATGGCTTTTATCTGGAACACAAGGGTTACCCATGGCAACTGAGGCTGCTGACCCCTTACACTGAACTGGGCACCCCCACAGAACATTAACTGGGCTCACTGCAGGACAAAAGGCTGAGTGGAGATGACCACAGACCTGCTGAACGCCAGTTTCTAGTGCCTAAGTCACCTCAGAATGATTCCCGAGTGGGCCTGTGATATAATTGTGTTGTTCTTCTTAATATCGCCGCTGAGAGGACTGTAATTTCATCTGTGCTGTATGTCGTGCATATATGGTACATTTGACAATAAAGTTGACTATGACTATTAGAGGTGAAGAACACGTGTGTATGATGTGACTAAAACAGACAGAAAACCAGGCAGTCAGAGACTGCAACATCTGCGACAGCCTTGAATTCAACATTTTACCCTGACCTACATAATTTTGTGCCTCTGGCTTCCTGAAAATGTTTCTTTTCCTTTGTGATTATCATTATCTTATCAGGTTTCAGAGATGTGTACCTAAAAAGGTATACAGTGCACCATCGTTCCTTGCGGTTAATGCGTTCCAGGAACCACACGCAATTGAACAATTCCGCGATAGAGCGACAAACTATTTATCTTATTATATACGGTAGTTTAAACATTTATGAACCCTCCCCATACTGATATTAAACCACTTTCTATCTGTATTACCTTTTCCCACACTCTTATCGACTGTTTAAAGCAGCTTTCTGTCTCAAGGAAGTCCGAGACTCACAGAGCATAGCGCACTTCCAGATGCCGTCAGCCAATAGAATGCGCATACAGTGTCACGTGACTGCCTTCCAAAATCCGCGATGAGTAAAAAAGTTGAAATTTGACCTAAACCTAGTTTTCTCTAGGTCAAGGTCATCATCTCATTTTCATCCCCTCTGCCGTCCGAGTAATGTGCTTTTTGTTTCATCTTACTATCTGCAACCACTAAACAACTCTGAATACATATTATTGTGAAATGCACATGGACACAAACAACTCGCAGTTGTCATAGGCCTGTACCGTTTCAGCTCATCTGGTTGCTGTTTCACAGTTCATTAGAATTAGTCTTGGTCTCATTCATCCACAAGATGCTAAAATTTCCTGATAAAACAACACACATGTATTTATGGAGGCAAACACATAGGAAAATGATGCTGCCAGATTTAGAATTATATGATTAATCATACTGTAACTGAGGCTCCTCAGCTTGACAAGATCATTGACTGTTGACATTTCAGATCATGTTAATGAACTGGACCAGAAACAGGTGAGCAGGAAACAATTCTCTGAAGTAATAATGTCTATCTCAAAACAGGACATGCCCTTATCTGCAGAACAAGCAAGCAAATATCTGCTCATAATCAGGTTAAAATTAATCGCAAGGTTTAATCGCACCTGCTGAGTAGATGCACAAATTACTAGTCGTTTACTTCTATGCTTCATAACTTTATTTACTTCTATAAAGCAACTAAAACTAGTATTTTGCCATTAGGTTTATTGTGTTTTTTTTATTGTGTTTATTGCTGGCATTGCTTTCAAAATGGGAAATTTAATGTTTTGTAAATATCATGTTCCTAGTTTGCATTTTAAACAGCATCTAGTCTTTTTGGAAATGGCTGTGTATACAACAATGTGACAACTGCCAAATGGTGAAAAAATGCACACTACATCTTCACTCTGCAAAACAGAACGAGATCCAGTCTCAGCTCTTGCATCCATCCGCCAACTAGAGATGCTGTCCCAAAACATGACTCATATCTCGGACAAAAATATGGACAGAATGACGACTCGTATTTCGAGTTGTCATTCTGTATATTCATTCCATAATATATGTATATTCATATGTATATTCAATCCATAACATATGAGGGAATACTTAGTTATCCAGCCAGCCAGCTTCAGAGTGGATAAAACTAGAGTAAACTGTGCACTCATTTCAACAAAAAGAGTCATGATATTCATAATGTTTGAGAAAGCATATGAGACTTACACGGATCAGGATCTGCTTCAGTGGTGGCAAGAAATCATATTTAATAAACACTGCAGTGCACTATTATCATACCACTTGTAGAATGAACTTTACTGGGAGATTTACTGTACATTTACCTACTGCAAAGAAGCTGAACCCTTCCACTCAATGATGGTTACTTCAGAAAACACCTTAGCAATATTTGGCGTAACGACTGTACTTAATTCAGTGTCACAGACACATCATCAGTGTTGTGTGTCAAAGAATGTAGTGGCAACATAAAATATTTGACAGAGGAGCCCTGACCAGAGGATTTACTAAGAACAAAGTTCATGTCTGTTCAGTCTTTGTTATGGACATCATTGATTTCCTGATTAGAGTTGAAGAATCTTAATGAACAAGGCCACAATAAACTAGAGATACCACGAGACATCCTCGTGCACCCCTGCTACTAAGGTACGGAAAGTTAATCACAGATATTTGCTTGTCCAGAATAGTACTGAATTATATAAGAAAAATCAATCACATGCTGTGAAGACCTCCCACCTCATACGTCTGTGTTTAATGGAATACTTCTCTGCCTCACAGAGAAACTGAAGGGATCAGCAGCTTAAATATTTTGTTAATTATGCATCCCCATGGCTTTCACTAACTACATAAAAGTGGTGATGGTAATGGGCTCCTTGCCATCATGTGCATTGAAAAGGATCTAAAGATTAAACTTTAATGAAAAAAAGCTGTCGATTTCTAAACATTTACATGCTATTCTGTGGGGAAAAAAGAGAAAGACTTCACAACATGCTGAACATGCAGTTACAATTCACATTTGCATTAAATGACATTTAAGAAAAGCAGAATTAAAAATCGTTAACTTCTCCATGAACACAGCATTCTGCAACATTCACATAGAAGAAGCAGGAATGGCTTTAAAGTTTTAAAGAGCAGTTTTCCACAATACTATCTAGGATATCATCAGAGGAAAATCTTGGAGAATCAGCTCTCTCATTTGAACTCTAATCAGTGTACAATCACCCTTGTTTATACAACTGTGAGGTCACTTTACCCTATGTGCAAATTACGGACACCAGCTGTGGTTAAGTTTGCCAAAATGACATGATGTGAGCTTTACCTCATCTCTGTTGAACAGAAACCTGGTCAACATTACAGATTAATTCAAAGGCAATGCTTTGAGGCAGGATGGAGTTATTTTAGGATTCAGAGTAATCCTGCTGAGCCAAAGCCAAAGGAAAAAGACGCAGGTTAACGCTGTTTGAAACAAAATCAATGGAAAATAGCAATCTATAGTGTGAATCACACACACACAGCAGCTGGATGAAGTTTAGTCAAATGATGGATCATGTAGCATGGCTTTGCATCAGTATTGCATGCCATGTAAACTGTATGTCCCCTCTGGGGAAACAGGAACCTGGTTTAAATCACTATATGGCAGGCAGTCTGCATTGGTTTGGTAACCTGATCTCAGGTCAGGTCTTGTTTATCACTTTTATCATTGAAGCACAGACAGTTTATTTTCTCAACCTGAAAAAATATCAAAAATGTGCCTAAAAAAAGCAAACTGAAGAACAGACCTGACTAGGGCATTATGAAATCAAGTTCTTTATTACAAGATTTTTCTTTATCGCTCCACTGTCATTATCAACACACACACACACACACACACACACACACACACACACACACACACACACACACACACACACACACACACACACACACACACACACAGTTGGAATTTTACAAATTAGAATGTGTAATATATGTATAGAACCATACATATGTGTAGAATAATATGATTACAAAGATAACATATAATGATGCTGCATTGTTGACCCATGGATTTGATTTTGGATTGTAAAAATAATCTTTTTCAAAAATTTATTTTTTTGGGAAATTAACCAGCTAAGATAATGTAAAACACATGGTGGGATCGAGTATCTCTGCTTGAGTTCTACCCCACCTTCTCTTTTTTGCCACTGTGATAAATGAATGAATAACTGTCAACTGTCTTGATTTCTTTTAGTACATGTTCATACATTGGATAAACAGAAATCTTTCATTTAATGCATGCAAAACAACAGATACTACAAGCTCCACAGCTTACTGTAATGGATAAAAAAAAAATTAACAAAGCCAACCCTGGAAACAATTAGGTCACGGCAGAGAATTAAGAGGGAAAAATAGAGCAACTTAAGTCTCAGAGGCTTGTGCAATTGCCAGCATAACTGACCACAGTCCCAGAAACATGCAAATCTGTAAAATGCCAAGGTATGCAAAACTGCAGAGACCACAAAAGACAGCATCGTCATTATCCTCCGTCACGGGCCCTGTTTGGTTTAAATCTGTCACTGAAACTCCTGGACTGCTTTCTCCACTACTTTGAAAAGAGCAAGCATTAAGCCCTAGCATCTGTGTTTAAGGTGTACATCATTTATTTCCATTTGTGTACGGACAAAAAAAAACACAAAAGAGGAGATGGTAGCAGGAGAGATGGAGTGAGTGGAAAGTAACTCTTAAAGTGAGGGAGAAAGGAGAGACGTCTCAGGAGGCCATCACTGGAGATGAAGGCTTTGAGATAATGCAGCTTCCTCCCTAGAGAGGAGATACTCTGCAAGGATGACCAGCATTCCACAGAGAATGGTGTCTGCTTCAAATACTTGAAGCAGACACCGTGAGCCTGCTTACCGTGATTTGAAGACACCAGAGCACAGGACTGCAGCTACGGATAAAAAGGGAGTCTTTAGCCATTAACGGCAGGCGGGAGACGGAATGATCAATTATCATGCTTCTTAAAACTAGACATGATTTAGATCCAATGCCGCTGATCCCCAAAGGAACCTCTGTCATCTGAGTAGCATTCTGTGTCGCATAATCTTTGCCCAGTAAAGGACTAGACTTGCAGTTAATGCCACTGCACATGGATCACAAAGATTGTTGAACACACAGATGCATTTCACTGACAAACTACAAAATCATAAAGGACAAAAAATGAAAGAAATCTAACAAAATAATCATAAATTAAACTTGCAACTACAGGAACAAAAAAAATCACTAAAAGTTATTATATGTATAAAGTATTATCAAAAAAATTTGAAAATGAGCTCTCCCCCAAAAACTAAATCAACGACCAGAATGAGCCCTACTCTAATTTCTGATGCACCCCCGCAGAAATGCCATAAATCCCTCAATAGCAAAGCCACCACTTCATGTATGATTGATGTGTGCACAAAGTTTCACAATAAAATATTTAACAGATTTTGAGTTATGCTCAGGAAATGAAATGTGGTAGAAATACTAATGGGACAGACGTAAACCCCTTTCCCATATCCCCTCCCAATGTGTTGTGTTTTTGTCATTAAACTCTTCTTGGACTTAATTTTCTTCAACCACATGGCTGTGCTGATTCTGTCATAGAGTAGCTATTAGAGACGGCCTTGTGAGGGTTAATGCTTCACTGAACTGTGCTGAAAGCACACATGAAACACACTGAGAACAATGACTTGTCTTAATACTGCTGACAATCAGAATTTTAAAACAGTACAAGAGTACACTACCACTGAGTACAAGAGTTGCTCATACATGCACAATGAAGAATTGTTCTGGTCTGCAAAACAGGGAAAAACACAAGCAATCTTTTAACTTCATTACTAGTGAAAAGTGATTTGGCACCAGGAGCAGGAGCTGCTTGACTATTTTTACTACCGGACCAACCAGGCCACATGTCGTGTCCAGTCTACTCCATCCCCATCAGCAAACTTCAAAGCAAAGCTCCACCCATGAGGAAGTAGAAAGGGGGAGGAATGGTAGTCGGTCTCGAGTGTCAACAGTGGAGAGAGAATAGAAATAGTTTACCTTTATATGGTCAGCTGCTTTTGTGTTTATGACCTCACATATGTAAAGATGTGTGAAAAGCTGGAATTTTATGTTCTTCTTGTGCTCAAGACTGTAAATTTTCTTGGTAATGGGCCTCTCACAACTAGTACAAACACACACACACACACACACACACACACACACACACACACACAGTATAAAGACTGTATAAACATAGCAGCAAGTCAGGACTGACACAACAGCTGACCAGGATCTAGCAGGAAGTGAGCGACCGAGTGACACATACCGGTTTGATGAGGGACTGGTGGAACGCTCTGTATTTCTCTACATCAACCCCTCCCATCTCACTCTCACTGTATGCCTCACACTCTTACAGACACATGTACACAAAGATATGAACCAAAAGGAAGCACATCATGAAATCAGCAGTGTGTGCGGACTAAAGATATGGTGACTCCCAGCATTCCACTGCAGCGTCACTGGAGGACGCCTGATGAATCCTGTGAGTCAGGGTAAAAAGTAGCTTTTATCCCAGACATCACGAGTCATGACAGTGATATCAGTGACGGGGCCCACATGGTTATAGGGGATTGGTAAGTCATCACTGAGAAGCTCATCATTAAATCAGCTTTTATGTACAAACATTATACACATCTAATAATCATGTTATGAATTATCTACAAATTAATTCTTTCTAAAGACAGCTTTAGTAACTATTACCTGAAGCTCCTTGGTGATTTTTGTGGCACACGTACTTGCTTGTATCCTCCAGACACCATCAACTCCTCAGATAAACCCTTCAAAACTAAACTTTTGCCATATCGTCAAGCTCTATTTAGAAAGCAATAGCTCTTTTAATTGAATTAAAATACTACCATGATCTAAAAACAGCAACAATAATTTCTTTGCTAAGGAAGAACAAGCTTTGTTCATGACTAAAGATGAGTCATTGTTTTTATGCAGTAACAAGGATTGCCACAGGAACTGCTTCATGAGGCAATCGAGGTCCTGGACAAGCAAAGAAGACGTGAACCACCTCATCGCAAATGTTAGCAATAGCCTTTGCTCTGATATGTTTTGAACATAAGACACATTTTAGCTACACTTTTTGACACTGTCACAATGATGTGTTCTACATCTCATTACAAAGTTGTGTTTGAATTATTCATACCTTCAAAAGTGTTCAAAACCTCCCAAGATTTCATATAAAGATGTACAACTTAAAACAGTGCTTGTTCTGACAACATGTTTTTTTTCATGATGGACCAGCAGATGGTTTTCTAGGCTTCAGGACTTCAACCATTTAAACATCTGTGCTCCAGTTGAGGATCATAGTTTTATTTTACACCTAATCTCAAGTATTGCAAAATCCCAAAGTCCACCTACACAACGTCTGAGTGTGGCTGCAACACTGTCGACCAAGCTTGTTTTCTCTCCCGAGGGAAAGGGGAGCTAGAGCCACTGAAGTATCCATCACACCACAACTCTCTGTGCATGACCTAATGGAGATGAGAGGGGCTGGATCTGTGCCAAAGCAGGCTGCATTGTCCTCCGGGCACAATGAGCAGCAGAAGCAAGGGAAGTAGAGTGTGTGTGTTTTCAGTCAGGAGGACTTCTGTGATAGAGATATAGATTATTCCTGCTGCTGATGAGCGCTGGTACATCTGCTTCATAGCTCACGCTCTACAGGACGTGTAGATCCACTAAAAATGGCTGTGAATTAATCAGAGCCCTCCCACAAACACCATGTGGTCTATTTAAGATGCAGCCTTTTGTTTTTGCGGGACCAAAACTCCACTCGGGGAATTACCTCATCCAGCAGACACCAAATGGGCTCTATAAGAAACTACAGATAGAGAACTGTGAGAGGAGAGCAAAGGGAATGGAAGCAATGGGCAACAAAAAGTTCACCCCCGCCCCGACCCCCCCTGCTTTCAAGTCAGCTCCCAGCCTGGCTGGCAATGGACAATAAAACCAGAGCTGAGGAGCATCTGCTGCCCCTGTTTGCAGAAAAAAAAGAATGAAAAGAGGATAAAGGAGAGGAGCTGCAGGGATCCCATCACTGACTTGTTGATATGAACCTTTTCACTCACCACAGATCCCAAGCTCATGGTCACAATCCTCTCCTCCGACACAAGGCGTGCTAAGAAAGACATCATAGGTGACAAACTCTTCAAGGTTTTGAGAGTCATAAACAAACTCATTTGATATTTTCCCCATCAGAATGACATCTTGGCTTAAAACAATAATGTAACTTAAACTAGTCGGCTGTCTGTGCCAACGAATTATCTTAACTGCAATGGTTGATGTTAATCAATTTTATCATGCTTGTCCTGCTACACTCAATTGATCTGCCACTCGCAACATTCTGTGTCTGGCTGCGGTATTGATAAACTGAAAGCTGGCTGTTGTTCATTTGACATCCCTTGGAGCTAGATATGACCCTGTGTCACACACAGATTATTCCTAGCCAACAGGGAGGAGAAAACACCAGCTATGTGGCTGCAGGAACACTAGATCACCTGCACTGAAAGGATGCTCTGAGCACATAGTTAGGGACAGGCAGCATAGCTGCAATTACAGCAAAAAGCAGTTAAATTTAAACAACACATAAACTGCCAGATGTGGGACATGGCATTACTGTCGTGTGTCAAGATATTTACAACAGCCAATATTTGCAGCCAATATTAAACTCAGAAAGCAGTTAGTAGCATTGTAGCAAACACAAAGAATTAATCAACTAAAAATGTCTTGAAAGTAAGAAGCTAGGGAACGATTCAGGAGCTCTTTAACCTCTGATAAGCTGGTGAAGATAACAGTCATGCAACAGCTAATATAAATCGTTTTTCCCCAAAGCCTCAACCCCTTAAAAGCTGTGTTATACATTATGGAATGCTGGGGTACAATTTAACATCACCCTCTGAGGTGGCATTCTTTGTTTACATCTTGTTCAATGTAAATAAAGGTGATATAAAGGAGGGCTTTCACTGAGCATCTGTTGTGTGATCTTTGTGTAAAAACAGCAAGAATGTCACTCTATGCTACCCCCCGGTGCCTCCCCTTCAACCCCCTGCTTGTCATTCCTGTTCTACTCTCCCCTAAAATTAGACAGTGGTGCGTTAACCGAGTCCAGATGCTGAGCCACACTGAGCTAAGAGGTTCAGCTATTAGGAAAACCATGCACACTAAAAAGTTCATGTCCTTATTGTTTTTATTTACACACGAAACTTAAGTTGATGAGCCTTTATCCAGCCAACCAGAACAAAAGGCAAGCCTCAGCAAGCAGAATAAACACCAACAAAACACAAATTGTTATATTCAATATTTAAGTTCCTTGTATTTCATTCAATCCCTCAGAGCATGCACAGTGCTTCAACTCAGTGAACTTCACTGTGAATCTCACATGCAAAACAGACATTCAAATCATCCCTACAGCCCTGTAAAGACACAAGTCGCAAAGTTTCAACAGTGTGACCGGGATTTGTTAAAACAAAAGGGCATGTTTTCAATCAGTCTGATGAAACGAAACTCTAGATCCAAAGCTGAAGCATCCACATGAAATACACCAGATGAGTGATGCCATAGCACGTCTCCGTTAATGCAACCCAGAAGGCTCGGTTACATCTGATTGGCTGTTTTGAGATTCCACACTGGCTGGTGGTGACAGGACTCTTGACGGTTTTCCGGACCAGTCATCTCAGCCATGCTGGAATAATAGTTTAGACCAGCTGTGGACAAACACAGCGTAATGACGACAGGCAGAACATTAGTACGTACCCTATGATAGATTTAAAAAAAAAAGGGGGGGGGGGGGGGGCTGTGAAAACAACATCAACATCAGTATAATATAATTCAATCATACAAAATCCAAAGGGAACATTGGAAAATGTAATATTTACTTGTATCCCTAGTGTTCTGTGACAGTAAACTGAACCCCTTTAAAGGTTTGGAATGTTAATCTAAAACATTAACCACATATATATACTTATGATGTGGGTTACTGAAATAGGCAGTCAAAGTCCAAATGACAGAAGTCATTCAGAAAGAATAATCAGTTTTCACTGGTATGAAAATCACACAGATTTGCAGTGATTAGATGGACTGAAGATGGATCGTTACCTTTTGAAAGAACAGAAAGACAGGAGGAAAGGGCATTTAATTTGCAGGAAAATTGTTTCACACATGTTCACAGTAATGGTTGTGAATTGAAATACTTTATATGCAACTGTGATGCATAAATCCTTCAGATTTGACTAGACTTTTATTTGAAGATAAAAAAGCTGCAAAGAAAAACAAACTCACTATTATAGCACATCATGCAATGATTGGATCTTCTTTGGGGCAGTGGTTACAGGGTTGCATTAAACTAATACTATACTATACTATATTTTACTATACTATATTTTACCCCTGTCTATGCAATCAGCCAAAACAAAGATGATTGTCTCCCTCAGGGACAAAAACATTGCAGTAAATAGAAGCTTATATTTGCAGGATGTGATAATTTGATTCATGTGCATTTAATATTTGAAGCAGCTGCTCAGGATGGTCTCCAGTTATGGATACACTTCCTTCCTATTTAGCAAGGACCACATTCACAAATACACAAGCAAACCGTATGTTGTCTGGCACAGTGTTGCAGCTGCAGGCAGAAATCAGGAAGAGGAAAAAGGGAAGCAAAGGAGGTCGACAGAATGGATTATTGTTGACACTCAATCATGTGGGTGAGCCTTCTATAAAAACACCTCAGAAACCGAAGACTGCACTGAGGAAGCAGAAAAATCCCTGCAGTCTCAATTTCATACTCATTCATTACTGGACTCTCACAAGTACTGTATCATGTCTGCTTCTGCTGGTGGATGCTACGGTTAAGCATATGATATGTTATATTATGAGCACAATGGTTTTTATACTTAATGGAATTGTCTTCAATCCTAATCGGAGGTCTCTGAAGAAGCAAAACCTTTTAGTCGCTGCTCTTTTTAGGTCTTAAGAAAAATCCACGGGGGACTTAAGTGTGTATAATTATTAAGTTTTTGTACGCTTAAACACTTGTGACATTTCCCAGTCACGTTCCACTGATGTATAATCTGTTGACAACACCTTCCTTGTTGTGTGCTTCTAGATAATGTTATGGTGGCTTTTGGGGCATCAACACCAAAGTGTGAATTGTGAGTTACCTTGTTTTAAATTTGCTCATTTGTATAGGTTGTTTTTTTTTAAAAAAACAAAAGCCAGTAACAGTGAAGTAGAGTAGAGGACAAAACCCAGATGAATCCCAAAGCCCTGAGACAGAGTATGAAAACCTCCACTACACAGTATGAGCAATATGGCTTCAGATTAATGCCATGATTATTTCACTTTTATTACAATCAATCGTCAATCATGATTTAATCTTTTTTTTTTTTACAATGTCCAATTATGCATAAACGAAGACCATGAAGTGAAGTGAATTCACAACAGACGCACAAAAAGTGCAAAGCATAAAAAATATGAATGTCACTGGAGAGGACATTAAAGACTATGATTAAGAAGAGCATGATTGCATTTTTGATGCCTATCTCTGTCAGTATGGCATCATGGTAGAAGTGCTTAATGGATATGCTGAGGGTCATATCCCAATGAAACTAATGCTAATGTATGCTGTGGATTGTCATAAATAAATAATGAAATAGAATGCCTCATTTTTTCCCCATCATTTTCTTTTCCTGCTTGGATCACACTCCGTATCTCAACGCATTCCCTCTTCCCCCTCAGCCTGACTCAATGAATTCAGTCAGATTAAATGTAACAAACATATGGAGTCATTCATCAGTGACCGCAGTCGGACTGCAGAGTAAAAATAGAACAAAAACATACAGAGCTGATTCTAGCCAATAAGCAGTACAAGGTTAACTGTTCGTTCTCCATCTCCTCTCCTTCTACTCTCAGCTCGTCTCTTTCTTTCCATTTCTTTCCCCATCTGTGCCTCCCTTGTCTGTAATTCGTCTATTTCGCTCTTTCACTTCTCTTGTCACTCTCCACAGCTTTTAAGGCATCCAGTGGTAAGACTGAGCTGCAGCCTGAAGACTGGGACAGAGTTCAAACCTAATGAAGAACAAAGTCCTACACATGGTCAAAAAGAAAACTCAGCAAAAGGTTTGCGGTACTTTTTAAAAAAAAGTGTCTTATGATGAGAAAAGCAATAGCCAAGATGTAAGAAATGCTCTCAATAAGTGCATCACAATGTTGTTTCCACTGGTATAGCTATAGAAAGCAATGATCAATACCCTATTAACATTCGCATTATACATCAAGGTCAGACATGTCATCCATAGTGATACAACTGTTAAATGCAGTTTAATAGTTCCAATCTGTCCCACTGCCTGTCAGCTATTTTCAACATTTGCACATTGTATATACAGGTGGAAAATATTGTAGCTGTCCTTTGGTAGCCATGCCTAATGATCTTATTTTGGCACCCTTAAAGGCTGGACTATGGTGCAGAAGAACAGCAAACAGAGCTTCAGGGTGTGCTCTCTCTCTCCCTCTCTCTCCATAATCCAGAGCCAAGGGACAGGATCAGTGACCACAGAGAGGATGGAGGGGGAGGCTGTGGCACTCACCACCATCAACTAATGAGTGAATCTGTACACACAGACACAGACAGACAGACAGACTGGTGGGAGAATAGTTCACAGAACATTCTATGGATCAGCAACACATTTTGTGGAGAAATAAACTGGACATGTCATAATCCATTGTAAACAGTGTCACCATTCGTTGTGTTTTATGGCTTAATGTCTTTGTTTGGTGATGATGTGTGGTTACTGCTATATAATGGTGGATAAGTTGAAGGATCTTAAAGGGACAGTGACCAGTGGTTGTTTGCTGGAGCTGAAACACAAACATCACAATTGCATGACAAGTTTGCTACAATTAAAATAAATTACAGCACTAAGATTCTGTTAATGCAGTTCAATTGAAGTATGAACATACAAACCATAGTGTGCACTAAACAATAAGACCATGATCGCCTGAACGGTTAGGTCTCTGTCCACTCCCAAATGAACTCTGATGCAGTTCAACTTAAATATGAAGCAAAGACCAAAACAGGATGTGATCTCACAAGACGAAGCCCTAAAATTCATGTGATTTGAACAATAAAAAAGAGCTGAGAGAATGAGGTATGTCATATTGATGTCATAAAAGCCATCCAATCAGGTTGTAACATCTATGTGTTTATTGTTGTATCTTTTGACTTGATATTGAAAATGTCAGTGTGAGCCCTAAGGCAACAGAACGAGATAAGTATGTCTGTAAAATATCTGAACACACTCTAACTCCTGCCATGTCATGTTGTAACATCTAACCGCTGCTTCAACAATAGAAGCTAAAGGGTTAAAAATCTAAAAAACTTCTGAAAATGAGTGCTACTGAATTGCATGTAGTACAAGGAGCAAAAATTGTTTATTTGTCATATTTTTGACCTTACAATCTATTCATTTGTCAATGTGGTAGTGGCTGTGGCTTCAGGGGCAAAAGTGTAGTCACTTATTGAAAAGTTGGTAGTTCGAACCCCACGTATCCCCCTCTACATCCCAAAGTGTTCTTGAGCTGGTTAATTTATCCCAAGACCACAAGGGCTCCCCACTGCTCCTCAGGAATGGGTCATAATACTGAGACTTGCATAATGAATTAAAAGTTTTAGAAAACAACAAAAAAATGTAAATACAAACAAAAAAATATTTAAAATTCTTATATATCAAAGAGAACCTATTCAAAAACATAGGAGATGTGCTGATAAAGTTGTGAAAATTGTGTTGTGCGTTAACTGTGTTATGCACCAGAGATCCTAATCTGAAATCCCACCTTCATCATGTGTGCCAGCTAAACTGTAACCATGGAGATGAAAGAAATTCAAATGATAAAAGATCCTAAACAGCAAAATGCCCCGCTTCAGTAGCTGGTTAAAATACTGAATAGTACTAAGATCTCCTCCAGACATTTAACCAACCAACAGAATGAATCCAAGTCCAACTTGTTACCATGGACACAGGAATAATTCAAATGACAAAAACAACCTAAATAGCAAAATTTACACCAGTAATTGATCGTTGTGTGCTGAAACCTCAAATGAAAAGGTATTACACTGTTTTTGAGTTATGCTCTGGAAAATATTAGCCGACAGAAGAGCGGACAGGATGGTTGATGTCACATTGAAACACAATTAGAAATGAAATACGTCAACAAATGTAGAAGTGGTTAAAATATGTCTTCCATATTGCTGATTATGTCTGACTTCACCATGGAATAAAACTCAAGTTGTTTATTTCACAAAGAAGCGTTGGCTGCCTTATAATCAGAATCTGAAAAGGCAGATTATGATAATCATAATCAAGATTTGATTCTGATTATCTTGACTTGATGTGTTTGGACTCAGCTATGATGGCTGAATGAAGCCTTGAGGCACAACAAACAAACTGGCAGCAAGTAGGCCATATCTAAATACTTTGTCTGCCTTTTCCTCACATAAACCCCATCATTACTGCCGGCTTTATTTATAAAACCCATAAATTCAGCTGGCCTCATTGAAAGAACCATGCCACCAAGGAGTTTAGAGAATTGATGGAACCTCACCATTCTCCCTTCTTTTAAACCCCCCTTCTCTTACAAATTTTTTTTGCTTCCATTCTTACTTGGCCCAGTCTCTACAAAATACAGGTCACTGCAAAGCTCGCTTAGCAGTTTTCTGGGAGCGAGGACACATTTTCCCTGTCCTTCACCAGATAAAGGTGGACCTTAGAACAGTGCTGACACAACGCATGTACACAAAAGCACTTGCATCTGAACATAGTGGTGTCCTATTTCTCCTTTCTTACCTCCTTCTTTCCATTTATCCCTTCATCTCTCTCCATACACATACCAAGGTCCGTTTGCTGAGAGAACAGGTTCCATTGATGGAATTCTTTCAGTTGTTAACCAATGAACAGTCACAAACTATTCAAATCAGCTGTCAACATCTGTGAAGACAGGACTGAGGTTAAACCTGTTTAAGATCTCAGACCCTCCTCTTTGGAATTTCAGATCCTACCTCCTGAACCAGATCACAGTTAAAAATGTCAGAAGACATAACCCTAACTATATCCAAGAGAGCGATAGACATCTTCCTGGTGAGCTTGCAGATAACACACAAGCTTTTACATGTTTGACTTCTTTGTCTAGGTTCCTTAGACAGCGTGTTTTGTTTTTGGTTCATCTTGCTTTTTTCTTCAGTGTAACCACAGAAAATGATCACATGAAAGGACAATTTATAGAACCTATTAAAGTTTGTGTATCACTTACATGGACCAACTTGTTGGTACCACTCTGTTAATAAAGGAAAAACACACAATAGTCACTGAAATACCTTTCAAGCGTCAAAAGTACTAATAAGTAAAATTTAACTGAAAATTAACTAACAAAAATCAGGCACTGCTTTTAAATTGAAAAATGACGATGCCCCTACAAAAGGCTGAAAATAATGTGACCATAGGGACATGATGAACTAAGGTGTGTGTTAAACCTTGTGATCAGTCAGTCTGCCTTTTTAAAAGGTGACAAGTAGTCACTGTGCTGTTTGGTGACATGGTGTGCGCCATACTGAAGACACCCCACAAACCTGAAACAAATGGAGCTGTTTGCGCATGAGGCATGGAATAAAAAATACCTGCTGATGGGTGCAGAAGTCTCACTGACAGTTTGGAAATCATTTGATAGCCATGATTACCTTAAAAGGTTGTGCAACAAAATATTAAGTTACTAATGTTAAGCTACCATCATTTTTGTTCTGGTTTGTTTCATTAGTTGTTTTTTTTAATGATTATTTTGAACCACAATTCAAAAACAGTGTGATTTTCACACCGTGGTGCACTGGCGTCACGCCCATAGTGTACCCTGTTGCACACCCCCAGTCAGCTGCAAGAGGCTCCAGCACCCCACGATCCCTGACAATGGAAGAAATGGGCATTTTACAATGAATGAATGGATGTCTAACTTTCATTGGTTAATGTCCAGTAAATATTAATTTATTATTACTTTGTCAGTTTCAAGTTTTTTCAGTGACTGCTGTGGCTTTTTCTTTCACTAACAGAGGGGTACCAACAATTTTGTCTAAAATGATAAAGCCACAACAGGGATGTCGTGGCTTTGCAGGCATCTGCATCATTTCACGTCACCTTGGCCCAGCAGATCAGCACAGGCCACTAGTGCTGTAATGGCCACCATGGGGCCAATGTTCATTAACTGTCACGAACTGTAATTGAAAACCAGGAACAAAGCAATTTCACAACAGCTTCGTTTTGTGCTCCCATGAACAGTGTTTTCGTATTTCATATTCAGCTCTATAGGATAAGATCAGTAAACTGTGTGTATTGTGCAGGTCTTACATGAACAAGTCAGAAAGTAAGCAGAAACCGGAACAAAACCTAAGCATTGTCAGATTTGCTCTCACTTTATGTATCAAAACGTTAGAAATTGGGCATAACTTTTTCCTCTAATCATGACTTGCGAGAAGCACAGAGTTTCAAATAAACCCTAGAATTCCCAAACACAACACAAGATAGGATAAGCGTATGACGGAGGTGAAGGCAGATCCACTGCAGCCTCCTCAGGCAACAAAACAGCCACCATTCATCTGCAGTCATCTAAAAACATATAGCTAACCACAAGACACCAGGAGGTTTCACGTGACATTACTGTAAAGAATAACTCGATGTGACTACCTCAGTGTTGTTTATCACTGCTGCGGTTTATATTTTTATAAACTATCATGGTAGTTGTGACACAGTAGACAGCAATAGCCAAGCTGATGAGCACATTTAAGAGATTTAAATGCCTCTGATGTAGTTCCTGTTGACGACTCAGAACAACTAAAATTCTAAATACATTTTTTAAATACTGTACTAGCATACAACAATAGCAAGACATTGGCATAAAGACCAATATTAGTTCCAATAGACTATCAAAGCTTGGCTGAGGTAAGGTACATTGATTTACAATGTAATGCATTACAAAACTAGACAGTCAGAAACTGCAACATTCTGCGACACCCCTGAATTCAAAATTTGACCCTGACCTACTTTCATAGGTCAGGGTCATTTAATAAAAGACCCATGATCCAACATGTAACTGGCACATTCTATTTGTCATGAGGTTTCAGAGATGTGTACCTAAAAAGGCATAAAAGTGAAAATGTGACCTCACCTAGTTTTTCAAGGTCAAGGTTGTGATCTAATTTTCATCCCCTTGCCTCCCTGAATATAATGGCTTTTGTTTTGTCTTCTTATCTTATCCTGTTCCTAAGATATGTGCAAAAATATCTCAGGATAGAAAATATCTCAGACCATAGATCAAAGCTAGTGCTTGGATCAAAGCTTGGGGCGGCAGTGGCTCAGTGGTAGGACAATCGTCCTGAAGACAGGATCACCCAGCCATCGGGGGTTCGAGTCCCACTCCCACCAGGACATCCATCGAAGTGTGAGCTGATGGTGGGAGGTGTCGGCTTATCTCCCAGCCACTGCCAAGGCGCCCTCAGTGATAAACAACACTGAGGTAGGCACCCTTGAGTGAGGCGCCCTTGAGCAAGGCGCCATCCCCCTACAAGATGCTCATTGGGGCGCGATTTCTTCACGCGACCCATCACTACGCCTCCCCTGTACCGCTATATGTACCTGTCTGTATTTACAAATTGCATGCCTACAGGCCCCTAGTAGGCTGTGTCTGTTTCAGGGGCCTTTAACCTGTAACCCAAGTGCTGCAATTAACACATATATGTACTTAATTGAGAGTGAAGTGTATCCCCTAAGAGGGATCAATAAAGTGCGGATTATTATTATTATTATTATTATTAAAGCTAGTGCTTTGATCAATGGTCTTACACTTGTCTTCTACCTCGTCTTTCTATCTTATCCGGTTCCAGAGGGTACAAAAGCTGAAATTTGACCTTGACCTAGTTTTCTCAAGGTCATCAGCTCATTTTCATCCCCTTTGCTGTCCGAGTAATGTGCTTTTTGTTTCAATTTTGTATCTACATCGGTTGTGAAGATATTCAGTGGATGAACGGACAGATGGACGGACGGGCGAACACACAAACATGGACAATTACAATAAATCACCGCTTCGCGGGATGTAATTAACATATGATAATATACAGTGAATGATTCAGTGGTTTAATTTTGATGTAATGGTGCTGAATATGAAAGCTTAGTCTGAGGAAAACCATGAACGTCTCCTCTGAGAAAAATTGGCACAGCCTTGATTGAAGCAATTATTTTCTTTTTTCATCCTCAGTTTCACACAATTGCATCCACCAGGACGTGTAACCCAATTCCACCTTGAAGCTGAGCTACAGATGTAACTGGTCTTCCTTCCCCCACTCCTGTCTTCTCAACCTCTTTCAACCCTGCAATGAGATTTGCTGAGTACCAGCCATTAGCAGGCAGCCATATGGTCCTTTTCTTTCAAAGATGGCAGAGAGCCGTTCCGATCGCTGTAAGGAGGTATCGGACAAAAATGGCTACATTACAACATCTTGGGTCTCCGTTTGCAAACATTTCAAGAATTGGGACTGGCTTTGCTGGGTAACAAATATATTTAGCCTTATATTACAGTTCCTGTTGACCTCCATTCACACATTTAAAGACAGCATTCTGTATTCACATATGAGTAACAGCTGTATTCAGTCACATCCCATCTCTTCCTTTTTCCATTCTAAGATAGGTGTTGAAACTGTGTGGAAAGAAAGAACTGTGTGGAAAGAAAGCATTTTAATGAATAAGAATGTGACTCTGAAGCTCTCAAGCTTCAGATGCTAATGAAGACAGATGAGGCCCCTGATTGGGTGGAATGATAACTGGTCTGCAGCAGATTCTAGTTGTCATGGACTGAATAGCCACCCACTGCACCTTCACATGGCTTCTGTGGAACTCCACCCATTTCAACTGTAGAAGCTAATCACTAGTGCTTGAGAAATTAGCTTCACTGTCATGGATTATGTTACATGTTGTTTTCCAAATGGTGCTTGTTAGTCATGTACAGTAGCTAATAGAGAGATATTTACATTTAGATGATAGATGAGCTGCTAAATAAGTTGTATATATAAATCTATAATCAACACCAGGTCCGTAGCAAAATTTAGCCTCAAGTACTTAATATAAAGGCTTTCTGGATAAACTCCTTTTTTAAATTAGACTTGCATTAAAAATTGACAAATATTTTATGAAAATTGATTTATACATACACATATACACACACACATACAGTATATATACACGTATATATACATACATGTGTATGCATATATGTGTGTGAATATATGCATACTGTATATATACACACATATACATATATATATACACATATATATACATATATATATATATAAATTAAAACATACTTTAAAACAGTCACACAGTCAAAGACGAACACTTCAACTTAATCCAAAGTAATATTAAACAACCAGTTTGTGTCTGATCTATTTGTCTGGACAGTTTTTCGTGTATCTGCTTCAAATCTCTGAAACCTCCAGGCGGTGGATATTTAGAATTATTCCCTCTTCAGGACTACAGTCTATTTAAAGCAATTCCTGAAAGTCTGGTTCACAGCATGTGGGATACTACAATATGCAGTCTGACTAAAGGAATTAAAATGAGCAATTTCTTCTTCTGCAAATGATGTACCAATTAGGAAGAGGAAACAAATGTTGAACCTTAAGTAAATCAGAGAAACAGAGGGAAGGTAACCAATAGGATGAGGAACTTCCAAATGAAGCACATATGCCTAATTTTAGAGTTCTTTTGTAAGATTACTTTTTCCACCACACAGATATTAGTCATGCAACAACAGCAGCTTGGGTGCAAGATATTAAATAGGACTAGGTAGTATGCAGCTGTATAACAGAAACAGCTACAAAGCAATGACAGAAATCTTTATTTTATATGTGATTCTGAATACTAATAATATTCTGAATATTTTTGATTAAATTGGCATTTATAATACGGTTTACACAAGTTAAAATAAAACATATAAAATTGTGCATTTTTGAGAAATCAAGAGGAACAATGGACATATAGTATATAAAGGTGAGAAAGAGCAGTGAAAGACATTAATTACTGTTTTAAAATAAAAGCTCATGAAGCACACGTTGAATCCTTATCCATTCCAGGTCATGATAATAATTAGATCCACTGTGCTGTTTTACTATCCCCACCAGTCAAGCACGTCATCACCCATAGTGTTCTCCACACAGAAACATAATAACAGACCTCACACCCTGATGGTGCCCCCCCCCCCCCTCTCCCAAAAAAAAAAAAAAATCAATCAGGCCCGTGGATATTCTGTCACAGCCTGGACTCAACCGTACTACTGTGACCACATGACTGCTATCGACAGCTATCACTGCAGTCAGTTGTGTGGGCTGTGATCACTCAGTTATCTCCACTCGTGTCCTGAATGGGACGCTGCTTTCAGTCGGAGGGTTTAACGTAACGACATACGAGGTGAGCTGCTTTACTTCCTCCAACTTCTCAGCTCTGAATGCATCTCCTGGTCGCCACACAACTGGAACACGTTTCCAACAGTGATCGAAATGTTTCCACTAGTTTGCCACTGAACTTTTTTTGTTTCAAATATCAAGCTAGTTTCAAAAATACACAAATCAGAAAATCGAATTTAACGCACCTTTAGCGGTTGTTTTCCTCATCTCCTTTGTGTAATCCTTCAAAGCGATCCTCGCTATTCAACCAAATGATGGAAAAACAATTGATAGAAGTCGCAGCTTTTTCCGGCTGTGGGTAGTTTTCTCACTTAAACCATCCAGGCTAACAACGGCGGAGACCCAGGCAGACAAAGCTCCCGGTGAAGGCAGTTTGACGGTTTGGAGCCGTGGTGGGGAGATTATAATTTTTTTAAAAATGTGCTCAAATGAATATTATACGCTTAAACAAAAGAAAGAAGCGCACTGACTGACATAAAATATCCTCAAAAGTCTACTCTTTCCAGCCAGACTGTGGTTTCAGACCAGCTAACTAGCTAGCCTAACGCTACTTCCTTTCTCGAGCCTAAACAGAGGCAGTGTGAGCGGTGGAAAAAAAGTTGAGTAAAAAGGCACGAGCGAGATTCATTGAGGGCACCCTGTTGCTCGCGTTGATTTATTGAAGAGTAGCGCCCCCTGCTGGAAAATAGCGGTGGTACCACACCCAGACTTCCATCAAGATACTGGCGTTACCCTACCCCTACAGTGCTAATGGGTTTCTGTGACAACAATGTGACTTTTTTTAAAAAAACAAGACACATCTAAACTAAATTATGCATGAAAGTAGTCATATGGACTTTTACTTAGATCTGAAGGTGTTTCCCTTTTCATCCAAAAGTCTTCTTCCATTCTTCTTGGTTAGTAAGAGATGCATCTGAAATTGAGAGTCAACATTCAAAGGTGTTTCTAAAAGTTGGCAAAGATTTTGATTGGACTTTGCTCAGTGGTTGTTCTTGACCTATGTTAAAGCCAATGATAGTTTGAGGTGCATATGAAGAATTATGGATCTTATGGATCATCTCTTCACTTCCTTCAACAACAGAAGACTATAAACATTTTTTGAATGTTTAGTTTTTTGCTGACAGACAAGAAAATCTAACAAATTTAATTGTCTGTAGCAAATGATAATGATAAGGTAATTCATCTGTCTTAGCCTTTGGTACACTTTTCAGAAAGACTGTGACTTAAGGGGATCTACCCTTAAATCTTCCGCTGGAGTCCAGACATCGGTGGTGGTGACGGCTAATGACTCTGCTGAGACTAAAGAGTTGATTAAGTTGTTTTTTGGTGAATCTGCAAAGGCTAGGTAGTGATAGGGAGATGGAGCATGTTCATACCAGTAGTGTGGATAATGTACATACACTGCAATAAATTATACATAAAAAGACAACAGCAAACTTATCATCTAGTGTGAACAGCTAATATTTGAACTGACAGCCTCTGACAAGGGCAGGATGGTGTGAGAAATATAACTACAGACCTATGTAAAGTCCTCCTGACTGACCATTGCTGGAGTTTAGTTAAATTTCCTCCTCTACTTAAAATGGTACTGAAGGTGGCCTTTAATTATTTTCTACTTTGTGAACACTATAATTGGGTTGGCAATTTTATCCAACAGTTTTCATAGTTTGACCATTTACTCCCTCAAGTGAACACTTCCAACACTAGTTGGTGTTGTCATCAGTCTTGTTCACAATGCAAAAACTCGCGAGGATGCTGTATGTTTTCCTCTTGACAAAATATTAATGTAATGCAGCTTCATAGCCACTAGATGCTGACTGCAGGTCAGTTCTTTTACCTCTAAAACAGGAGAAACCATGTGTTTCTCCAGTATCGACTTCATAAATCACACATTGTCCCAAATGATGTCACTATAATAAAATTCTCCCAGTTGTGATCGTTACCCTTCATTCATGAGAACATGAGAAAGAAATTACCCTTTTTTCAGACTCCTCAGGTCTTGTACCACTTCTTCAAAGTGGCTGTGTGTCATGTTAGAGGGATTTTGTTGTGACAGTACAGAAGTGATGGAGAGTTAACAGTCTGCAGGTTTTGTTCCAGCCAGCACCTTGTCTTTATCTCTTCCCTTAAACGAGGTAAGAGATAAACCACTGGCTCTTTGTGTATTTTCATGCATTTTCATACACCCCTGATTAATTGTAAGGAAGGTATCACTGTCTTATGTTTTCTTTTTGGGGTTCTACACATCCCAAGCGATCAATGTAGCCGCAAGAGGGCACAAGCCAGTGTCTTATTGTGCCGGTCCCAAGCCCGGATAAATACAGAGGGTTGCGTCAGGAAGGGCATCCGGCGTAAAACTTTTGCCAAATCAAAGATGCGAATCAAACCTATGACTTCCATACCGGATCGGTCGAGGCCCGGGTTAACAACGACCGCCATCGGCGCTGTTGACCCACAGGGCGCCGATGGAAATTGGATTACTGTTGGTCGAAGAAGGAGAGGAGGAAAGTGCGTTCGCACGAAGAAAGAGAAGAGGAGCGCCAAGAGTATAGGACTAAGAGTAGGGACGTTGAATGTTGGAACTATGACAGGAAAAGGTAGAGAGTTGGTTGACATGATGCAGAGGAGGAAGGTAGACATACTGTGTGTCCAGGAGACCAGGTGGAAAGGTAGCAAAGCTAGAAGTTTAGGAGCAGGGTTCAAGTTGTTCTATCATGGTGTAGATGGGAAGAGAAATGGAGTAGGAGTGATCTTGAAGGAGGAGTTTGTTAGGAATGTCCTGGAGATAAAAAGAGTGTCTGATAGAGTGATGAGTCTGAAGCTGGAAATAGAAGGTGTGATGTTCAATGTTGTTAGTGGGTATGCTCCACAGGTAGGATGTGAGCTGGAGGAGAAGGAGAAATTCTGGTTGGACTTTGATGAAGTCATGCAGAGCATGCCTAGAAGTGAGAGAGTTGTCATTGGTGCAGACTTCAATGGACATGTTGGTGCAGGTAACAGAGGTGATGAGGAAGTGATGGGCAGGTTTGGTATCCAGGAGAGGAACGCAGAAGGACAGATGGTAGTTGACTTTGCAAAAAGGATGGAAATGGCTGTGGTGAATACTTTCTTCCAGAAGAGGCAGGAACATAGGGTGACCTATAAGAGTGGAGGTAGGAGCACACAGGTAGACTACATCTTGTGTAGACGGTGTAACCTGAAGGAGATCAGTGACTGCAAAGTAGTGGTAGGTGAGAGTGTAGCCAAACAGCATAGGATGGTGGTGTGTAGGATGACTCTGGTGGTGAGGAAGATGAAGAGGGCAAAGGCAGAGCAGAAGACGAAATGGTGGAAGCTAAAAAAGGAAGAGTGTTGCATGACTTTTAGGAAGGAGTTAAGACAGGCTCTGGGTGGTCGGAAGGTGCTTCCAGATGACTGGACAACTACAGCTAATGTGATCAGGGAGACAGGTAGGAGAGTATTTGGTGTGTCATCTGGAAGGAAAGTAAATAAGGAGACTTGGTGGTGGAATGAGGAGGTACAGGAGTGTATACAGAGAAAGAGGTTAGCTAAGAAGAAGTGGGACACTGAGAGGACTAAGGAGAATAGACAGGAGTACAGGGAGATGCAGCGTAAGGTGAAGGTAGACGTAGCAAAGGCCAAACAAGAAGCTTATGATGACTTGTATGCTAGGTTGGACAGTAAGGAGGGAGAGACTGATCTATACAGGCTGGCAAGACAGAGAGATAGAGATGGGAAGGACGTGCAGCAGGTTAGGGTGATTAAGGATAGGGATGGAAGTCTATTGACAGGTGCCAGTAGTGTGATGGGAAGATGGAAAGAGTACTTTGAAGAGTTGATGAATGTGGAAAATGAGAGAGAACAAAGACTAGAAGAGGTGACTGTTGTGAACCAGGAAGTAGCAAAGATTAGTCAGGATGAAGTGAGGAGGGCATTGAAGAGGATGAAGAGTGGAAAGGCAGTCGGTCCTGATGATATACCTGTAGAGGTTTGGAAGTGTCTAGGAGAGGTGGCAGTAGAGTTTCTGACTGGGTTGTTCAACAGGATCTTAGATAGTGAGAAGATGCCTGGGGAGTGGAGGAGAAGTGTGCTGGTGCCCATTTTTAAGAACAAGGGAGATGTGCAGAGTTGTGGCAACTACAGAGGAATAAAGCTGATGAGCCATCAATGAAGTTATGGGAAAGAGTAGTGGAAGCTAGACTAAGGGCAGAAGTGAGCATTTGTGAGCAGCAGTATGGTTTCATGCCAAAAAAGAGTACTACAGATGCAGTATTTGCTTTGAGGATGTTGATAGAGAAGTACAGAGAAGGCCAGACGGAGCTGCATTGTGTTTTTGTAGATCTGGAGAAAGCTTATGACAGGGTGCCCAGACAGGAACTGTGGTATTGTATGAGGAAGTCTGGAGTGGCAGAGAAGTATGTTAGAGCGGTGCAGGACATGTATGAGGACTGTAAGACAGTGGTGAGGTGTGCTGTAGGTGTGACAGAGGAGTTCAAGGTGGAGGTGGGACTACATCAGGGATCAGCTCTGAGCCCCTTCTTGTTCGCTATGGTGATGGACAGGCTGACAGACGAGGTTAGACAGGAATCTCCATGGACTATGATGTTTGCAGATGACATTGTGATCTGCAGTGAGGGCAGGGAAGAGGTGGAGGAGAAGCTAGAGAGGTGGAGGTTTGTCCTGGAAAGGAGAGGGATGAAGGTTAGCCGCAGTAAGACAGAGTACATGTGCGTGAATGAGAGGGACCCAAGTGGAAGAGTGAGGTTACAGGGAGAAGAGATCAAGAAGGTGGAGGATTTTAAGTACTTAGGGTCAACAGTCCAGAGCAATGGAGAGTGTGGAAAAGAGGTGAAGAAGCGTGTACAGGCAGGATGGAACGGGTGGAGAAAAGTGTCAGGTGTGATGTGTGATAGAAGAGTTTCAGCTAAAATGAAAGGAAAGGTGTACAAAACTGTGGTGAGACCAGCGATGTTGTTTGGTCTAGAGACAGTGTCACTGAGGAAAAGACAGGAGGCAGAGCTGGAGGTAGCAGAGATGAAGATGCTGAGGTTCTCTCTGGGAGTGACCAGGAAGGATAGGATCAGGAATGAGTACATCAGAGGGACAGCACATGTTAGAGGTTTTGGAGATAAAGTCAGAGAGGCCAGACTGAGATGGTTTGGACATGTCCAGAGGAGAGATAGTGAATATATTGGTAGAAGGATGCTGAGTTTTGAACTGCCAGGCAGGAGGTCTAGAGGAAGACCAAAGAGGAGGTTTATGGATGTAGTGAAAGACGACATGAAGGTAGTTGGTGTGAGAGAAGAGGATGCAGAAGACAGGGTTAGATGGAGGCAATTGATTCGCTGTGGCGACCCCTGAAGGGAAAAGCCGAAAGGAAAAGAAGACACATCCCAAGCGATCAAAAAATAAGTGGTTGAAGCATTAAATGAGTAAAAACCTGCTCACAGAGAACAGAGATGTGCTGCACATAACAGGCTGAAACTTAAAGGGAGCTTCACCACAAAGGATGTTGACAGTTCTTCATGAAAAAGACTGTATATAAGAGTATTTAGAAATACTTTTGTAATTTCTGACTGAAAGCTGGCTGACAGTACATCTACAGCCAGTGGTAAATTGCAACTCAGATATATATGGTTTGGTTCTGATTGTTTTCTTTGCCATTTATGATAATAAATGAAGAGTCTTTATTATGGGCTGTTCATTTGGTCAAAAACAGAAGACAAAAGTAATTCTAGAATGCAAGAAATTTCATCCCACATTGAGAATGCACTGTTTTAATAATGTTCTCTCATGATCATTTTAGTTTATTTTATCACATTACTGATTATTGGTCTGTTTAGTTTGAATAAGTTAATAAGATAATCCTTTATTTGTCTCAAAGTGGCGAAATTTATCCAAAAACACTCAGAAATACAAGACTATTTTCACCAGATCATCTAACAGTAATATACCGATAGTATATTTTAGCATTTATTGTGGATGACACAGTTTCTTTTTTACATGAAGCATTTTATACTTCTGGAGTGAGCAGTATGAAATATGTTATATGTAACGTCAGGTTATGTGACCATACTACCCTCTCCCCAGACATCTCATCCAGCTCTTCCATGGGGATCCTGAAGTGTTCCCAGGTCAGCCGAGAGACATAGTCATTCCAGCTTGTCCCAAGTCTTCCTTGAGGCCTCCTCCGAGCAGGGCATGTCCGGAACACATCCACAGGGAGGCGTCCAGGAGGCATCCTGAACAGATGCCTGAGCCACCTCAGCCTGGCTCTGCTTCGAGCTCCTCCCTGGTGACTGAGCTCCTCACCCTATTTCTAAGGGTGAGACCAGCCACTCTACGGAGAAAACGCTAGACGGGCTGCCCACAACTCCTCGAGGATGGGTCAAACTGTATCCTTCAACCCAAGCAGACATAATCAAACAGCTGAAAATATGGAGGTGTCCACTCACAAATGCTGACACCAATAAAACTCTGAGCTATGTTCAATCTTGCGTTTCACACATCTGCAACTATTCTGATCCATGAGACGTTGCTGTGCCATTAACAATGCTTTGAGGTCTTTCTCACACATCACTGGCATAAATTATTTTCTCCAAAGTTCCAGACTATAAAATATTACTATAAAATACACTTTGCATTGTCCAAAGCCAATACAGCGTGTATGTATTGGATAGTTCAGAGTCCAGCTGATTACCTGTCTTCATGCTCTCTCACCACACACACACTGGGGCAGATTTCTGTCCCCTGCCAAAAAAGAACAAACATAAGAATAATTAAACATAGCAATCGGATTGGTTTAGTGGACTAAACAAACAAACAGTATCACAGGCCTGACTTCAGGATATAAGCCTGATATTATACACACACACACGCACACGCACGCACGCACACACACACACACACACGACACTGTTTTTACTTACAGTGAGCTGTTTGAAGTCATATTTTCAAAGTCAGGGCGTTACTGACAGTTGTAGGCGTTGTTTACACCTCAGGTTTCACATATTTTTGTGGGGGGGGGGTTTAACTGTGTTTTTCCACAGCTAATTTAGGACACCTTCTTTATATTACTAATTTAGGCTCACCACATTATCATGAGTGATATCTGTCTGATATTAACATTTTTACAACAGAGATTATTGATGCATGTCCAGTATGCAGATTTATTTTATATCTCAGGGTTGAAAAGGAGAAGTTATGCTAAATATTAGATACTTTGAGTGGGGAAAGCCCATAAACGTCCCGCTTCAATAATACTATCATATTCATACGATGTCCTTAAAATTTCTTTCAGCTGCATTTTCTTTGTATTGTCCAATGCTTTTAAATGGAGAAACCATGCGGTGTAAAACAGACTCTGAATATCAGCCACAGCTGTTCAAAAAACACCCTCAACCTGAACCTGAAGGGAGTGGCAGGTTTTCAGCTGGGGTTCCTGTTTTCTCTTCTATTTTTTGAGAAACACTGTGCCTTGGCAAGATGCCATGGTCTCGTAAGTGTAAATGAATTTCTTGCCACACGTCCTGTGTACAATATTAGGTCACTTAAAACAGGCTTAGTGTAGCATGTATTTCGAAAGACCCTTTCCTGTATAGTTTATTACAAGGCAGCTGCTGGATGTTGTGGTAACATCTGTTTGATATCCTGAGAAAACCTGAATTTTTTACTCTAGTTCAAATAAAATAGATTTTATGAATTTGAATGTGATGATAATAATTAACTAACATATAATTAGTAAAATAATAATAAATAATAATAAATAAATAAAGTATATGTATATATATAATATGCCTGCTATTTAACCTGTGTGCACGCACACGCGCACGTGTGGGGTGGTGGTGGCGGAAGGTGGTTGGGGGGGTGGAGGTTTGGGTGCGGTTGGGTACGATTTGACCTTATTTGACTCACTTCCCCATCACAAAAGTGCTGCAAACCCTGTGTCTCCGCACATTCAGCATCACCACCAGCAGTACCACCAGTAAGTACCCTCCACTGCACAGATTCACTTCAGCATGCAGCTCTGACACGAAAATAATTCAGAATATACAGTTTCTTGTGGTACTGCATGCATTATTTAATGTCAATTTACTTAAAATTTAAAAATATTTTATGAAAAACAACAAATATACAATACTTATGAAAAAAATGAATTTCTATGTTAATTTCTTTTTGGTTGATATCACTAAATATGGTTTCATTGCAAAAAGAGAAGTAATATACATGATTTTAATTTCAATTAGTGCTGTCACTTTAATGCGTTAATTAGATTAACTAATTACGCTGCAAATTAACGTGCTATAAAAATTAAAGCAAATTAATCGCTACTGGCAAGTCAAGCTTTTTAAATTTTGGCCCATTGAGTGACCTGTAGGCTGCAGTGTTGCGTCACTTCGTACCTGCGCCACTAGTCAAAAGCAGGGTGACTGACAACAGAGATGGACGCAACACAGGAGACCGAAGCAGCTCCAGCCTAACGTATCATTTAAATGCAAAACATGTTAAGGACACAGAGTTGTCTGTTGTCAGTACCTGTAACGTTAGCTTACCCTTTTAAAGGAAATGCCTGTTGGCATCTTGCCATTGATGTTACCTTATTTAGAGGTATGTCATACTATTCATTTTAAATTGCTTTATTGAGTCAGCTTTAGTATTAATTTTGATTGAGTCTGCTTATGTGCCTATCTGAGACTCAGCCTTATTTTATTTCTGAATCTTATTTATTTTATTTAACTGTATTTGTATTGCATTTTTGAGAAATGCACCTGGCCTTATTGGTTTGCTGATGTACTTGACATTTTTTCTTTTGAATTTCATTTATAAAGCACACTCAACCTATAAAAATGTGGATTGCAAATCATCTCTTCTTGGTGTATTCTATTGATTAGTCATGCACTACAATTTTGTAATGTCCTAGAATTCAAATTCTTTATTTGGGGGCCTTTAGCAGGTATGAGATTAAAATTCGATTAACTAGATTCATTAATTACAAATCCTGTAATTAATTAGATAATTTTATTTGATCGCCTGACAGCACTAATTTTAATTTTTTATTTTTTTTCTCATTGTTCAATCATGTGTTATAATATTGAGTCAGTTGTTCAGATTTTAAGGATTTTCTCATTGTTCAATCATGTGTTATAATATTGAGTCAGTTGTTCAGATTTTAATGATTCTACATTATTCCTTTAAGAAACAATGTGAATATTTCCTTCATGTCCTGATTTAAATGTCCTCCATTTCTGCTCACTCAACCCGTGTTAACCACAGTGAGGAGGAGTCTTGTCGTGCATGAGGGAGGCATTTAAATGATGCTTTTCAAATTGATTGAATGAGGAAGCGCACAGTACATTTGTGACAGCAAGGTGAGCCCCGTTCTTACACCTTCTTCTTTTGCCTTCCCAGGTGTGCATTATTCATAGAGCTCCATGGTTAGAGTGTGGTGATAGCCTGCTTCATGACAGGATTTCCACATTAGTTCCCGTGCAGCTCAGACGCGTTGGGTTCCCACCATCGGCCTCACTCTTGTCCAGCCCAGCCATGAATGTCTTCACCTCCCTCACTTCTTCCTCATCGTGCCCCCACTCTTACCCCCTACCCAGCTATAACAGTAACAACAACACATCAGACGCCACCACTCCATCCACTGGGCTCAGCAATGTCATCCTGAGGCATTACAATCACACGGGCCGCCTGCAGAACAGGGCAGTCTCAAACACCCAGAACACCATCAGTGTCTCCACAGCCATCTTCCTCTTCCTAAGTATTTCCATCATTCTGGAGAATCTCCTGGTGCTAATGGCCATCATCTCCCGCATCTGCCACAGTCGCCGTTGGGTCTACGTCTGCATTGCCAACATCACGCTCAGCGACCTCATCACAGGCACTGCCTACGTGGTCAACATCTGTTTGTCTGGCAGCCAGACCTTCTACCTAACCCCTGCTCAATGGATCTTCAGAGAAGGGTTGCTGTTTGTGGCTCTGGCTGCATCAATATTTAGCCTGTTGCTGATTGCTGTGGAACGTTACACCACCATGATAAAGCCACTGCCCCAGAAGTCTGCCACAAAGAGTTACTGCAGGATCTTCAGCTTGGTGGCCCTGTGCTGGTGTTTGGCACTGGTGATTGGTTTCCTTCCCTTGCTGGGATGGAACTGTGTTTGCAGCCTGGATGAATGCTCCACTCTTCTGCCCCTCTACTCAAAATCCTACATTTTTTTCTCACTCACCATTTTCTTCCTCATCCTCCTTGCTATTGGTGTGCTTTATGGTGCCATCTACTGCCATGTACACAAAAGTGCACAACTTGGCCCCCAGCGCACTCGCAAACGCTCCTTGGCTCTGCTTAAAACTGTGATTATCATTGTGGGTGTCTTTTTGCTTTGCTGGGGGCCACTATTTCTTCTGTTATTGGTGGATTTCTTCTGTGCCTCCCGCCAGTGTGCACTGCTGTTCAGCGCTGACCTTTGCATTTCTCTTGCTGTCCTCAACTCTGGCCTGAACCCCATCATTTATGCGCTGGGCAGCAGCGAGATGAGAAAAGTTATAGCTGAGCGTCTGTGCTGCTGCTGTGTGAGGTCTGGCCTCTGTCGCCCAGACACATTCACATCGAAGGAGACGAGCAGCACCTCAGGGAGCAGGAGGGATAGTCTGAGGAACAGTTTTAACAAGGTGAGAAATCTGAGCGTGGTCTCTCCCCCGTCAACTCCTAACAAGCCACGCAGGGCACACAAAAAATACAGACTGAGCTCCACCACCAGCTGCTTGTCAGTGTCGAGTGGTTAAACCGCAACCTGCTCCCCTCCCAAGCAAACCAGGCCTGACTGCGCACTGATGCATATCTTACAGTTTCCACCAAGTTTTGCTTTGAATGTTCAGAGCTTTACCCAAAGACACTCGCTCTAGTGATTGTATGATGTAAAAAAAAACCTTTAAAAAGAAGAACTTATATGAAGCATTTATAATAATATCATAAAAAGCATTTTTTATGGTCGGACATTCTTTTTCTTAACATACCGTTATCGTATTGATCTGGTATGGCACTGCACTTGATGCTATGACCCAGTCTAATTAAAAATGTTTATGTACAGTATATTGAGGTACATTGCTGACAGGAAGTAATTGTTAACATAGAACGATGTGACGTGATGTTTATACATGTATATACAACGTTTATTTGTGTATTTTGTTGTAATGTAAAATTTTGTGCAATCTAATGTTTTACAGTATAACTGATGAGTGTATAAATAAAGTTTCCTTTGCACTATACCAAATGCATCATGTTTTCAGTACATTTCCTTTGCGCTCCACTGGAGGGAGATGAATCAGACCTGCTCCTGCCTACCGTTCAGGTGATTTCATGAGTCTTAGATCATCTTGGAAATAAAAATCAACATAAATGCTTGACACCTTTTTCAGACCACATAGACTTCTCTAAAGAAGTTTTTCAGCCTGGCATCCCCTCCTTTTCTTTCTGACAGGATGACTGATTGAAGTTCAGTTCAAAGACAGTGACGGCTGACACACACAGCCAAGTATGCACGCACGCACGCACGCACACACACACACACACACACACTCTCTCTCTCTCTCTCTATATATATATATATATATATATATATATATATATATATTTACTGTATATACACATACTATGTACACTGTATATACATACTATATATGTACAGTATTTAAGTTATACAGTATACTTTTTTGTAATACAGTACATATAAACTGTATATACTGTACTGTATACAGTATATACATATATAAAGTTTTTAAACATATTTATTTATTTATTTATTTGTTTGTTTGTTTGTTAGTCATGATGGAGCAGTCCAACTAGCTGAGTGAGAATTTGATGGTTCACACTTTCATCGGGATGGTTTTGCTTTGCTTTCTGGTGTATCTTGAAACACTTTTCACAGCGTATCTTAAGGTACTAGTATTTTGCATTTGAGAGAATGTATCTCTATAGCCAGTATTAAATATTCATTACTAATTCAGCAACAAAATCAGGAAAAAAAAACCTGAATTAAATTAATATACATCACTAGTAAAACATTTGGACATAGTGTACATCATTTAATGGTTTTCTTCATTCTCATGTTTATTCACAGAATCTGACTGAAGGTATCAAAACTATGAATGAACACAAATGAAATTATGGAGTGAAGAATCGAATAAGTGAAATTACTGAAAACTTTCTTCAAAATAGCCACACTTTGCTCTGATTACTGCTTTGCACATCCTTGACATTCTCCTGATCAGCTTCATGAGGTCGTCACCTGAACTACTTTTCCAACATCCTTGAAAGATTTCCAGAGGTGCTCAGTACTTGTTGGACCTTTTGCTTTCACCCTCCCGACCATTTTATCCCAAACCATCTCCATTGGGTTTAAGTCAGGTGACTGTGGAGGCCAAGGTCATCTGACACAGCACTCCATCACTCTCCGTCTTGGTGAAATAGCTCTCACACAGCCTGGAGGTGTGTTTGGGGTCATTGTCCTGCTGAAAAATAGATGATGGTCCAGCCTAACGCAAACCCAATGAGATGACATGTGACTAACCAAGATCTCAGACTTTAACACATCAGACCAAAAACACACATTTCCACCGGTCTAATTTTTCTTATGTTTCTTGGCCTAAATAAATCTCCTCTGCTTGTTGCTTTTCTTTTGTTGTGGTTTCTTAGCAGATTTGACCATAAAGTCCAGATTTCTCCGAACAGTTGATGTTAAGATGTGTGTTCTACTAGAAGTCTGAGTAGCATTTGTTCTGGCTCTGATTTGACGTGTTAACTTGTTATTTCTGAGGCTGATGATTCAGATTAATTTATCCTCATCATTAGGGGTGACCCTTGGTCTTCCTTCCCTGGGGCGGTCCTCTGTGAGCTAGTATTCTTGTAGCACTTGATGGATTATACAGCTGCTCTTGGGGATATATTTAAAGTTTCCGGACTGAGTGACTTCAGTTTCACATACCCACTCATATCCGTGAGTGGTTCTGACCTAAGGAAACTACATATTTTTACATTGGTTTGTTATGTGTTATTTAAATGACCTTTAAAATCTGAAAAAACAAGACAATTAGACAATTGGATTTATGGTCACACCTCCTCCTTAGTAGTGCCAAAACCGGAGTCCCCAGGAGCTCTATGCTGATCCTCGTGCTGATCACTCTCTACATCCATGACTGCACAGGACAGGATCTGAAGTTTGTGGAAGAGATTCTAAAATGTGTCATATAGTCTTATCTACTGCAAAAAGACCACAGACCAAATTATTGAGTTGGGGAAAAAGAAATAAACACACACACCGGTCGACATCGATGGAGCTGAAGTGTCGATGCAGTGAGCAGTTTTAGGTTGCAGACAACAACTAAAAGCATAACATACTAAACATATTAAACATTAAAATTACCTGAGCGTTTGCATAGGTGAAAAATGCATCATTAACTTTGATATGCTTGATCTGAGAATGAAAACGGACTATCATTTTAGAAACTGATTCTAATTTGGTCTAGAATAAGAATAATTGAAAGGCGTCTATTTCTGTGCTGGATTACATGGATATTATTATTGGTAGGCAGTTTTCCTTTCTTTAGCTGCAGCAGGTCCGTCCACCTTATGATTCATTACTAGAGTTAGTGACAATAGTGTTTATTGTATTAAAGAACTGGCCTGCCAGCTCTGTCAGCGGGGAGGGACCAGTATTTGGTTCTGTTACTATAAACCTATTTCCCAGGAGCTCCCTCCCTAACTTTCAACCCTGCTTGTCAGAATGTTTCTAACCGCTGCCCTCAATCACAGACGTGGATCACCCTGCAGGTGCCAAAAGTTCATACAGAGTAAAGAACTGCTTGTCTGTTTTTACTACACTCTACAAACCTGACATTTGCTCCAGCAAATCGTCCTCATTAATAACCCCTTAAGTTCTGATGACTAACTGTCGCTTGATATTGTTTTTATTGTTTTATTTTCAGTAGGTTTTTATGACTCTAATTGTTTTATCTATTTACCTTATCAACCACATATGCACTATCATTTATATTTCTTGGTAACATTTCAAGCTAGGGTTCTTTTTCAACATCCCTTTCCAGCTTCCTGATTATTGACTGAATTTTTCTTACAGCACAAAGGAATTATAAATTATACCTGAGTCTAACAGCTGCTCTTCAGGAAGATGAGTGTGATTTCAATACTAAGCAATTAATTTTTTTCCATGCAAGTAAAAACATAAAATACGGTTGTTCTTCAGCCTACAGACACTCAGCTTTACCCCACTGGTGAAATGACTTAAATACAACTCAACAGCCAGAGGAAATGTAAACACAATGAGATGTTCCACTATCCTGTCAGCATGACAGGTAGGTAACCCTGCTCACGACATGGGTGAGTTGCACAGGTTCGTCAGTGATGACTGGAAGAGTGAAATGAGGCATTGAGGTGAGAAAAGACTTTCTTCTCGTCTTCCTTTCACCTGAGATGGCTGCCCACACACTCACCGAGGTTCAGATTTCTGAAAAATTTTCCTGTGTTTTGTTACCGGAGAAACAAACAATAAATACTATTTGTGTGAGTATATGTGTGAGATCCTGTTTTATGACTTCCTGCA
The DNA here is from genome assembly GCA_013358685.1 of Antennarius maculatus. Taxonomy (NCBI): domain Eukaryota; kingdom Metazoa; phylum Chordata; class Actinopteri; order Lophiiformes; family Antennariidae; genus Antennarius; species Antennarius maculatus. Next base: position 6,791,594 of record CM023610.1, on the reverse strand, counting down.
CCTTCACGCTTCAGAAAAGGGAATAATCCTTCCTCATTCTTGGCCCTAGCTCAGCTCCGGGTCTGAAGCTTGATGAAACAGCAATGGCAAATTCCAGGCTTTATTAGTTCTAGGCTGAGAGGCATTTGTTGGTTCTCATTTGACATCTCAAGGGTTGATCATTAATCCACACCGCTTTCTCTCCCACTCCCCTTAAAACAACAAGGCCTTTTCTGTGCTCTAAATGAGGTACGATGGGTTAATGATGGTTGCGTGCAGACGTGGCCATGCCTTTAATGACATCGCTAACTTTGCCTCCAGGTGTTCAGCAGACAACTAATGAGGCACTGTCTGAGGAGAAGGGAAGGGAAGCCTCTGACTCACACAAGAAAGACTGCCATATGCTGCCATCAGCACCACAGTGGTTTGATGGTGCATGTGAGGCACCAAAGACGAAACTAGACGGTACATAACAAACAGCTTGGAAGTACCTGAGTCCTCTCAATTTATAAAAAAAAAATAAAATACTTTTTCATTTATTAAAAGTTATTGCTTATTTTTACTGGTGGAAAACAGAGTAGAAGAAACGATGTTCAATACCAGAAAGAGGCGGACAATCTTTGATCCAGACAGTAGTCAGAGAGGCTGTGTGAATACAGGGCATATTCACACCTAAAACATTTTTTAACATAGACACACAACTGACTACCCCGACGGAGAATGTAAGGAATGATAGAACTGACACTTAGCACAATGTAGTAAAAATGTCTGAAATTACAGGACTGCAGTGACAGACAAAGGAGAGTAAATTATTCTTATGTCTTGCTAACATGTTGTCACGCGTACATGCAGGTCACATGGGAATGAAAAACACCAGAGACACTCTATGTCTGGTTCTGTTTTGTTCTGTACCCGTAGCTCAGAAGACTGGAGCTAAAGCAAGTTAGAAACAGTTTATTATATGTTGCACATAAAAACTCAGAGTAGAGTCCCTGCTTCTGTGAGTCAAGGGGAGTTAGTTGAGGTGGTCCAGGCATCTGATTAGGATGCCTCTAGTGCACCTCCATTTGGAGGTTTTTGGGGCTCGCCCAACTGATAGAACCCAAGATCAACCCAGAACTCTGGAGGTACAGCATGTCTTATATGACATGGGGATGCGTTGGTACAGTGCTGTCGAGAAAAATCTTTTTATATTGCTTTTAACTTACTGCCCCCATGACTCAAGCTTATATAAACAGAAGGGAATGGATGGGAGGATGAATGGATAGATGATATTTAATGGTTTATTGCATAATATAATGCAGTTATTGCAAATTTCACCCCATAAATAAGTGCAGACTACATAAATCGGGGCTCAAACAACAGAGTTGAGAAAATCCTCACAAACTACGAGATGATATTAATTGTCTCACAGAGTGATGCACAACTTCATGTGATCTCTATCATTTAATCTCATTGGAAAGCAGATGTCTGTAATATAAAAACCAATGCAGTGCAGCCTGTTCTAATAATATTAGAGTGGGAAAAAAGAAAAGCTGACCACTAATGAGTCTGGATAAAAATGGTTGTGGAGACACAGTCGACACAGATTGTTTATCCATCAGCGAGATTTGGAGGTGAGATTCAATTTGTGTCGACGTCCGTATGCTAGCTAACAATATATTAAATTGTGAGAATGTTCACCATTGCTTGGCTGCATCATCAACTTTCTTTGCAATGTCTCACTGATTTGTTCCAACGCAGAGCGTCAAGTCAGAAATCTTGTTTCTAAAATCCTAAATAATAAAAATGCTGGATATTATTGGACTAGCCCAAATGAGTCTTCCTCTGTTTTTTTGGAAAGGAGGAATCGGGAACAGAACAGCTAGGACAGCCCAACATAACATCCCATTCTAAGACATCTATATTTCCTTTTCGTAGCCATAGTAATAACTAATCAATCATTGCATGTTGTTCCTTAAATTCAGCTGACATCCTGCTTTTGCAACAAGAATAGAAGACCTGCAAGGGCACTATCCGGTTTTACTTTATTGCAGCTATATTCATCCATCCATATTTTCCTCTGTGGTGCACAGATTTACTACAATGCCAGTGTGGCTACATGCGAAGAGGAAGTGCTCTTAAAATCTATACCACATTGTCATCATCAGTGAGTTTTTGCTTGTGAACCTTGGGAATCTATCTGAACGTGTTTCCTCTCTTCACATAATCCCCTTATCCGAGCTGTGCTGTGGCTGAGCACTGAGACCACTTATCTAATTGCTCTGTGAAAGATATTCCAAGGATGATGATTCAGCTTTAGTTCCCAAAAGTTCCTTAAATGAGGATGTAGGTTTTCCAGGTCCTGGAGGACACTTTAGAAACAAGACAAGGGCAATGATGGTAGTACTGTGACACTAACATTGGTGCTCGGAGGTGAATGCCAGCAACCGCAAACTGCCATCCAGGGTACATTTTTACTCTTGCCAATGTCAGATGAGAATTGGGTCTGAACTCTGTGACCCTGCTCAAGATAAGTGGTTACAGGAATTGGATGGATCAATGGATTGGATAGATCAACATCAATGTCCATCGTAATTCGTGATTAAAGTATTTCAAAGTCCCAAATTTATCAACAAAGTTAGCCAACTTTATCCCCAGGGATTATGAATGTCTATTTTAAATGTCATGCCAAAACATCCAACGTTATGTTTTTGCTCCAATCATTTTCTTGGAACCTGATGTGGCAGCCTGCAAAGCAAGATGCCACAGCTAAAATTACAGTTCAAAAGTAATATTATAAATATTATATATACATATATATTGACATCTACTTGTCACTTTAAGGCTTTAAGTGATGTACAGTTCCAAGCTGCTCGTATTCTAATCGACTGACTTGGATTGTCATTGGACGGAGCACGCTGGGTCTCATTCTCTCCACTCGGGTTCTGAATGATTTGATCAGAGTGATATTGTTGATCGTATTAAACTTTAGTGAGAAGGCAAGTAAAATGTTTCTCAAAATGTTCAATCATTCCTTTAAATGTTGGCAAGAAATGAAGTTTGATTTGTTTGTTATTAGTCCAGTTGCAGTTGTTTCAAATGTCTGAGTTTGGTGTGAATTTGGGCAGATGCATAAAATCCATGTGAAGTTTTCATGCTTCTGTGTCCACATCTCAAACTTAATTATATTAACAACCTTGAGACTACTAATGTCATGATAGTACATTCTACAATTTCACCTTACAGGTCTCTTCCATGTGAATCATGAGATAGAATGAAACATTTGTTCTTGCAGTTTAAAACTTCCTAATGAAGATATGAAATCAAAAACACATATGCTTAATCCCTGTCAGAACAATGATAAATCTTCCTTTAGTTTACACATTTGAACTTTCCATTTCAAAGTCATGTCTTTCCTCTTCTTCAGTTTTCGCTCTTGAGAGGGTTTGGACTTGATGTTCTTTCCTTCGGGTTTGGAAGGCCTTCCCTGCAGCAACTGGCCCGATACTGGCCCATTTTTTTTTCCATAATCTCTGGGGACTGGAAGGAACTGCAGCACAGATGTTCCTGTTCAGCCCAAAACCAAATGACACAGCCAGGATTACAGTCTTGGGCCAGAACCACATGGATGCTGATTGAACGACGGAGGCAATCAAAGCAGATCAGGCTCTGCAAAGAAGCCTAATCATGAAGTCTGGTCAGTTTTTTACCCTGGAGATATAAAAGATATGGACATTGCTATAGAGACGGGCTGAAGACTCTGGTTTAGGTACCCTTTAGTGTGTGTGTGTGTGTGTGTGTGTGTGTGTGTGTGTGTGTGTGTGTGTGTGTGTGTGTGTGTGTGTGTGTGTGTGTGTGTGTGTGTGTGTGTGTGTGTGTGTGTGTGTGTGTGTGTTAGAGATGATCTCAATCCTATGTTCTCTGCTTTTAATATCACACTTCTATGATAATTATTTTATTCTTTGCTTCCAATTTGGTTCTTTCATGCTTGAACACGTTTCCCTTCTGAGAATAAATTATGTTAAATGAAATGAAAAACAGTGCTACAATTATTACTCATGCACATTTAAACTTTATTACATTGAAATGTAGCAGAATTAGTAATGACCTGAAACAATTGTTGTGCCGTTAACGTCAAAAATAAATCAAATGACTGAAAGTAGTTGGGAGCTTAAATGTCATTTTTAATAATGCATTTCATACACTGTTATCTCCCTCGTTCCATTAAGTGCTGAGACAAACAATAGCTGAATTGATAGCAGTAGTACTTGGCTGAAATGATGAAATATTACATGGCTGACATGATAAACTTTTCTAACCTTTTGCCAAGTGATCCCAGGCCACAAATTATGGTGATTTCAAACATGTGATGTTCCTGGAGCTCCTAAAACTCCACAATGTAAAGATACTTTAGCTGAATTTGAGCTCTTCCCTGTTTGAGCTGCAAATACATCCAAACGGTACACCGTTGCTTTTCTTGTCCACCTTGTTTTTGCATGGAGGTGTTCTGTTACTGCTATTGCTGATGATTTGGCACAAAACAAGCTGTTATTATTCTTGTATTAGGTTTATGCAGAGCATCAATACGGAATAAAGGTGCACCAATCCTGGAATGAAAATGCTCTGTACATGGGACAACAGAATGAGAACAGTTTAAAGGAAAAATGCTGGAAAAAGCATGAAGTACTGAGTAGAACAACCAGATTCATATTGTGGCTCAGGATGCCAGGACATTCCCATCAAGCACAAAAAAAAATTGTCTGCTGCTTATGAAACATTCATTGTTTTGCACAGAAAGCAGCAGTAATCTATCCAGAGCTGCACAGCCTTAGATACATGTCAGAGTCCATTGCCATCATTGGACAAGTTGGACGGCCCGAGTTTGATTTTATTCACGGCCAGTGGCTTGAGGTCAACACTTGACACTGCTCTGTTCTGGGTGTTGTCAACTAAACACAGGTGCTCAACTCACAAAATGCTGAATCAAAGCTGGCTTGCCTTCCTGCGTGTTCAGTAGAAGCTGAAGAGGAAACACGGGACAGAGATGCTGCTGATTTCTGGGCTCCACTCCTGTTCCTGCTGAACTGAGCCAGTTTACAGGTAAAACACTGATACCAGTTCAGTAGGCACGGGAGGGCACAGCCCGGACATCGTAATTTACATGCTGATGCAGAAGGTGTTACTCTTCACGTCAGACAAGAAGGCAGTGGTATGCACTGTAAGAACAGGTTAAATCTTTGTTTGCTGAGCACAGCAGCTCCTATACTTGTCAATCTGTCATTTTTGTTCACCACATATGTGAAAGAAGAACAGTAAGTGTCAGAATTACATCTAAACAATTAATTTGTCCTTCAGATTGCTTGAGACAAATGCATCATGTGTCTTGAACTGTCAGTCTTGCTGGCAGGAGTAATGATATTTTTTTTGCTAACATCGGTTTATGTTGTAAAATGAGACTTTATTTTATGTATTTTTTTCCAAGGATAACAAGACCATTTAAGGGATTTTTAATCAACACTTTAATGGAACTTGTCCCCTGTTATAAATTGTGTTAATAGAAATTGCTGCAGTGACCTCATACCATTGTTTTAGTCATGTGATGCAGATAATTTTTTAGGTAGGGGGAAAGAAATGTAAAACAAGTCATTTCATTTAGTGATTTCTGAAGAAGATATGATGATGACCTTTCTTGCTGTTTGTATTGACGACAGATTGTGTTGTTAGGTGTGTCTGCTTCATAATAAGGCTTTTGCTGCATGGGGAGGGATTCATCGAATGACCCACATATGCAGGTTTCATTTCCAACACAGAAGTTCAAGTTGCCACTAAATTACTGACAAATTGCTGGTCCTGAGCAAACTAAGAGGTGCATGAAGTGAGCCTGCCCAGACGGATCTGCCATTTATCACCACATTCCTAAAATCACAATAAAACCTGTGGAATTTTTGAAATCTACAGTTAACGTGGGAGAGATTGTCTCACTGAAACACATTCAAATATATTTGGCATACGTGGTGATTCTTGCCAGATGCATAAGATAAGAGATTTGTTGCTTCAGCTTGTCTCATGCCTGGACCACTTTGCATTATCAAGATTTGCATTTTGTCCATAGTAAGACAACATAGCGCCAACATAGCACCTGCAAGGGAACTTTAATCTCTGCAATTCCCAGCCTCCTTCCCTCCCTCTTCACCTAATCCCTCAATCATCCTCCCCGCCCTTCAACTTCTTTCCATTCACCAGAACAAATCCTGTCCATCGAATCAACTCTTTCACCTCAGGCACTGAACTTAGCCACTGTGAACAACACATAGCAACGATCAATGCTCACCAATTAGCTAAGCTCTGTGCCTTTAGCAAGTGACGGGCTGGTCTTTTAGGAGATTCAGAAAGGCCTTTATGTGTCTGCTCCGTGGTAAATTTATCTCCAAGTCAAGCATTGCTTATGACACGGTTTTGTGGCACTTCCAACTTGGTTCCTTGACATTGTGCTTCAAAGTTTGCTGCTAATGGAGAATCCTGGATCATCACAATTATACACTAGCCTATAAAAACTTTCAGCCCAAACATGGGCAGTCTCAAAAGGCTTTGAGGGTGCAAAGAGCTAAAATCAATTTTCTAGCTGATTTTCTAAGGGAGACAGGTTTTGAAATTTGATAACTTAATAATATGCATATTTTAATTCATATTTAAGAACTTTTTAGAAGGCCTTTAAGGGGGAAACATGTTCTGTTACAGTTGGCCATAGTAAGTGGTCACAGTATCTACGTGAATTCACCATTTTTATTGTGGCACCACAGAAACATCCAGCTTTAGTTCAAAAAGACAAAGGAACCCTCTGTGGATATTAAACATAATCACCTGCTGAGCTGTGAAAGAGTGGAAATCCCTGGCAATGTGATTTTTGTTTCTCTTTGTGCATCAAATCACGGTGCCAGGAACCCTCCCCACCACAGCCAAGGGCCCCACCCTGCCCGATCTCCAGCATCCTCCTGGGTTCCAGATGTCTTTGTCACCCCCCACCTCCTCCCCCGCAGCCGGGGCATCTGTGACCTGAAAGAAGAGGAATAAAGAGAGACGTTAAGATTCTAAAAACAGACCTTATTTTAGAGGTTAACCTGATCTGATGATAATCTATCGTCCATTTCAAACCAGTCATGTCACCCTGGGATGAAAAATGGCACAAATCACGTCGCTAACAAGAGATATTAATGTTTGTGGGATGTGGAGAATGACTCAGCAGACTATTCTGTTGACGTCAGCAGTATACAGCAGATGTGGAGTCTAATTGGAACATGCAGAGCCAGCTATCTCGTCAGTTAAAGCAGCTCAAAGAGAAAACACTAGTTCTTTGTGATGGTGAAGGCAATGCAAGCTGCCTGCTGCTGCTGCATACCCGCTAAAGACCCGCTAAAATGTCATCCAAAGAGAACATGCACCAGGAGATCCATGTGTCGCTTTCACGAAATAATAAGCAAACAATGTCAAATAGACTTGGTTCTAATCTGTTTTGGGTTCCCATTACACAAACTGGTGTCAGGTCAGACGGGACCGTGTGACTCGTTCTCATTCTGAAGACGAAATAACATTGCTGGGTGGTTTTACAAGGGGAGACATAGAAAAACAAAATCAAGCTCTTTTAACGACTTCCTTGTAAAATTGGAATGTGACTGTGTATTACTATTATCTGCTGTTGTTGTTTACCCTGTTTTGCAAGGAAAATTCCAGACCCACCCTGATGGAGGAGGAATAATGACAGGATTGTTCAGCGGCGAGGAGGAGGTTAGGGCTTAGAGCTGTCTGTCCTTTATTGGTTTTCATACATCGTCTCCTCCTCATACTGGTCTTGACTCTATAAACGACTGAAAAATAAATTAGTTGTAATATTAAAATATGTCATTCCAGAAAAAAATAAAATAAAATCAGCTGTTGTCAGCTATTTTAACTGTTCGATTTATCTTCCTGGGGTTAAAGACATATTCTTCAGGTTAACTGAGGACTATGCAGAGCCAAGTCCGACTAATTTTATCATGATATTCATACCAGTTTTTAATTAACCGATCACATTAACTTGTGTCTTTATTCTGGTGGAATCCATTTTTAGTGCATGTTGAAGTTATATTTATTTCAAAGAACATTAATAAGACCTGTCTTTAGAAAATGTTATACTTGTCTACACTGGTAGATACATAAATACGGGTACATTGTCTGTTGACAGGTTCTCAATGGTATTTGTGCATCTTTTGAAAAGGAATTGGGTTTCCTCCACGGCCCTCGTGTTCACCTGCAGAGCCACGGTACATGTTGTACAACCTAACAAAGGCATGAAGATTCCTTCCAGACAGAAAGATGTATCTGTTCTGTCAGCCAGTGTTAACAGTCACCCCTCCCTGCTCAAAAACCATGAAAGAACATGTTTGCCCAGGTTGTGAGATGTGGGACGTAAAGTTTTGCTTCACTGAACACTTTTAGAAAAGTCGCTTTTTTCCGGAGTGTTTGTCCTTGCTGGTTATTTGTCACTGGCCTCAAACAGTCAGAGTTTGAGGGAAGCAAAGGTGAAGGTCACAACATCTGACATGACTGTGACCCCATTCTTGTCTCCCAGGTGTGGAAGGTATGAGAAGTAACACACTGACGACAGGATTATTGTTGTCTAAATAAATAATAGAGTATAGAGTAATAGAGTCACAGTTCTGCCCAGCAGGGGAAAAGGAATCCTACTATTACTTTGATTAAATTATTATCAACTAACAGATGTTTGTAAAAAAAAAAAAAAAAAAAAAAAACATAAAAGGGAAAAAAATTCTTCCAAATACATTAATTTTTCTATCCTCCTCACATTTTAAATGTTTTTTTATTTCAAAAACGACCAATCAATTATAAAAAAAAAAGTTGAAACAGTACGTCATTAATACTCTATCAATATCCCATTTCATCCCTATGCTAGTCTAAACTTCTGTAGAATGAAGTATAATAAATTAATAATAAATAAATAATTAATGTAATAACAAAATAATGATGCATAATGAAAATTATGACACAATGTTGGTTGGAACGAGACTGTTGGAAGTGTTCAAGTTGACATTATTTTCAAATGTGTAGCGCTACCAAACTTGACTCCTGTTGTCATGTTTTAAGATTGTGTGTGAACTCAAATGAACATCATTTACAGCCTTGTTATTGTTAGATGAGGCTGAAGGTGTGAACAGAAAATGCATGGGCTGCACTCTCAGCTGAACAAAGTGACGTCATTCACACAGCCTGGAGAAATTGCTTGTTGGGCAAAGACCAAAGGAGAGTGGAAATTATATCTACACTGTAGCTGAAGTGGTATTCAGTAACCTAAAAACGTGAAAAGTAAACTTTATATAGAGATTCACAGCTGTTATGTCTGCTTGTAAAACTTCCCTCATTTTTGTGGCTGCTTCTCTTCAGTTTTCTTTCAAATGTGGCAAACCACATTATTGTTCTGCTCTTAGCAGGTGGAAGAGTACTTACACAGGAGAAGTTGTGACATGTGTAGTGACAACTACATAAGAACACAACCATGCAGCTCTGACGTCACCTTCAACTCACACATTAGTGTCACCATGATTTGTCACACTGCTCTGACAAAACACACGAGAAAAGACGAAGAAAAAAGTACGAGAGAGAGAGAGAGAGAGAGAGAGAGAGAGAGAGAGAGAGAGAGAGAGAGAGAGAGAGAGAATGAAACATGTCTGATATTATGAAGCAGACCCCGTTCTGACAGAGATCCCCCCAACAGGAGGTGCAGATGACCACAAAGCTCCAGGTGATTGATCAATGTCTGATGTGGTCACAGCTCAACTTGACTGGTGAGTTCTTGTCAGACAGTTGTTGCTTTTCTGTTTTGGAAAGTGTCTGTGACTGCAAGAGTGTTGTTATGCATTCAGTCAACTACCATTATCAATCACCAGTTAGCCCCAGCTGACTTTTCACCCAACATCAGAGAACATGTCCCCTGGGCACACACAAATTGAGCTGCGAGCAGCAAAATGCCCCCACCTCAAAGTCCCAATAATATATATTAAATATATATGAATTCTAAATTCTGAATATAATTTTTGTTTAATTCATTTTATTTAACATTCAATAAATTAATTCATTATAATACATTATATTATACATTCATCTAAAAACTCTAAGCCAGGCAGAAGGAAATTTTTTAAATTCCTGAAACGTCCGAGGAGCCACAACTATCTTAGGGAGGAAACCTTCATCTGAGATAAAATTATCACAATGTTAAAGGGTACATTTTTAGTGAATGGTTTCACTAATGAATGGTTTTTTAGTTTTTGACCTATGATAAAACAAAGGACACGTGCAGATTGATCACCAGGGCATAAAAATGATGCAATGCAGATCACAAAGCTTTTCTGACTGAACACATCTTTAAGCTTCTTTTCATTATTCACATAACCATCTCTGTTGCAGCCTGTGCAGCCTGAATTCTGAACCAAGGACACCTGATTCCAGTAATAAGTATGATCTCATCATTTGAAGATTTATCTGGCCTCTACCTGTGATGGCAGAGAGAGAGAGGATGACATGCAGCAAAGGGCAAAGGCCTGGTGTGTGTGTGTGTGTGTGTGTGTGTGTGTGTGTGTGTGTGTGTGTGTGTGTGTGTGTGTGCGCGTGTGTGTGTGTGTGTGTGTGTGTGTGTGTGTGTGTGTGTGTGTGTGTGTGTGTGTGTGTGTGTGTGTGTGTGTGTTGGTTGGTGTCTGAAGAACAATAGGCATGTTTGACTTCTGACATCATATGAAACTTCACTCCAAGCATACCAGCCGATCAAGAAGAAGTAGTGTGTACCAAACACTGGTTAAGGAAAGCAACACAACACACTGTAAAGTTCTTGAACACATTGCGAATCAGTTAATTGTCAAACTGCAGATAGAAGACTCAGCCAGAGATCGCTGTTCAAACTGGAGACTAGATTTGTTCATTGAGCTGGGGGCCTCGAGGGAGAGAGGAGGCTTCCAGTTACAAAGAGAAACTCTCTCAGCTCAGGTATCCTACCAGACATGGTAGGGGTGTCAATCATTAGACCCAACCCTACATGCTGATGAATTTGCAGGGATGTGACTGGATTTTCCTTCGTTTCCAGGGATCTAGTATTCATGTTTAAAGATGTTCCCCAGCTATCAGTGTCTGTCAAGGGGAACAAATAATCAGGTCTATAGGAATGCAATGAAAACATCCAGAACAGATGACTTCACCAACAATAATATGTGTGAGGGGGACCGCCTGATATGTTTTATATGTTTATTTGTTTTGCATTTCATTTACATCACTGTGAAATTTACATCATCTGGGAGTCCACAAGAATGCCCTGTTCACGATTACTACTAACAAGATTGCAAATCTTATTTATTAGTGGCAGTTTGTATTTAATGCAAGCGATATATTTGTCAAATTCTGTGAAAATTAAACCAAGTCAACTCATTTATGTAGTGGACCATCCATAAGTTATCAAACATTCATTGATTTTCATGTAGACAACTATGATCATTGAATCTTCAGCCGCCTTTATGCAGCTTTCGGAACAATTACATTTAATTCTTTTTATGGAAATACCATATTGTTCAGATCAGTTTATTGGATTATTAAATCCTCAATTTGATATCAGGGAAAGACATCAGCCATTGAGTAAGCTACCTGGATATCTAAGATTAAAGAGAGCTGCCCACTGCATCGTGAAGTCATCAGTTTGGTACAACAGGAACAGTTAATGTCAAGAAAGAAATGATGCAGGAGTTTTAATTCTTACCTCTACTCTCTACAACTACCTCGACTACCTCACTACTTGTCTGCATTGCTATCTGGTGTCATCTAACCTCAATGGGAAAGTGAGTTCCATTAATTTTAACCGTTGAGAAGCTACACAAGTGATGTGATGATTACATTGCAACAAAAAACATAAAAATGATGCAGTACAATAATGTTGTAGAGAGAGAGTGAGAGAAAGAGACAGAGAGAGAGAGAGAGAGAGACGGAGAAGGAAATATGGGTCCTTCAGGAAATCATAAGCGACCTATTAGAGAGCAGATCAACTGCCATGATTCCAAAATTGACTGTTGTTCAGCCAGCATCTCTCAATCAGAAAGTATTTGCATTTACAGAAAAATCAACCCGATGAAATTTCAAAAACAAAAAAAGTATACCTACAGATAACCAAGGGCATTAAATATTCATAAGATATATTATACATAACAATAAAATAGTATTTTATAACATGTTAACATATTGCAGGGTGTTTTTGTCACAAGACGTTCAGAGGGGATCGGTGCCAAAGCGCTCCATATTGGTGAGTCACTGCCGCATCACAGGTAAAATATAAATCTGTCTCAAACAATTACACCTCAGCTGAAGAGCCCGAGGGCATTAAAAAGTCATTAGTGGCTCTTGTAGGGTCTGAGCTTTATTATTTAGTTCATTATGTCACTCAGTCCTGATAAAGCAGCATGTGATGGATGAATGGAGCAGGCATACAGCAGCAGCTTTTTCTCATGTCCCATTAACAATAATCCACTTTGCATAAAGTTAATGCAATTTGGTGGGGATGTAATTTCATGCAAAATCAATCATTACTATCCTTTTCTTAGAAATGGAACAGAATATAGGGCTAAACAGATTTGGGAATATTATGTCAAAAAGTCCTTGGTGCTAAATCATAGTGTTATCTTTGTAGAGGCACTGGCTCAACCTTTATAGGAACAATGTCGACATGGAAAAGGATCGAACCGTGTGCTCTGACAGAAACATAATCCATTACGGTGCACGGGGGGAAATGGCAAAGCTACATTAAACCCTGGCGTACACTCTCTGAATCTGATAGTACTGTAGTAGCTATCTCAGCTATTAGCTAATAGCAACACTGATAACATTTTGAAGAGACTCTCAGAAGGGAACTAAAAATAAAGGGAGGTGTAGTAACGTGTGAAAACAACAGACACACCAAAAGCGTGCAGGTATGAAAGATAGGAGTATTTATACATGCAAAATGTGTATTTGTTTGTTAGAGCAATGTAACTGTGGAAGAAATGAAGGAAAAACATCAATGCTGGATTCACCTGGTTCACCTGAGGACAGGACGTGTCGGTTCCACGTCTCACACCCGATTCAACTCAACCAACCACTTTTTTTTTTTTTAATATGTGGCACGCCCTGAACTCAGCGTTCTTGGGATTTACGACAACACCTCTGAGAACAAAAGCCTACTTTAAGGTTGATCCTTCTCCCTTTTATTCCTTCTGCATTTTGAAGTTGTGCCATAAACATTTAAATGTAAAAATAACAAGTGAAGACCGCAGCAGTGTAAATGATTTAATTCACATGTAGGTAAGGAGAGAGGAGGAGGCAATAGGGAGAGATCCCTGGCTGTCTATGGAGGAGCATCCATCAACAGGGTATGTCAGGAGGCCAGAGGGAGTTGGCGTGTTTGGATTGTGACCCCTGTAACCCGCAGCTTTCCTCCCACCCTAAGCATGCAATCTCTCCACTGACGGTGGCCTGTGCGGCTACTGTGTCTGCAGCGCTAAAACAAAGCAGCCAGACGTATGTCATCTAATGTGATTATGAAATCAGCGGCTGGCAAGTACATTGAACTGCCTGCACCCCTGACTTGGGGACGTTTCTGTGATAAATGTAAATGTCTACATTTATTATTTGTCTGTTTGTTTGTTCAGGTTTTTACCTGAATGATTATGTGTGTAAAGGCCCTACTCCAGTGCCACCAAGGCACGCTGTTTACTGCCTGGTTGGTTGTAAAAAAGTAAATAAGCATCGGTGGGATTTTATCAAAGGGTCCTTCATTTGGTTCATGGTTAAGATGACTTTGGTGTGTGTGTGTGTGTGCTGTAATTGCCTCGGCTCAGACAGAAATTCTCTGTGGCAGATGCATGGCTGTTCTGAAAGAGCTGAGGGAAACCATGCTGTCCTGTGCACTTAAACACTCTGCAGTTGATCTGAGAGAAAACAGCAAACACACAAAGTGCTGGGCAAACCATGAGGGAGGAGAAAGCAATTTAGCTATAGACAGGACACACACACACACACACACACACACACAGATGCAAGAGGGTCACACAGGTGCACCTCTTACTGGAGAGCACCGCCGGACAGACATGTGGTCACAATTACATAAACTTCTATTAATCACAGCAAAGCATCAATCAAAGCAGAACACCAAAGGTGTGTTCAGTGCTGTTCACACAATGTCCATACCCACACCTGCCGCAGGTGGGGAGAATAGTGTTAAATAAAGCTGAATTTACTGACGTTTCAAATGTTTATATTTGTTACTTAGTAAATGTGAGCCAACAAACGCCGACTAATAATATGGAACATCCATATTCAGATGCTCTTTGTTTGTGGGGGCTTTACAGTTACATGGAGAATAGTTTATGGAAACTATTCTCACCTTATGTCCCTTGACTGCTGTCCCTGAGCAGTGACTGGACTGCTTTGCTTGTTGGGGAGGTAGCTTAACCATTAACTTCAGGTAACTATACTGGGCTCAGGAGGCCAATCACAGGACGAGATGGAGTTTGATGATGGAGACCTCCATCGTGAGATTAAATGAAACCAATGTGATCATAGGCAATCCAGATCCAACAATGCTCAATGCCTTTTCTCAAATCTAAAGGCTAACTGTTTCAGTTAGCTATGCAGTGAACATGAGCAGTCCATTAGCTGGCTCTTGGTTCCAGGGGCCAAACCTGGTAAGTAAACTACATCAGTGCAGGACTCTCTATCAATAAACTGGTCTCTGTTGAGTGTAGACCAGTCATTATTGCATGTTTGTGTTGGGTCAAACCTCTGACATTGATTAGCACAGTCACTCAGACTATGCTCGTCGAACATCTAGACACGTGACAGGGGAATGGAACATACATTCAACACACAAGCCTCTCCCAACGTAAGCATTGTTATAGAGGTAAATAGTCTTCTTCCCTCCGTTATGTGTGAACATTTAACTTCAAGCAGCTGCAGAGCAACATGTGCAGCCTGACGTGTAGTTCCTGCCCATGTGAAGCATGGCCATTGTTATTTTCTAATAGATGATGTCAAATTTGACATAAATGTATATATAAATCCAACATTTTAAAACATACAATATGTAAAAGCATGAGCCTCACATTTATGTTTGGAGGATCTTTCGCATGGAAACAAAAACAGGCCATGATAAAACTTTGGAGCACACTCAAATATTTAAGCTATTTGTCCAAAAATGTTCTCTGCACTTGACTTTGGGTTTAGATCATCCCACACTCCTTCTCTAAACAGTAGCAAGAGCGTGGCTTACAACAAAACACCCTACAGTCATGAGCTTGCATAGAAATAGTGCCTGTAACGCAGCCAACTGTAATGCAGGTGAGCAGGGATCAAAACCAAATGCAGCTTTATTCAACTTTTATCAGGTTTTTCATTGACATGGAATTTAAAGGAATACTGTAGCACCAGTCATGCAACCAGACTGAACAGCAACATTATTATTGAAATATCTCCATTAAGATGATGATGGTTGCCAAAATAAAAAAAACTTGTTATACAAATTGAGGCATTTCCTCGAGTATTATCATATTAATCAGCGTTAGACTACGACAACTGTTTTATGTCCATGGCATCAGGGTGAAGTTTAAATTTTATATGTCATCATCTCACCAGCTGAATAACAAAGGAGAGCAGCACCACACAGTGAAAACAGCATAATTTGGAAATATAAAAACTGAGCCACAAAGGAAAAGAGTCAAAGGAAAAAATTGTGTGTGTGAAGAAGCATGTGAGAGACAGAGAGAGGTGTTTGTCACTCACCATGCCCACAGGTCCGTTTGTGCTACTGGGTAAGTCTGAGTCAGCTTAGAGTTTAGATGAGGATATGCACAAAGAGGAAGCGTCAGCCCTAGGGAAGGACCACACTGACTAGCTAACTACACAACTGACTACACATCTAGTGACTGACTAGACAGCTGTATGACTGCCTGACTGACAGCATGACTTTGCCAGCTGTGCCATTTCAGATCCAAAAATCAGCCGGCAGTGCAATCCTCAGAGCTCAGAACTCCCAACTGAGGCCTCGCTGCGAAAGCTGTCCACTCTCGTCATCTCCTACACTTTCCAAGGCCACTTCCCAAAAGCTCGAAGCCCAGCAAGGAGCAGGGAGAGGTGGGTAAATGAAGATTTCCCCCCCTGGTTCCCACACTCTGCGAGGAGGGGAGGAGAGGAATGGAGGCTGCTCCGTTCCCATAGAGGTCAGATGTGGAGTTAACACACCCCAGCCAGCAGGCTGGTAACTTCTGCCTGCCCTGCTCCCGGAGTTGTCTCCCCTTCTCTCCCTCTTTCTCCTCCCTGCAAAGTTGATAAGTCACTCTGGAGGCACAGCAGAGCACCAACCCACTCAGGCACTCACACACACCCTGGAGTCATAGTGGAGGCAGAGAGAGACTTTCAGCCAGTTGTCCCAGGAGGTCCACTGTCCATATGAGAGTCTGGAGGCAAGAGCTGGCAGTTCCCCGGCTTTCCTCCCTCCTACCTCCATTCTTCCCTCCCTGCCTCCCTCCCTCCCTGCCTCCCTCTCTGCCTCTCCTCTTTCATTCCACTCTAGTTTTTTTTTTTTTACAGCCTCCGCTGAGACAGTCTTATTGTGGCAATTGCATTAGTCTTTAGCGAGTGAGGAATGGCTCTTAGTGCCTAATGCAATGTAGTATCTCTCTGTCTTTGCCTCCCTTTCTCCTTATCTCTCTTTCAGCCCTCTTTCTCTGTCTCACCCTCTCTCTCTCTCTCTCTAAGTTTGACTTGTACACGTACACATACATACCTCCTCTCCTTCCTTCTTGGCAGATTTTCTTCTTCTTTTGTGAGCTATCCCTTAAAGGGACACTGTCTCTCTTTGCTCCTTCGTGGAGGTGCTGAGGTACCTGATCACTAATCAATAGTGGGCGTGTAGTTATGTTTTACATGCCCACACTGACACAAGATATTATCACAATATAGAAATATAGAAATATAGTTACAGGTGCTACAATAATAATGAACATATTTATAATTTGAAATTATTAATCATGTAAATCTTTTAAAACCACTTCAGATGAAAATTGCTACTCATTTCTGGCCAGTCAGCATCAATTCTGCTAGGATAAAGTCCAGCTGGCCCTTTGTGTTTAATTAGCTGTAGCCATCTAGTTGATTAAGCTAGCGATCCCCATGAATTACTAGAAAATATTGTTTCTCTCTGATTTAATTTTATTAAAAAAACATTTTTAATAATTTTCCTATCCTGATTTTTTCCTTGATTTCTTTTTAAATGACTCAGCCAAAAAAACAACAAAACCCAAACAAAACAGAAACAGTGCAGTGTCTTTGTCAATCAATTC
Source organism: Antennarius maculatus (assembly GCA_013358685.1). Classification (NCBI taxonomy): domain Eukaryota; kingdom Metazoa; phylum Chordata; class Actinopteri; order Lophiiformes; family Antennariidae; genus Antennarius; species Antennarius maculatus. The sequence continues at coordinate 6,774,240 of CM023610.1, read as the reverse complement.
ATAAAAGAACATCAGGTAAAACTAAGAAATTATATTTTCTTATATTGCACAGTTGAATCAACTGGTCCATGTGTTGTGACAAGGAAAAATTCAGACATTTCTTCTGGTGTAGCTCTGTTTCTATGCTTAGCATACTTGTCATACTTGTTCATTATTTCTGCCATTGTTCAGGGTTTACTGACATCTTGCGGTGTGGCTGTTTAATGATCCTGCAATTTCGTCCGGGATTAATAAAGTATCTATCTATCTACCAACCTACCTACCTACCTACCTACCTACCTACCTACCTACCAACCTACCTACCTACCTACCTACCTACCTACCTACCTACCTACCTACCTACCTACCTACCTACCTACCTACCAACCTACCTACCGACCTACCGACCTACCTACCGACCTACCTACCTACCTACCTACCTACCTACCTACCTACCTACCTACCTACCTACCAACCTACCTACCTACCTACCTACCTACCTACCTACCTACCTACCTATCTATCTATCTAACATCATGTTGTTAGTTAGCTTGCAACGTGCTGCTTGGCCTTAGCAATAAGACTTCAGTAGGTCTACTCCTGGTGTCAGTATGTTAGTTGGACAGTTACACCACCAGCCTCGCCATGCACCTGCTTTGACTTAGTCATTGTGGATCATCGCCATTTGCATAGATGTGGGTTTGGTTTCAAAAGGTGTCAATGCTGAGAAGATTATTTGCTGTTTAAATCAGCTACATGAACATCTAAACAAACCACTGTGTAGAAGTTTAACATGAAAAGTATGTCAGCTTGTGCAGATGCCCTGTCCAATGCCAGAAAAGTTATCTGCACCTAAACCAACCTTTGGAGAATATTTTGGCAGAAAAACTCCTGCATTCACAGTTAAACACTGAAATGTTTTGAGTCAAGCAAATGGAAAACTGCAATTAGATGAAATCCTATTAGTAGAGATTAGAACATTAGAAGGGGTTTCAAGCAAAAATGGAAGACAAGATAATCATAGTATGATCTGGACAACTACAACTTTCTGTACACTTTTCTGGATGATGTTACAAATACAGATGCAGTGACATTTAGTTTTCCAAAGTTTCTGTAACTTTCACAGAAAACACAACAAAGCATTTGGATTTGCTTCAGTCATGGTTAAGGAAGGGCAGAAAAGGACATTTTACAAAAAGTTGGTGTCAATTGTGTGAGAATTCCACTGTGACATTTGTGAGTGTGTATAATGATTTGAAAAATCATTAAAAAAAATTATACTCATACTGCAAATTTGTTACTTTTCTTGTCAGCATTATGACAAGAAAAGCAAGGGGTGGAGACATACTGTATAACATACACAGTCACCAAGTAAAAAACAAAAGTCGTTATTCTTATTTGAAAGCTTGAGTAAATAAAAACCCCACAAATTTCTGCTGAAAAAGTTATCTTATGCAATAATTACCTAATGCAATAATTACCATCTCAGTTGATAACTAATTGAAAGGAGTGAGCAAGTTCACCTGAAGAATTTTATCAATACATTTTGTCTAAATTTTGTTATCAACAAAGTCCCAGAGATTATCAATTTATTACATTTTTTATTATTGTTCATTGTGTACTGTATATACCTCATCAACACATGAAGAAATACAGTATAACACATGTCATAGTTGTCAAGCTCAGAAAAACGTGATCATGGAAGGTGTTTTAGTAAATGATAAAATGTAATCTAAAGTCAATTTAGTGAAACCAGAATTAAAAATAGCGTACAATGCAATTTTTCTTTTTCAAGATGCAACTGATATTAATCTATGAAAAAGCACAGTTTTGAATTTGCAAAGTTGCATCCACTCATGTCTGTAAATCTCAGTCATTACGTTGAGTAAATTACTGTGACAGTAAATCCAGTTGAGGGCTGACAGCATTTCATCTGCAGTTTGACACTGGAGAGTGACGGAAGAGGAGAAAGTCAGAATTTCTATTGACACAACAGTGTGTCCAAAATAACTTTTCTGTCCTGCTGATGTGTCTTTAAAAACTAGGCTGAACTTTCATTCACTCTGTACAAAAGGTCAGTGAGGGTAAAAGGGCTCCACTTTGTTAAAAAAAAAGAATTTAATGCTGTTAATGCGCCACAGAATATGTAAACAACATAGTTTAGACTTTTGGTACACAGCACAGACATCATAATGAGGTTTCTCTGAGGCACAGACATGGCCACCAATGTCTCCAACTGCTGCTCCCCACTGTAAATCTAAAATGATTAGAGGACAGCAGCTAAGATTAGACAGTATTTCAAAGAGTATTACATGTCCAGACATAACGGCCATTAATTAGACTCTTGTGTTCTCTTTGAAGTTAGATAATATCTTACAAAAGCGGTTTGGGAGTGAGAACTGCAGCCCCTGCAATGTTCTTGGAGCTTTGTGTCCATCTCATAACTCAAAGCTGTGTTATCAGTGCCATCTATCACCACACTGCACACAGCCATTGTCATCGGCTACAGTCATTCTTATTCCACGATGGGTTGTCTATTTTCATGAGCTAATGATGCAACAGTCGTGTGATAGTTATCATCTAAATTAGAAAATGTAGTGTCATTTCTTATCTCTAAAGACAGATAATCAGGTAAACAGAGACATTTTCACAGGTTTGAGATTTCTGAAGCTGACTTGTAGTGCTTGACATAGCATTTTGCAGTACAGCCCCAATGGATCAAATTAATATTGTATCCATACACAGAGGAACATTTCTTTTTTGTTTTTACAACTCACAAACTAGTCATTTCACCTTACCTAATTCTGTGCAAAAAGAAAAAGGAAATGCATTGTGGGTGGGCATTTGGGGGCCAGAGCTGGTTGAGTGATTGGTTGTTTGGCTGCTTGGATTACAGTTAATCATAACCATACATCTCTCCATTATGTGACTGGGATGGTCGGAGAAACCGGAACAGTCTGAGAAATCTGGCAAGCATGAGGAAGACAGATTGGTCGGTTTGTTATAGTTATTTCTCTTCTCTGCTCTCGCACCGTCATCAAGCAACCTGCAAGCTCTGCTTGCTTTCTTCATTCCAACCTTCAGGTCAATCAGGTGGTTATTTTTGGCCAATCCTTATCATCCCACTCCTTTTCTTACTGCATTTGCAGATTGAGGTAGAAGATTTTCATTTTCGTTCATGCTCAGACTATACTTTCTGGATCTTGAAAGCCCTTTTGTGCATGAGAAACCGACTCAGTCTTAACCTCTGAACTTTTTCTGTGAGGTTTTTTTTATTTTTCTTGAAATAGGCTTTGTAAGAGCTGTGAATCTCTAAGCCAGGCTTTGAGAGCAGCGTTCCACTTCATAAGAATTTGCCTCCATCTGTTCATGTGGGAGTCCAGGAGGTTGGGCTGGAGCCTACCCCAGCTAACAGTGGGTGAGAGACTGGACACTATTATTCTGAATCTTCATTTTCTGTGTCGCTTCTCTTAATTTGGTTTCAAATTTTAAGATATAAAAGAAACCAAACAACAAAAATTTGCTGAAGTGAAAAAGTGCTCATGACAAAGCTTGGAGTCAACACAAGAATGACTCGGAACATGACACATGTAACTAAATAGTGAGGCAGATGATATCCCATAACGCACTGTGTCAGTCAACAAATTCTTTCATTTATAATTCATGTAACTAGGTAACACAGTTGTTGAGGTCTTCCATTTCTGCTGTATTTCCATATCTTTGGATGTTATTTACAAAATTGACAAACTCAATTCACAGCAAAGGCTGTTCAGTTGACAGGTCGTCATCAGGTCTCCATGATCACTGACACGTTCAAGGACCCAAGCACATGTTTCTGGAGGCCTGGGGTTACATTCAAGCAGCAGCACAGCCTCACCTCCTGCTAACATTGCATCATGTGTGTTACAAAAAAAATAAGATCTAAAAATTTGACCTCATTAAGGATGCACCAGAATGCGTTGAAGAACTCTGCACTGATGCTGAAAACAGGACTTGATGTTAATATCTTTCATGCTGCAATTGTTCTAATTACTGTCAAAAAATTTTTTTTACATATTTAATTCCATTTACTAATGTGTTATATGTTCAGTGGTTCTTCCAGTCTTCAGTGTGCAGAACAGCAGACCAGCTAAAACTGCTGACTCACAGAATGATACCTCAAATGAAATGAAAATGAGTAGGTAGAATCTTGTGATACCAAATTACCACTCACTCTGAAAATTAGAAAAATTTAATCAGCACTAGTGAGAAAATAGTTTCAGGCAATGAAAACAGTCCTAGCACAACATTAGTCATAGATCATGAAGGTGCTGCCGTCTCAGCAGGAAACAATCCAGCTTTCAAGGCAGTGAGCTCATTCCTGCAGCCAAGGTGCTGATGTTTGCCTATGTTTCTCATATTTTCTCTCTGGTGTATTTGTTTGTTTAAACTGGACTGAAGTATACAGACTTTCCAGCCAACATAAAGTAGAGGACTGGGGTGACTGATGGGGATTTTACCTTCATTTTTAGTAACCAACAGTAAAGAACAAACCTTAAGTACTAATGTTGGTGACTTCAGACTGACTGGAATCCCAGTCTCAATCCTTCTGTAATCATAAATTTTATTTTTAAATCTTTAAATGAGTATTTTTGTTTAAACAAATGTTGATTGCAAGATTTATTCAAATATTTCCGCAGCTGCTTGTTCCTGTCCTAAACCTATGTTTTGAGATTGAACCACACAGCCAGAGAGCAAAGAGAGGAGAGGTTGACAGAGCGAGAGAGGAGACAGACAGCCTGGCTGCTTGTCTTCAACTTTTCCATGTGGGCTGAAGACAGTGCCAGTGGGGATGCCATGCATGGTGCTCTGCTGGGAAATGAAGCCTACGCAATAAATGACGGAGGGAACGAGAACAAACACAGTCACAAGCACAATCACAAAGTCACAATGGCCGACTACGCAGACAGTCAACTACAAACAAAACACTTGTACAAAGACACACACACATGACCTATGCAAATGAGCTCTAGGGGCTCCTTGGCATGTGGGAGCCAAGTTCTGTTGCCCACATCCTGTTTCCAGACTGAGCTCGCCTCTTCTCCCAGTGAAGCAGCATGGATGAAAAACTGCATTGACAGAAGAGATAATTTATTATTGTATAGCATTTCTGTTTTTCTTTTTTCAGTACAATATCTCCCAACACCCTGAAATTCTGTACATCTGTGTGCCAGCCTTGAAGATTTTATTCTTTTAGGGGATTTTTTATTTGCTACAACCTTTCTAGCAATGCACTTAATTCTCTTTTTTTTAAAGGATACATCAGGCATTGTAGAGGCTTGCTGAGCATCTTATAACTACAATATATAGACCTTTTTGAAGCCTCACCAATTGCAGTGACTGAACAGCGTCTCTGCAGCTGGCCTTAGTCAGACACAGTGGACAAAGAAAATCAAATACAAGCTAAGACATTTAGCCATCCTTATACAGGCCTGCTAAACAGCTCTGAGTGGAAATAGATACTCTGCTTGTCTGAAACTCTCTGTTATTCTTTATTTGATCCCATATTCCTCAAGCATGAGGCCAGCTGTAGCTTGACTTATTACAAATTGCACAGCCACATGTATTAATTTTGAGTGCACTCACTTCTGCTCAATACAATAGATTACAAACCTTTTACAATTTTATGAGACCTCTTTCTCTTCCATTCAATTGCCTCTTTTCCACAGCAGTCATTTTGATTTGTCATAGTACGAGAAATGCTGGTGTGACTAATGACATTAACAATGGTTCAGTTACATTTAGTTTTTCTGTGAGCCACAAGAGAGAGACAGCAAGCACAAAACTGAGGCCCTGAGCACTATGAATGTTTTTAGTTGCACTTGTACTTTTACTGCAGCAACACAAAAGGTATTGTTGAAGTGCAACTTAGTATCATAAAGATCTACCTTCAAATTCGGACATAAAGAAACATGCACAAATAAATAAATATGTTTTATACGTTTTACTATCCTTATTAATCCAGTATATCAGCTATTTTTTGGATTACTAGGGTATGTCCACTTTAGCACGCCAAATATCAGCTGCAGTTCAGACATCAAAAGGATAAATGTCAAAAGGAGAGAATGAGCAGGTGAGATTAAGGAATAACAAAATAGGGAAGCCAAGATGCAGTGAAGAGATTCCAATGATACAGGATGGGGGGATGAACAGAGGCAGGCAAGACAGACACACATTCAGGACATTGGCTATAAAGCACGAGGTCAGTGCCCCGTGGCTCTGCTTATATGAGGGGCTCAGGGAAGAATACTCTGATGACACTACTGCCCTGCACCAATGGACAAGAACCAGCAAACAGCAGACACATGTCAGACCAGTACACAATGCAATACTTAACAAACAAGATTAGAAACACATTTTAAGAGGTATTCAGGTAAATGCAGACATTTATGGAATAACTTTGTTGATCCTTTAATGTTTTATTGAATTTCATCTGGTGGAAATTTCCCTCTGTCCACATTTGATATATGTACATGTGTGTGAATGAGACCCAAGTAGAAGAGTGAGGTTACAGGGAGAAGAGGTCAAGAAGGTGGAGGATTTTAAGTACTTAGGGTCAACAGTCCAGAACAATGGAGAGTGTGGAAAAGAGGTGAAGAAGCGTGTACAGGCAGGATGGAACAGGTGGAGAAAAGTATCAGGTGTGATGTGTGATAGAAGAGTTTCAGCTAAAATGAAAGGAAAGGTGTACAAAACTGTGGTGAGACCAGCGATGTTGTTTGGTCTAGAGACAGTGTCACTGAGGAAAAGACAGGAGACAGAGCTGGAGGTAGCAGAGATGAAGATGCTGAGGTTCTCTTTGGGAGTGACCAGGAAGGATAGGATCAGGAATGAGTACATCAGAGGGACAGCACATGTTAGAGGTTTTGGAGATAAAGTCAGAGAGGCCAGACTGAGATGGTTTGGACATGTCCAGAGGAGAGACAGTGAATATATTGGTTGAAGGATGCTGAGTTTTGAACTGCCAGGCAGGAGGCCTAGAGGAAGACCAAAGAGGAGGTTTATGGATGTAGTGAAAGAGGACATGAAGGTAGTTGGTGTGAGAGAAGAGGATGCAGGAGACAGGGTTAGATGGAGGCAATTGATTCGCTGCGGCGACCCCTGAAGGGAAAATTCGAAAGGAGAAGAAGAAGTGTGATACCTTGCATGGTATCCTCTGCTTGTGTAAACTAGTAAATGCTGATGTATGTTGCTAATGTGGTCATTATGTGAATATAATTGTTCTGATGTTGCATTTCAACCTTAACAGAGATGCTGACATGACTGTAAGGTTCAAATGTCAGCATACTTAAGCCAGATACCATGCCACAGTAGCTACCCTTATGTGTTTTTCTTTAAGGAATAATGTAAGAAAAATTAAAAGAGAATCCATCCATCCATCAATTTTCTTGAAGACAGTTCGACCGTGATCACCTCGTCTTCAGCTGCTTTTCATCCTTGTGTGTCATGGGTTTTGCTGGAGCCTATCCCAGCCGGCTACGGCCGCGAGGCGGGGTACACCCCAGACGCATCACCAGCACATCGCACAAGACAAACAACCACTCACTCACACACACATACTCATACTGACGGAAAATTTGGAGTGATCAATTCAACTAAGCTGCATGTTTTTGGAGGTGAGAGGAACACAAACCCAGAGAGAATCCAAGCAGACAGAAAGGAATCAAACCCGAAAACTTGTTGCTGTGAGGCGACAGCGCTACCCACTGCGCTACCATGCCCCCCTAAACATGGAATCTTCCCCAAGCAAATTTTTCCAATTTTCCAGCAGTGGCGACCATCTGACTGGGTAACAGCCATGTGATTTAGAGTAGTATGAAAATGGCAAAGCAGAACTTGTAACAATAAAACACATGCCAAAAAGCCATTAAGGATATTTAATAAGTAGGTACAAAAAATGAGATTAGGAATAATATCTACATAATTTCCCTATGGGGATAAAGAAAGCATACTTCTACTTGTTCTTCTACAAATAGGACTATATGACTCATCATTATTAAATAAACTTCTTTGACTTCTTCCAAAGCTATATACAGTATATATGCTGTATGTATATATATATATATATATATATATATATATGTGTGTGTGTGTGTGTGTGTGTGTGTGTGTGTGTATATATATATATATATATATATACACACACATATATATATGTGTATATATATATATATATATATATATATATATATAATGTCCCTCTCACCCTTGTAGAGTGGTATCTGTGTGTCATCCTCAAGCTCGGGTCCTCTACCAGAGGCCTGGGAGTCTGAGGGTTCTGCGCAGTATCTTAGCTGTTCCTAGGACTGCGCTCTTCTGGACTGAGGCTTCAGATGTTGTTCCAGGAATCTGCTGGAGCCACTCTTCCAGTTTTGGGGTCACTGCCCCAAGTGCTCCTACTACCACGGGGACCACATTAACCTTGAACTTCCACATGTGTTCCAGCTGCTCTTTTAACCCTTGATACTTCTCAATCTTTTCATGTTCCTTCTTCCCGATGTTGGCATCAGCTGGAATCACCACATCTATCACCACTGCTCTCTTCTGCTCTTTGTCCACCACCACTATGTCCGGTTTGTTAGCTAGCAGCTGTTTGTCAGTCTGGAAGCTGAAGTCCCACAGGATCTTAGCCTTGTTGTTCTCAACCACCTTTGGTGGTATGTCCCATTGGGATTTGGGTACTTCTAGTCCATACTGGGTACAGATGTTCCTGTACACTATCACAGCTACTTGGTTGTGCCTCTCCATGTATGCTGACCCAGCTAGCATCTTGCACCCTGCTACCACATGCTGGACTGTCTCTGGGGCTTCTTTACATAGCCTGCACCTTGGGTCAGATCTACTGTGGTAGATATTGGCCTCTATTGCTCTTGTACTTAGGGACTGTTCTTGTGCTGCCATGATCAGTGCCTCAGTGCTGTCTGTCAGTCCAGCTTTATTCAGCCATTGGTAGGTCTTCTTGATATCAGCCACTTCCTCTATCTGACGGTGGTACATGCCGTGTAGGGGCTTGTCCCTCCATGTTGTCTCCCCCTCCTCCTCTTCCTCCTCAGGTTTCTGCTGTCTAAGGCATTCACCAAGCAGTTCGTCTGTTGGGGCCATCTTCCTGATGTACTCTTGGATCTTTGATGTTTCATCCTGGACAGTGGCCCTGATGCTCACTAGTCCTCGGCCCCCCTCTTTCCGCTTAGTGTACAGCCTCAGGGTGCTGGACTTGGGGTGAAACCCTCCATGCATGGTGAGGAGCTTTCTAGTCTTAATATCTGTGGCTTCTATCTCCTCCTTTGGCCAGCTTATGATCCCAGCGGGGTATCTGATGACTGGGAGTGCATACATGTTGATGGCTCGGGCCTTGTTCTTGCCATTCAGCTGACTTCTCAGGACTTGCCTTACTCTCTGGAAGTATTTGGCTGTGGATGACTTCCTTGCGGCCTCCTCATGATTGCCATTAGCCTGTGGGATATATATATATATATATATATATATATATATATATATATATATATATATATATATATATATATATATATATATCTCATCACATTTTTATTTTATTTTACATAGATGGAAACTAATATCAAAGATCTATTCCTTTAAAATATAACTGTATGGTTCATTTCTCACACCTTGGATTCATTATTCACTGGATTTTTCTGTTGGTGAACATCTTGTAAGAGTGCCTTTTTCTGGTGTTTTTAATCTATCACTCCAGGACTTGTACGTTGCACATGTTGAACTTATCACTGCAATTCATTAAAGGAAACTCTGAAGCACATGCAAGCACTGAGTGAGGCAGCTGGAGGAGAGGGCTCCCCATATGCTGCTGGGCTGTCACCCACCACAGTGCTGCTCCTGTGCCTGCTGCTGGTGATGGATGATCTGTGTAGGATGATGAATCAGCTCCTGTCAGGCCCTCAACGCATCCCCATCCAGTATTCAGCCTTAGCACCATCACCCTGCATTGTACTTCAGAACCAGCTCAAATTCCCTCAGGCCAGGTTATTATTAACAACTATTATTGCACGAGTACTCCTATCATGTCGTATTATGTAATAATGGTGTAGTTGACACAGTTAATGTGAGATTGTTGTTTTGAGGTGTTGGTAGATTCTATATTCACAATGAATTGAGTGGTTGCAAAGCGAACAGAAAATTTAAACACACATAAACACACATACATGTCAAAATGCATATCATGCACTTTGATTCCACAGCTGGGGTGGGGGGGGAGTGGAGCCTGTCCCAGCTGACATTGGGTGAGAGGCAGGTCACCAGTTCATCATATAGTGTTACATTACACTTGACTGGAAATAATGAAAGCTTTTTTGCTGTTACAGCTGGTCCTGAAAAAATAAACTCCATCCACCGTTTCTAATGTTTTTTGTCTTTTGGAGCACTAAAACTGAAAGGAAAAAAAAGTCACTTTACACACTTTCCTACTGTTTCAGTCAGTTGAAGCAGGAGCTCTTCGTTTCAAAATCATACTAATCAGGACTTTTAGTGTGACAAGTAATGGAAGTAAGCAGTTTATTCAAAATGAAGTTCACAGAAATTACGAAAAGTTTTGGACTTTTCAACAATGCTTTTTTGTACATTCCCCAAAACAATTACATTTAAAGACAAACCACATATTCCGTTGACTTTAGATAGAAACCAGAGGACTTCATAGGATACTCCTGGTTATCTCTCAATCACCTGTGGACCTAATAAATATATGAGCATTAAACTATAGAGATGTTTCTTTGAAAGCTTTGTGCATTTTCATCATCTTAATATCCTATATTAATTTGATCTTTTATTGTTTTTCTGTCTCAGTGGTTTACTGACATATTCCACCTGTACAGGGTACATACCTACTGGACAGAGTTGTTCCTTATTACTGCGACTACAGTACTGTTTGAGATGAAAACATATCCTGATGTATGTCTGGTACCTAAAAAAAAACTGAGATTTTTTCCTCTTTCATGTGTTTTCAGGTTTCTTGCGGGTTGTGTGGTAATGTTGTCAAAGCTAGGAATAAAAAGAAAGAAACACTTACAGGAACAGGATTTACTTTTACCAAACTCTTCCATCAACACTGTAATACCTTCCAGATTAAAAAAAAATACAATAACTTTTTCAGATCTGTCAACACTTTAGAAATGTTAATATGCTGATGATGTACTGTGATATGTATAAAATGAGTCATTGCTCATTTACCCACTGCATCTGCTCTGTTTTGTTTTTCTTCAAACAGAACCGGCCTCGAGTGTTACTTGGTCTGAAAGAGAGAGACCAGTCCAAAGAGCCTCTCACTCACTATGAATCCAATTCTTCACTAAGGTGGTCATTTGGGCACAGATGTTTTGTGTTTATGTGAGATCAGGTTAACGTCCTATACTGTAATCATATCTGCAGCGAGATCGATTAGCTGTGGATCTATAAAGAGATGTTCCTGAAGTAAGTGTACAAAACATATGGTGAGAAAGGCTAATTTCACACAAGTCTCAGCGTGAGTACAAACAGAAGCAGACGGAAACCATTCCCTCACTCCCGAATGCCCCGATCCAGATTACTTCCTGAAGGTTCAGTAGGATTTCAATCATGTCCCCCTTTCCTTGCTCCTTCGCTCTTTGCATCTGGCAAACGCCAGCCGATATTTATATTCATAACAAACAATGAATCCACAAGGGAGAGAGAGAATAATATGGAATGACTCAGGCTGTGTGGCTCCATTCTGTGATTTGCTGGCAGATATTGGACTTCGCTCATAAATCTCGTCGAGCATTCTGGATGGAGGAAAAACTCGGGCAGACCTCTGCACCATCCTCAGGGCAGCACAGCCAATTACAAAAAGATGGGACAAAATCCAGGGATCAGGGTTCTGTGATTGGAGCAGAAGTCACATTAGGATTGATTCTGACTCTTGATATTAGTTATTTTAAAAATAGATGACTCAACACAGAAAAAAATATGTGAGTAAAACATTTTAAGAGAGACTTTAATCCTCAGTTGTGCTCTAATAAAAACATTTTCGGGAAGGTTATATTTAGTGATGGCATTGATCAATATAAATCTGTAGCAATCAAACAGTGGAAATAACGTAATGAATGATTGTGCTTGATGGTGACACAATCCATACAAGTGTGACTAAAAAGCCAGTAATGAACATGCTTTATCTGATCTGTTTTTTCCCAAATAAACGTGTGGAAACTACATTTTGTGACATTAGAATAATTTTCTTGTTTTTGGACAGTGACTTTCCCTTCAGTGTTTATTCTCACAATGACATTGTTGCTGCATCCTACTAAGAAATATTCCACATCACCCATAAACAAATGGAGGTTCTTGTTTTAATGGATGGAGCCAGCTTATTCTAAGCCAAGTTATGAAGCTGGAGGCTCCATATTCATCCTGATAATTACACTCAATTCAGGTGTAACAAGAAATAAAATTATTGTATTTTTAATCAAAGTGGAAGCACTGGATTGAAAAATATGAGCAGACATTATCCTTGTAAAATATGAATGTCTCAAACATTGTTTTCATAATATACCTGAGCCGGAATGAAGGATTTTAAAAGAAGGAAGAAGATTGGTGACATGACATTTAATTTCCTTCTTCAGCGGGAAAAACCATACTTTTATCATATTTGATGAGATATTTAGGTCACGCCCTCAGTCAGCTGGGATAGGCTCCAGCCCCCCACGACTCACCACAGCGAATGAAGCCGTTGACGATGAATGAATGAATGAATGAATGAATGAATGTGTGAACATGTGACGCTGAGCCCCATTTGATTGATTCCTGTGTCCTGACATCTGAACAACCTAAACCTGGCTTGCAATCAGACAGCAATTAGGCCAATTAGGCGGGCAAACAACCAAAACAAACAGCAGGAGGGTGACGGCTGGACAGTCCTCCTGCAGGTCCAAACTGACCCTCGGATGAGGCGGCCTCATGACTAATTGGTGTTTAAGTTAAATCACAGCCAGCACACTTCCTACTTCTGTGGGCCGGGAAAATGGCTCCATTCTCTCAGTCGACCCCCTCTTCTTCTCCCTCTCTCTTTGCCCTCTCTTCCTCTCTCTCTCTGCAGGGTCTCTAACACTCCCCTTCAGTCAGACTGTCTGGGCCTGAGGGAGGCACCGTGGGAGTTTAATTGCCTCATATTTCCATGAAGCCAAGTTCATTACATTAACATCTCCAGCCTACGCTGCATACTTCTAACCTGCTGCAATTTGTTTTTGTATTTATAATGCTGGCAGAGAGCCACTCTCTCAGCTGGGGGAGAGAGAGAAGCGAAATGATGAAGCAAAGGTCAGAGGCGTTGACTCATGGTAAACATCATTTTTAAAAGGCTAGAAGAAGCTTATAGAATAAATTAAAACTAGCATAAATAGTTACACACCGTTATCAGTCACAAACAGCTTAATTATTTGGTTTTTCAGATATTTTATGGAACATCCATCTGACGGAGAATTAAAGCTGCACCAGTTAAACAATTAATCAAAGCAGAAAGCACTCTTACTAGAGACCATATCTCTATGGTTATCAGTGAAACTAAATTATGAAATTGGGATTTCCTTACAAGCTGAACACAGTCCACATAGTGATGATGTCACCGTGATGACATCAGTTTATCTGCTTCATACCAAACTATTGTAACGCAATCTAATCCATTGACTCTGGAAACCTACTCCATTTTAAAAATGTGTTTTTCATCAGTGGTTCATGAGTTTATTGAGTGTGATGACCCATAAGTCATAATTTTTATTGTCTGAATTCTGTGTGGCAGCGCTGTGCAGTCGGGAAAGGAAGCATTCTTTGGTTGTCCCGCTTTTTCTTCTGCTTTTGTGTTAGAAATGTAAAACGTATTTACTTTTTTTAATGGAATGATTAGTTTTTAATATTGAAGCTTGTTTTGTTGTTTTTTTTTCGGTTACTCTGCAATTACCATAGAGCCTGCCATCCTTTGGAGTTGGAAATCAAAACAGTTTTAGTCTAGGCTCAGTTTTTCCCAGTCATAATGATCATAATGCAAAAAACAGGGCTTTACATAAATGTCGATCAGGTTCTATGTTTCATGTAGATATTTTTCACCTTTTGCAAAAGCGTGAAATTCATTTGAGTAATTCTGAATCTCCTGTACATTTTCTCAGCTACATATTGCTGTCATGTCTCTAATAAAGCACATACAAATATATATATTTTATTTCTTAGGATTCCCAAAATGGGGGTCAGGACACACACCAATGGTAGAGACTAGAATTGCTTTACAGAATTGTTTGAAGAGGTTCTACCACGTCTGTGTGGGACATAGTGAATCGCTATCCAGAATCCACATTGAAATCCGGATCTGCCTCAAAGCTTGAACAACTCTTGCTTTGCCCTGTCAAACTCAGTGGGTGACTTTCTGAGATACCTTTCATTTGTGGGCAGCCATCTGAACATGTCAATCGTTTTTTGTTGGTGGTAAATAAGAATGTGACAAAGAGTTCTGGCCCACCTGTTTAGTTCCCCTCGGCTCATCATTATGCTGATGCTTTTGGCTCCAACTCATTAAAACTGTTTACAGCTGCAGAATGCATATTTTCAATGAAAATCTCCAAAAGCCTACAGTGTTCTACTTGTCCAGTACCAAACAGCAGACACAAAGTACTAACGTACAGCTGGTGAACACAGAGTTGCAGTTATCCACCCACATGTTGGATTTAACAAAGGCCAAAAACAAAGTTTAAAAAGACCAAAATATTGGCCTTCTGTTTTTTGCTGAATCCTGATTGTAATGAATGCTGAGGTCGCTGTGTGTCTGTTGTAACTAGGCATTTGCTTTCTGCTTTCTTTATCATTGCCATGATAACTTAACAACATCATGTCACTGTTGAATTTACAGCTTGATCCACTCCATGCAAAAAAAAAGAAAATACAAAAAAAGTATTGAAAATGACAAAAAAAATTATAATACTAATATCACTTACTGTCTAGAAAAGTAAAAACAAAAAAACAGGTTTTCTTTCTCTGTATGGTTTATTTCAATATACTGTACAACACTTTACAAAGAGTCATATACAAATAAGTAATGTGCACTCATAAAGAAGATAAACATCTTAAACTTTTTTTTTATCAAAACACTAAGGCAAAATTATCTGACATTTCAGAACCCTTTCAGATCACTCTGTACATCAAGGTGCCAACTAAATAGCATTTAATCAAACTACCAAAGACCACTCAACACACAACACTGGGACTTTAAGGCACCTAAAGGCATGAAGCCACTTTGCAACTTTGGTAAATCAGCCATAATGGCCCAGGAGCAAGAAGGAAAGAACGACAGGAAATCATTAGACAAGATCCTTTCCCATCACTATGTGTTCCATTCCCAACATTATGCAGAAACTGATTGCCACAAACACGCACGCACACACACACACACACACACACACATACACACACACACACACACACACACACACACACACATGAATGTCTTCATTCATGAAATTCTCTGTTTCCTCACTAATGTATAGTTTACACTACTGACAGTCAGTCGTGACACACCCCTCTGTTTCACAAGCCTGGACTTCACACTTTGACAGATGTGTGTTCTTGGAAAGCATTAGAGAAGAATACACATTTGAAAATGAGCTTCTAAGAATTGTGTGTTGCGAAAGTGTGAACCCACCACAAATCTGTCAGCGTAGCAATACAATATGTACTCTTAACTCTTGTGAAATGAGTGTGATGATTTTGAATGAAAACCACAAGCTAATTCAAAGCAGCAGCACTTAGTTGATGAACTCAACCCCTGTCAAGAGTCATTGAGAAAAAGAAGAAGAGCAAGGACACAAGAGCCTAAAATAGAAAGAGTGAAGAGGTAAAAGACAAAGGTATACTGTGAGAGGAAGTCAAGAGCAGAAAGGAAGTGAAGGAGAAAAAGAGAGAGACATTGGCCAAATCCACTGGTCAGCGTGAGTGAGTGTCTCTGAAAGTAGATATGAAGGCGGATGAGCCACGCCAACCTCCTCTGACCGCATTAACAAAACCTAATGGAATGGCTGGCTCCGAGAGGCCTCGTCATCCATTATCTGACTGTTGCTGTGCACAACCAAATCGGCTCACCGTCTCACAGGCTGCAGCTCAGCTGTCATACACCAAGATCTCCCTTTTCTTTCGTCTAATTTCCACTGGCCTTAATGAAAATGACTGGTAAATCAATTGCTAGTGCAATAATGCATCCAGCAAGCCTCTGGCTACAAATAACTATAAATCATCAGGAGGAAAAACAATAGAATTATCTTATTTTATATGTGAAGCAACCATCATCCTGGTACACCTACCAGATCCATCAGTACCAGGTCAGCTGGAGAACACTCAGCTGAAAGCTCCAGTCTAAATCTGGAAGATTCAGAACATGTAATAGATAAACACACACACACACACACACACACACACACACACACACACACACACACACACACACACATACGCATACATACATTTACATATATTGTAAATATATGCAATATAGATACAATATGTGTACCTTCCGACATCTCAAATAACTTCTATTTTTGTATTTAGTTTCATTATTAAAATATATTGAGCTGAATATACAAACATTTACTTGACAGTATCCTATCCAACATACCTTTGTTTTGTTTTTTTTGTGAACTGTGATTCAGACCTTGTCACAGCCAAATTTAAACCCATTTTGCAATTGTTTGAGCAACATTACTGCAAGGTGAGAAAATGGCAACATCCTGGGAAAGGCAAGGGGCAATAAGGGACTTACATAGGCATGCTAGACAGAAATTGCTTACTTACTGTTAGGTAGCTAATCACTTGTTAATCCCAGAGACTTACCCACACTCATACTGACTGCGCCTTTTGTGTGGTCGCACAGAGATGGTGTTTTTCTGTGGCTGGAGGTCGGTGCAAAGGCTGAGCTCATTCAGGACATTCCCAGGATCACTGGAAAGAAATGAGGACATTGAACAGCTCATCTATTGTGTGTGTGTGTGTGTGTGTGTGTGTGTGTGTGTGTGTGTGTGTGTGTGTGTGTGTGTGTGTGTGAGTGTGTGTCTGTGAGAGAATATGTGTGAGTACTTGCTGTAATGGGAAAAATATGAAATACGCTTAGAAAAGTATATCTTTTTAAACAATTTTTTACAAGTCATTGCCTCCGATGATCCTGTGTGAACAAGATTCCATGAAGAATTATTGTATATTCATCTGTCCTGAGTGTTGCAGTGCCATCTTCTCTGTTTTCCCCTCCAGACAATTCTTGTCAGTATTTATAAATAGATTTAGCACTATGCTTTCTTTGTCAGCGTATCTCCAAATGATCACTTCCCAATGACATGAAATCTTCACAATTGGTTTCAATGTCCACCTTGGTTTGGTGGTTTGCTTGTCGTTTCACCAGCTGGAGCATGGATTACTCATGCAGCAGGAAATAATGACGCCAAGGTCCATTAAGTGGGATGGCAGGACATCATATCAGCATTAATCTGCCACTTAGTGGAGCAGCCCTGGGAACGAGAGACAGGGAGGAGGAAGAGAGAGAAGAATATTATTTCCATCTCTTTCATATTGAACTAAGGATAAATTGATTTATTATTTTAAAATAAGAAACTTTTGCATAAATGTCTCACAGAAACAAATTGATTTGCTACTTGCAAGTATATAATGATTTGCTGTAGTCTGTGAAACAGTCATAAAGTTTGAATTTGTTCAATTTAATTGGATGAACTCATCTTTATTACCCTAAGAGTGAGACCAGTCATCAAAATATTAGAAATGAGATTTTGTTAAATGAATGCTAATGTTTATTTGACAGGTGCCATGACATTTCAAAACAAGGAAAACAAGACCCAGTTAGTTGAAAAGCTAAACAGACAGACATATTAAATCTTGTTTGGGAACAATGTTTTCACACAGAATAATATTGAATTTTTCTGTGCATGAAATCTCCTGAAAACTCCTGTTCATTCAACAGACAGATATCCAGTTGAAAACAGGACAATGTGGGGGAAGTCCTATTTCCATGCTCTCAGCGACTGTACCATGGATAATGTATGTCTTGTTAGGGGAATCTGAGGGTTTGAGCACCCTTTAATTACTGTATGTGGAACTTCAAAAGCTGATGTGGTGGTAGTCTGCAGGGTTATAATCGAGGTACAATCTAAAATGTTTGCCTCTTATACGTTGGACATTCCTCAAATGGACAATAGTCAGACAAGGAATGGAACAGCATAACCTTTTTCTTTTGTGTTATTGAAATGGATTTAACAATAAAACATCATACATTGATCGATTAACTCAGAGAGAACAAACCTCCAACAAGGCAGCTCAGTCTCCATCGTGTCATTGCATCTAAGAGGTATAGTCTCATCATAGTTTGTCCTTCATAGAAAGACTTCTTGACGTAGCAAAGATTAGTCAGGATGAAGTGAGGAGGGCATTGAAGAGGATGAAGAATGGAAAGGCACTCGGTCCTGATGATATACCTGTGGAGGTATGGAAGTGTCTAGGAGAGGTGGCAGTAGAGTTTCTGACTGGGTTGTTCAACAGGATCTTAGATAGTGAGAAGATGCCTGAGGAGTGGAGGAGAAGTGTGCTGGTGTCCATTGTTAAGAACAAGGGAGATGTGCAGAGTTGTGGCAACTACAGAGGAAAAAAGCTGATGAGCCATACAATGAAGTTATGGGAAAGAGTAGATGAAGCTAGACTGAGGGCAGAAGTGAGCATTTGTGAGCAGCAATATGGTTTCATGCCAAAAACGAGTACTACAGATGCAGTATTTGCTTTGGGGATGTTGATAGAGAAGTAAAGAGAAGGCCAAACGGAGCTGCATTGTGTTTTTGTAGATCTGGAGAAAGCTTATGACAGGGTGCCCAGAGAGGAACTGTGGTATTGTATGAGGAAGTCTGGAGTGGCAAGAGAAGTATGTTAGAGTGGTGCAGGACATGTATGAGGACTGCAAGACAGTGGTGAGGTGTGCTGTCGGTGTGACAGAGGAGTTCAAGGTGGAGATGGGACTGCATCAGGGATCAGCTCTGAACCCCTTCTTGTTTGCTAGGGTGATGGACAGGCTGACAGATGAGGTTAGACAGGAATCTCGATGGACTATGATGTTTGCAGATGACATTGTGATCTGCAGTGAGAGCAGGGAACAGGTGGAGGAGAAGCTAGAAAGGTGGAGGTTTGTCCTGGAAAGGAGAGGAATGAAGGTTAGCCGCAGTAAGACAGAGTACATGTGTGTGAATGAGAGGGACCCGAGTGGAGGAGTGAGGTTTCAGGGAGAAGAGATCAAGAAGGTGGAGTACTTATTTATTATTAATAAAAATAATTATTATTAATAATAATACCGTACAGCCAATGATAGCACAGTGCTAATGACTCGTTTATGTGGTGTATAGCTCCATCTGGTGTCACTATCTGGCATCGTTGATCAAAACATGGTCCTTCATGTTTAGCTGCCCGAGAAGATCCCTGAAGAACCGTGATTCAACTCCGTTTGAAAGATATCATCCCATATTTAAAAAAAAAAAAAAGACATTAATACGCCGCATTTGCTATTACTCAATTCTCATAAACTATCAATATTTATATATTTATTCTAGTCCCAGTGCTAGAGTTAGGGTTGTCTATTTATTTGCCGGATCACAATTATTTATCACAGTTGACTGGATAGGCAATCTGGGGATTCTGGCTACCAGTCGTTGAGGGCTTTGACAGCTGGAGATACTGCACTGACCATTGCTGTGTGCTGAATACAGTCGCCACGATGTTTGAGGAGGCTAGTGAAGTGTTCGATAACATGTTTAAATCTTCTTTTCCCCTCACTTTTATTGTATTTATCCCGGCGGTGCTAATCTTGGTGTCCCCGCTCCCGGCCGAGGCGGCACATGAGTTCACGGTATACCGCATGCAGCAGTACGACCTGCAGGGACAGCCGTACGGTGAGAGAGCTATTTCTGAACTGAAACCCGGTGGAATAAATACGAACGATAATACCAATTTAACTCGGCGACAAGTCAGGACGGTCTGCGACTGCTAATATTTGAATTGGCTTCCTTGTGTCTGTAATATTTAGTAACACTTCAGTGACAGAATGCTGGCGAGCATTGTCGAGCTAGCTGCTAATGTAGCATAGCTTCGCCTGTAGCAGCATGATGCTAACTGACATTTCTCGAAGCAAATGAAAATAAAATCTAATATGAGAGCTATTTTAAAACGTGTGGCGGTATTGTGCGACAACTTTGTGAAACAACGTGTAACATTAAACGGGGTACTCGAGAAGCGGATTATCAGAACTTGCTGCTGGTTTCACTTTTACAATAATGAATGAATGGACAAGCTTTGTGGTTTTGAATTGTGTTTTTACTTATGAGCAGCTTGAGGCTCAGCTTCTTAGTTCAAATATATTGATGTAAAAAATGTTTTTATGGTTTGTAGTTAGTATGATTTTTGTCTCATTTATGCCTGGCATTTTCTTAGAACAGTTGCATTTGCATGACATATAATTCTTGCCCTTTTCTCTCATCATCAGAGACCTGAAGTATTGTTTCATGATGGATTTGTCCTTTCAGGCACCAGAAATGCCATCCTGAACACAGAGGCGCGTACTGTGGAGGCAGAGGTACTGAGTCGTCGCTGTGTTATCATGCGGCTGCCAGACTTCTCCTACCAGGAGTATCAGAAAGCCTTACGCCAGTCCGCTGGCGCTGTGGTCATCATCCTGCCCAAGAATATGTCTGCGGTGCCCCAGGACATAGTACAGGTAATTTAACACTTGGACACAAGGAGAAGTAAAATGTTGACGTCAGTCGTGATGCATTACATACGTGCCAAGCTGCTCTTGCGAGGCAGTGGTCCCTATCGCAATCAAGAAGCATCAAACCGTGAGTTGATCGGTTCATCCGACATGAAATGCCTGATTTTAAGCCTATTTTCTCAAAAGTTGTGATGTATGGTGTGACATCACCAAGCGTCGGTCTGGATGGTTGGTCAGGCTGCATCTGTCTGTTTCTCCTGATAGATTTATCAGTTTAAGGATAGGTATTTCAATTCTTTCTCTTCTATTTCTTTCCAGTGTAAAAGTGATATCACCAACTTTTGTGTTTCACAGGAGCTCACACTCTTTGAAATAATCTCTGTCCATATTTGTAGAGGCCAGTGTGAAATTATGATATGCTCTGATGGCTACTTTATTTGACAGAACCGTCTGTCTAATTCATATATTTGAAGATTAGTGACACTTAACAACAAAGAGAGGAAAAACTGTGAAAGTGTCCTCAGTTTGCATGGATGTCATCCACATCCATCCACTTATAGTGAATTAATGTCAAGGCAATTTTATTTTTTGGTCAGAATTATTTAAAAGTGCTGTCTGTATAAATCACAGATTCACGTGAAAAAGGCCACATTTGTGGATTTGAATGAAATGTCAGAATCAGCTCTCATCTTAATTCTAACACTTCCTGTTTCTTGTTGAACTGTTGCTCTTCCCTGTGTTTTATCTTGTGCAGCAGTTCATGGAGCTGGAGCCAGAGATGTTGGCCACAGAGACCATCGTCCCCGTCTACTTTGCGATGGAGGACAATGAACTGCTGTCCATCTACACCCAAACCCTGACCTCCTCCTCTTCACAGGGCTCATTATCAGCTGCTGAAGGTATTTAATCTGTCTTGATGATGTGCCAGATTCAACCAATTCAGTTCAAATTCCAATAAAAAAATATCAAAAGATATTTCATCTATTAAATTAATGTTTGCTCATCTGTGACGGAGCCTATTTTTTGGGTTGTCAGGTGAGCATTTGACATTATTTGATATTAAGTTTCTTCTGTTCTGCTGTAGTGTTGCTGCATACGGCCACAGCCAATGGCTTCCAGATGGTCACCAGTGGAAGTCAGAGCAAAGCCATCAGTGACTGGGCCATCACCAGTTTAGAGGTGAGAGGCTGAACTGAATCCCTTATTTGAAGATGAAGAAAACGACATGTACTTCAATAATCCCCTTGAGTAAATTATTTTTCCAGTCATGGTCTGTATTTTTACATACGTGTATATACTGTATATACATGTACAGGCCCTGAAACAAACACACACACACACACACAAGGGGGTCAACTGGCCACCTCTCCACAGTTCTCTCTCCCATCATTTTGGTCCACATGGGCTTCGAACCAGCCACCCTCCGGTCCCCAGTCAAAGACCCAGTGGACTGAGCTCCAGCTGTGGAGACCGTGACAAAATAACACATTTATAGGTAGTCACAATTAGCGTCCAACCAGTATGGCTTTCAAATGTGCCAGTTTCTGAAAATTACAGATTCTGCCGTTCTCAGTCTTTTATTGTCTCATTATTTTATTAGAGCCTGTGAGTTTTTTTAAACTCTACTTTCAAGTTACTAAATAGAAAAACAAACACACCAGCAGGTTTCTGCTTGTAGAAATGTCTCCTAGGAGCAGGTGATTGGGTTTGGGGGATGATGTTACATTGACCTCAAGCAGGATGACCACTCAGTGGTAAAGAAACAGAATTTTATGAATTTTTTTTTTCAGTCGTGATGAGACGAGGATCCTCTGGGTGCTTGATCCAATTAACTCAAGTCTGTGAACAATACTTAACTTTCTTTCTAAGGTGAAGTTATAATTGCTCACGAAATGCCTTAAACACGACTAGGCTGTGTGCATAAAAATTAGTTCACTATTTTATAAAAAAAACCTGTTTTGCTCACAGTCTCTCCTTGGGGGTGGTCGTAAATCCTGGGACAAGAAAGTTGTGTGGCCTAATACCCTTGATGTAGAAATCTGGATGGATTAGCACACAGCGCACATATCTGACCTTGTAGCCTGCTAGCACATAATTTATTAGTGCTAATTTCTTTCTCTGTGACCTACAGGTTAGATTTGAATTTAAGTCATGGAAACACAAAGGTCCATGGTTCAGTTCCACCTGGAACCTTTTTGTGTGGAGTCTGTATGTTTGTGTGTTTGTTCTCCCCATGTCTGTGTGGGTTCTCTCCAGGTTCTCTGGCTTCCTCCAAAAACATGCATCTTAGGTAAATTAGTCACTATTAATTGTCTGTAGGTGTGAGTTTGAGTGGGAGTGGGTTTCTATGATTCTTTGTGACCCTGCAAAGAATTGGCAACTTGTCCAGGGTGTACCCTGCCTCTCACCCATAGCCAGCAAAGATAGGCTCCAGCGTAATCCGTGACCAGGAAACGGATTAGTTACTGAAGACGAGACAATAAAACGGGAAACATAAACCTATCACCGTCACAAACAGATTCTTGATTTTTGTTTTGCATGAAAATAAATATTATTCATGTTTTCCTATTATAAGAATCCAATGCCGCTGTTTTTGTTTTTAAAACTTTTTCAATGTTATAAGCAGTTTTGATCCAAGTTTGAAGTCTCTCTCTCTCGCTCTCTCTGTCTCTTTGTCTCTCTGTCTCTCTCTCTCTCTCGTTGTGGTCAGTGGCCCAATCTGTATGTCAGCAAAACTGTTAGCTAACTGCCTCAGATTTATTACACTCAGTATTGTTCATGACTGAAGCCATTCTATTTCTAAAAGTTGTTTCATGCCTGTGTTTTCTCTTTATTCATCAGGGTCGTCTGGCAGGAGTTGGAGGAGAAGATCTGCCCACTATTGTCGTGGTTGCTCACTATGACTCTTTTGGTGTTGCTCCAGTATGTTCACTGCTTTTCTTTTCCTGCAAATATATCCTGACATTTTAGAACCATATTGTCTATTTTGCACCAGAGGAAGTATTTTTTCTGTTCAATTAAATCCCCTCATTTATTCTCAGTTGATTAATTTCAGTCTTAATTCAGTAGAATCACAGGACAACAAAAAAAGCCAACACAGCTCTGAGGGTAACCAACACAGGCCAGGAAAATAATCTGTGTGTGTGTGTGTGTGTGTGTGTGTGTGTGTGTGTGTGTCCAGTGGCTGTCGTATGGCGCAGACTCAAATGCTAGTGGGGTGTCGATGTTATTAGAGCTCGCTCGTCTCTTCTCCAAACTTTACACGTACAAGAGGACACACGCTGGGTGAGTAATGAGGCCACCATAACCATTGTGGATCCTTCCTGAGCTCCTAAACAGTTACCATCCCATAATAACATTGTGCATGTCCATATCCTCTTATTTACTGAAATTATATCAACACAAACGCCTCAAAGAAGCTCTCTGCTTTGCATTCACTGTATACATTATGCGCACAGTGAACAGCAGAAGTTCTATTGATTGCGGACCTGAGTGGTTTATCCCACCATAAGACAAAATGTATTTGTTACATCTGTCAGATTTATGGTGTTAGTGTCCTCCAAATGCTTTTTGAGGGCTTTATGGAATATTATCTGAGCACTCCACCGCCAAGAAGGATCACCCCTGAGTGTGTTAAACATTTAGAGAAGTCAATAATATGATACACTGTCTTACATCTAAATGTACTTAATAGCGGCTGAGTGGAGAAACTCGCTTCTTACAGAGCATGTTGATTAAAGGAGTTATGGACTGACAGGAAAAGAAGATATTCAGACTCCTTCAGTCTCTATTTCCAGGCTTTTATGTACCGGTACCATCACCTCCTCCTCCAGGGTCCTTCGGTTGATGTTTCCTTCAGGTCTGACCCGATTATATTTTGTGTTCAGGTACAACCTGCTGTTCTTTGTATCCGGTGGGGGGAAGTTTAACTACCAAGGCACCAAACGTTGGCTGGAGGACAACCTGGACCATACAGGTATTGTTCAGCTGTCCAGTACAATACTGACAGAATGCGTTGTCAGTTTCTTTTGCATCTGGTAATATTTGATTTGATGATTGGTCCACAATTAAATTCTTTAAAAAACTAAAATCTCAATCATTTTTTTCATTTGCTGATTTTAAAATTAAAAATAGAAAGGTTTTAGGCTATATTATTTCAAAATCATTGAATATTAAGAGTCAGTAGAAACTTTGAAGAGCGAATTAGAGCTTGATGGCTGAGCTGTGTTTGGTGGTGAGAGATTATTTTTAATTAACACCTTAATTTCAGGATTTATAAGTTGTTTATTTAAAAAATGGAAAATAAATTTACACTCCAGCTCAGTAAGACAATAGTGACACACACACACACACACACACACAGCAGTACGTGTCTGTGTTGATAAAGACCATCTGGACTGGTAGGAACAGTTTGAGGGTGTTTTCCCTCTTATCCTAACTTGATGACAGATTATTATATGGAGCTGTGTGCTTTGGTAAAAATCTGGTTACATTGCATCTGTTCAAAAAGTCGTTAACTTATGAACTTTTCCCTCTGTGCACTTCTGTTTTATCCAGACTCCAGTCTCCTGCAGGACAACGTTGCCTTTGTGTTGTGTCTGGACACGCTAGGGAACGGAGATTCTCTACACCTCCATGTGTCCAAACCTCCCAAGGAGGGAACTCCTCAGTATTTTCTGCTCAAGGAGCTGGAGTTGGTAAGTTTTCCTTTTAAGGTTCAAGAAATTTTTTTCATGAATGCCAACCTATGTGAACACTTTCATTTTTGAATATTAGTTAAAAATGTGTCAAATCCTATTTTACAGATAGCTTTAGGATAACATACATTAGGATTGTTTCTGCCCCTCAGGTGGTTGCTAGTCAGTATCCAGAGGTCAAGTTCTCGATGGTCCACAAGAAAATCAACCTGGCAGACGACATGCTGGCCTGGGAGCACGAACGCTTTGGGATCCGCCGCTTACCAGCTTTCACATTGTCCCATCTGCCGTCCCACCGCCTGGCGCAGCGCTCCAGCATCATGGACGTGCGGTCAGTGTCCCCCTCTTCTCGCCACGGAGCGGGAGAGCCCACTGCTGGGTGGGTTTCATTACTGCAAGTCTCTGAATCATCGAAAGAAAAGAGTTTCCACCGTAACCCCTGGTCATTCTCATTCACGCCGTCAGTGTTGTTGTAGACTCATCCCGTTCCCCTTCCACTGACCCACTGAGCTCTGTTACATCCCGTTACATCCCTTGAAGACTGGAGTGTCATGAGGATGTGAGCAGTGCTTACTAAACATCATTTATGACATGAATACCTGTGTGAGTGCAGGACCAACACCACGTCCTCAAGTCTAACTGCATTCTGTTGTTCTGGCTAACCGTTACCATCCGTCTCCATTTATAACCATTTATCTGTTCAGTGTTGTGGCTTCACATTTGAGGCATCACGTTTGGATATTTGCTCAGTTTTCTCTCCTGCATTTCAGCCGCCATGTAGACGAAGCTGCTACTAGCTTCTCCTTCCCCTTCTTCTTCAGGGTTTCTAGATTCTTGCTGGTATATTTGTCTACAGTAATCCATCACTTATTCGCACTTAAAGATGCATGGCTTCACTACATCGCAGATTTTTCGTAGGTAGTCATGTGATATCGTATATGCATTCTATTGGCTGACAGCATCCGTGCGTGCACTGCGTTCCGAGACGCACAAAACACAGCACACTTCCGTGTGTTAAAGAAACACTTTTCTTTGATACAAAAGTGCTTTAAACAGTCAATAGGAGTGTCGGAAAAGGTAATACAGATGGAAGGTGGTTTAATACCAGTATGGGGAGGGTTCATAAACGTTTAAATCACTGAAAATAATAAAAATAGTCACTATCGCGGAATTTCTTTTTTCACGGGTGGCTCTGGAACGCAATAACCGCAAGTAACGAGGGATTGCTGTATTTCACTTCCTCTGACTGTCTTTGGTTTGCTTGTGTGTGTGTGTGTGTGTGTGTGTGTGTGTGTGTGTGTGTGTGTCTGCATGTCTACAGGCCTCATGTAGACATGCAGAAACTCAGCAGGAACACTAAAGTAGTGGCGGAGGCTCTGGCCAGGGTCATCTACAACCTGACAGAAAAGGTAAAGGCCCACAGGGAGAGGACGCCTTGATGTTTGACACCTCCCACTTTTTGTCATCATGCCACATGTTTGTTGATCATGTTTGTTGTTCCTGTATCACACAGGGGGCCCCCAGAGATCTGCAAATCTTCACTGAACAAATGGTGAGTTGTTGAATTCTGCTGGTCTAAAACCAATAGTTCAGTCAGTTGACCAAACGTTGGTAGAAGTCAGGGGTTCGGTGCCCACCACCAGCCCTTCACTTCATGTCAGGCCACTATTATTCCCTTTTACCTGTCACTAATCTCTCAAAGAAGAAATTCCCAAAAAATAACTTGTTTAATTATTATGATTCTATCACTAAATCTTATATTTTTTAACGTTATCTTTCACCGTCTCTTAAAAACTCACATCTCAGTTTAAGTAGTGTTGAATTTATTACTCATGTGATGTAGGATGAATGAAAAAAAAAAACTTTTCGGTGTGGAAACTCATTTCTGTTCTTCTTTCAGGCCGTTTCATATAATGTACATTTCTATTTTGTAAAAATTTCTTTTTTGATCTTTTACATTACAGTAATAATGATCATACTCTATCCTTGTCTGCGTTGGTTCCGGTTTCTGTAACTCCGAGGCGTCTGGAGTTGCTGTGATCTGTTCTATGTCTGCTCACATCAGCAGGTCCAGGAGGAGCAGCTGTCGGCGGTGGTGGATTGGCTCACGGCTCAGCCCCGCGCCGCTCAGCTGGTGGACAAAGACAGCAGCGTGGTGACAACACTGGAGTATCACCTGGGACACTACCTCAAAGATGTCAAGAGACACTATGTAAAGGCTGACAAAAGGTAAACGACAGCGTGAAGGAGGGACAATAGAATCTAGTATACTTGGTCACAGTCATGGCTTCACACACTCATCCAACAACAGTCTAATACAAAAAACAGTTAAGTAATTATTTAATTAAACTTTCTAATTGTGACTTAAATGGTGCCCTTAGCTCTCTATGTCGCATCTATTTCTGCCATTTTCATTTTTAGAAGTTGGACTTAGGATCCTGCTGGGAGTGGGATGTATCTCAGATGAGATGTGAAATTTATTGGGCCATAAGTCAATTCTATTTTTCTTGAATGGAACCCCTGTGGTGGGAATCTGAGTGTTTCTTGCTTCATCTGGATTTTTATGAGTTTGGTATGTAGGAATCTGAGCTGCCAACACTGTAATTAAAGTAGGTATTATAGTAGAGGGATATTTCAGTATGTTTTACCTGAAGCCTGATCAGTGTTCTGTATAAATGTAGTCCGTTGAAGCAAACAGGTTTTTCAGTGCGTCCTGTATTAAACTGGACAGTTGGTGCTCCTGCCTGCTGGCATGGAGCCTCTGCACATGAACCACTTCTCAGACAGTTTCATGCTGCTGTACTAATAACCAAAGCTGCATAAAGAAACATGGAGCTGCATCTAATCCTCCTCTTTCTACAGTTGTTTTTGAATGAGTCACGTGTTTCTTTTACCTCACCATCATACATTTATGACACCATTAATGGCAAAACTATAAAAGCAAAGGAAAACATGAAACATAAACATGACAGCGTCTGAATTTAAAGGCCTGGCATCCATTATCGAGTAATAAAAGACAAGATTCAGTGTGTCTTAACATCCTGAGATGGTAGACCAGTGAGCTGTGTGTGTGTTGTTGGGGAATAAGATGCAGACGACTGTCTGAGTCGACCAGAACACTGACGTGTGTCCTCATCGTAGCGGGCATGCTTCCTTTGTTTCAGGGATCCAGAGTTTGTCTTCTATGACCAGCTGAAGCAGACGATGAATGCTTACAGGTATGTTTGGAGCTCACAGCTGTCGATGAACGCTTAAAGCCGTCTCCTCTGCTTTTCATCTGTTGCTCACAGGAGTAAATGAGAAAAATCACTTTAAATAACTGCTCTGCTCTCTCCTCTTTGTCGCTCTGGTGACTCTCAGGGTGAAACCGGCTATCTTCGACCTGCTGCTGGCTGTCTGTATTGCAGCCTACTTAGGCATGATGTATCTGGCTATTCGGGTAAGTCAGTGGGCTTATTGTCATCTGTAGCCCCTTCACTACATGCAGCACATCACAGAAAGGTCTTGTCAGGTCTACTTGTCAACATCTGAGAGGATCATAGACACGATCGTAAATGTTAACCCTCGTAACGTGTTCCTAACCGCTGCCTGTGTTATTGGACGCAGGGAATGACGCTGCATCAGACAGATTGTTCTTATATTTGTGTCTGGAAAGATGAAATTAACCTCTCCTCTTCTTCTCTTTTACAGAACTTTGGAGTCTTGTACAGTGTTGTTCGTAGGATCACCCAACCAAAGACAAAGGTCCATTAAAGTGAACAGTGACTTTTTTTTTTTTTAAACAGATATCCCCTTTTTTTCTGTAAATCAACCAGTAAGAACTGACTCTGGGCCTATCCAGTGTTCTCACGATGATTTATAAACCAGCAGAATCACTTCCTGTTCCCTCGTCCTGATCCTCTATGGTGAACTATGATGTCAGCTCCAGCCCTGCTGCCAGCTTAATCCCTTTGGCCTCACGGACCAGAATATTCAGGAATCATTTTTGCACTCCCTCTTTTCATGAACACCGATGTCTTTCACTTATGATAATCTCTTGTGTTGGAAATATTTCTTGTTGATTTGACTCGTGTGAGGGATGATGTACAGCTCTTGAGGTCTAGATGAGATTAAGTGAATTTGAGATCGTTTGTGATGTTACTGTAAAACTGATCGCTCTCCATTCCTCCGTTCGGTGTACTGCTCATGATTGTTCTAACCGATGTTGTCTCAGGCAGCTACAGGGAGAAACTGACCACACAGTTTGTCCCAGAATTTTTGTCCAGAGATTCATTCACCAACCTTGTTTCTAGAGAACAGGTTCAGGTATTGATCGGTTTTCCTTTATTGTAATGCTCACATTCAAAAACTATGAGTAAATATTATTCTTTCTCTCCATACTCTCAAGTCCACACACCTGCTCTGTGTATAACACCCAGTGATGTCTACTTCAGCAACGTTAGAAAATATTTGGTTAGCTCTGAAACAGAACATTTGAACTTTCAGATTCCTTTTAAAGTTTAGCAGAAGCAACCAGTTTGTCCTGTTACCTCTTGATAGTAACGACAGAGAGGTTCTGTGTGTGATATATCAGAACACGGTTAATAATCCACACTTTAGACCTTCTGCTGCTGTTTTTGAGGATAAAGTGAATAAAAATAACATCTGCAAATCGAATAAGTCATATTACAAAAGATGGAGCTACCATCGTAATTCTCAGATTAAAATGATCCGACATCAGATTAATCAGTGATTGACCCATGTCCCAACTTTTAACCCTTTCCTCCCTTACTTGCAGGTGTGATAATTCACGTCACTCGACAGGCAAGAGCCGATGAGTGTAGCACAGAATTTGAAAGTTTTAAGACAAATAATGCGTTGATATAGGAAAGTTGTATAAATTGTTAGAGAATGAATGCAGGCCTCCAGCTTCATGACCAACATGACCTCATGTCACCTTTCGCAAGACCACCCCTCTGGCTGATACCCCTAACCCCCCCACCCCCCGTGTGTCCATCTCTACCAACAGAGAACCACAAGTGGATGAGAAATTTATAGTTGGAAAAAACATTTTGCTGAAATTATAGATACAATATGGTTGGCTTCAAATATATTCTTCTTTCACAATGAAATTTGCGAAGCTACTTTTAATCATTATGAATGTTATAACTTTATCTGCCATCAGATTGGCTCAGGACACATGGGGGGGGAAATAATGTTTAAGGCTGCAGCCCCAGGTGACAGTCAGCAAGCAAAGGGTTAAAGTTGCATTTAGCTGCATTTAAAAAGGGTCAGTATGGAGATGAGAAATGATCAGTGGATAAAAACGCTGAGTGACACACAGGCGGGTAACTTCTCTAAAGGCTCAGTGACTACTGGTACTCCTAATCTGTCAGAATAAACTGTGAAGTCCTGGTTAGATTATCGTGTTTCCATTGGTTTGGTGGAATTGAAAAGACCCCTGCCAAATAGTTATGTATTAATATACCTTTTACTTCCTGATTTAAAATGTAAAGTTCTGGAAAATTGGAGCACATTTCACCACAAGTTTACTTTCTAGCCTTTTGTGTCACGCTTTTATGATGCTGTGTGAACATTTGTGTCTTATTTTTCCACTTAAGTCTTCTTTATAGTATGAAATTGATTAAAAAAAAAAATCATCCTGGTGATTCTGAAAGTTCATGTCAAAAGCAGTTTTGTATATCAGATCCTGTGTACGGAGTGTGTTGAGTACAATGTACAGCACATAATGACAAGATAAAACCTACCTTTCACTCTCTTATCGGTAGAAAATGTGCTGAATTTGATCTTTTCCTGATTAGCAATAATGTGATTTGACTTGATCAGTGATTTTAAAGCTTTAGGGTCTGGGTCACGTCTGCATTGACCCGCAACCTAAACACACCAAGAATATTAATGAGGTATTGATGTATCCAATATTAATGCTGTAGTTTTTGCTTGAACCCCCCCACCCCCTGGTTTTGCCTTGTGGGTGAATGATGGATGTTTCTTCTTTTTGTATTTTCTGTCGCTGCATGAACCTGTGTGCCCTCCCAAACACGTCTACATGGTATAAATAATTTTTCTATTTTACCAACACAAAGGAAATACTGTGTGGTTCAGGTGGATATTTAATTTATTGAAACAGTTTTCATTTGTGTAAAATGAACTCACCTCTAATCTGAACTGTTTCAGTTTCACAATACCTGATGCAATGAAAATGATATCAGTAATGATTGGAAAAAATAAAAAAATCACAATGAACTTGTTGCTTTTTGGGGTTTTTTTTTTTACTGACATATTTTTATTTAATGGGGGAAAAATGAAACAATAACACTGGCTGAATGGTATTAAAACTGCATTACAAAAGAGCAAGTACGTATTGTTGAGTCAAGTGGTCAAATTCAGTTAAAAAAATGGGGCGACTTGTATCACATGCATTAAAGGACTGTACAACAGGCACCATTATAATGCACTTTCAACACTCATTTACTGATTTTTCCCACAAAGTCAAACATTCCCAAATTCTTCTTTTGCTCTAATTTTGATCTAAGGAACAATAAAAATATTACCAATAAATTACAGTGCAATTTATAATAAATACCCACAGGGTTTTCTTGCCCATCATTCTTGACTAGCGCGCGTCTTTGCTCACCAGCTTCCACAAACTTATTATAATTTGGGTGGACATTTTGGCCATGTGTCAGGTCCTCTCATTCAATACCAGACATGTCATTGGTCCCACTGATACTGACACTAGTCTTTTTTTCTAATCCCCAATTCCTACATTTTGCAAAGGTGATGTGTGGGAATCAGGAGTGACAAAGAGCATCATCATCCATTCTTAACTCACACAATCATAAATCCACTCCAGCAGTACGGAAGCAGCATCTTTGCTGCTGGCAACAAGTGACCATTTTTTTGTCGCTTCCTTCATTTTGTTCATTGTCTGCAAATTGGAAGTGATGACAGACTCATCTAGTCACCAGATGTATTCAACTCACTATGCCACCAATACATTGGAGAGTTCCTTCCTTACGAGCTGGAAAAGTGGATGCAAATGGGGAGTGACAAAATCAGAGTCTAAACATTAAACATGATGTCTGTAAACTGACAACCTTCTGTTCCAGAGGTCTGACTGAACAGAGCTCCAACCGGCTTCTACCTGAACCGTACGGAACATCAAAATCAATCCATACAGACTGAAAAAAACGAACTCAACACTTTTTTCTTTCATAGTTTGGATTTCATCCCTGCAAGTAAATGAACATGTGGTTGGTGTATGACTATCACTTACCCTGAGCTGTAGTGACACTCACGTCACATCACTGGACTGTTTGTTGGAAGATACTGTCAGAGACATGTGGGGAGATAAGTGAGGGACTTCTCGCCATCTGTAGAGTCACACCTGTTCCAGAGCCCAGGTTCACTATAAAAACACATCAGCCTCATGTGGGCCGTGTAGCATCAGCATGCTAGTAAAAACCAGTCAGCCACCACACTCTGAACGTCTCAAATCAAACGGTTATATGTTTGATAAACCTTACTTAACCATACCATCATATAATAACTGCAGTATAACCAGTGTGAGCCAGTAGTGAGATTAAAAGGAGAAGATCTGAGAGTTAATTCAGATGCAGTAGATGAACGAAAGGATTCCCTGGTCCCCGGTGATGATCTGGTCTGAGTAGACGATCACCGACTCACACACAGTAGGAACAAACGACGCACACGGAATACCAACGGCGCTCCTGGAACACGAGCAATTCCAAAAAAAAACCAACCCAAACATACATTAATAACTAACCTATAACAACACTAGTGGTGAATCACGTTAGTCTGAACCCCCACCCACCCACCACCCAGGAGTCGACCTGAGGACTGTAGGAGACGAACAGACAACCTAAAGCAGACGACTGTTTCTCCTATGGACAGATCACATCTGCGGCCTGCTCCAGCAGAACAAGCATGCTGTTCATCCAAACAACAGATTGAATTTGATCGAGTCGGCAGGAAGAATCGCAAACAAGCCACAATAAACCAGAGTGTTCCAGTGAAACCACTTCAGTGACTTTTACCCCAGTTTAACCTACAGGTGATATCAATAAATATCCCGGCATTTGCGGGACTTGTGGTATTATAGTTTAATCTCTTTAATGCATGTGTGGAGATCAATATATTTAAAAATCACATCAAGGTTTACCGCACTCTGGTTTGTTTGTGTTTGTCAGCCAATAACATGAGGAAAGGTCCCTTTTCATACATTAAGACACTATGATTACATAGTGAGAACATTATCAACTTCATTGTTTGCTTATAAGAGAATTTCATTTCATATTTCCAAAAAGTCAATATCATGCATTCTTGAATATCATAATGTGTGCATAAATTATATCGTACTGATTTTCATCTTCATCTTCAAACGTTAAGGGGCTGCCATTCCACTCATGTGTGAACGCAAAAGCCGCCACCATCTTCAAATTGGTAATGAATGTTTTTCCAATATAGATAGTTTTTAAATTAATTTAAAAAAAATAAAAAATGAGGATGATACTGAAACCCAGTCAATCAATTCTGTTTGCTGTCATTAAACGAGCAATCAGCTTGAACGCCTTCATGTCAGTGCAGCGACAGATGCTTCGCAACACAATTAGACAAAAAGAATTCAGAAAAAAAACAAAAACAAAATCACTTTCTCTATATAAGATTGCCAAGTCAATATTTTGTTAACTGTTGGTCATATTTTACAGAAAATTAACAAGAAACACAAATCGAACAGAAATGAAATGTGAAACGATGGATTTGGAGTTTAAATTTTCAGCTCTTAACCATACGCTCCACAATCTGAAACGCACGCACGCATGCACGCGCACACACACACACACACACACACACACACACACGTGGGTTTTCAGTTGAGGCTAATAAACTCAGGGGGCAGAGCCGTGCGGTCGCCACCACTGACATGTGCAACGATATGAAAACCAGTGGATGTGGTGAAACCAGACGATGCCAGACTCCCTCATCAGAGCCATACTGACAACAACGCACTGCCTCCCTCCTCACGACTACTTTTTCTACTTTTTCTCGTCATGTCTGGAGTCAGAGATTATGGATGGAGGATGATGAGAGAAACGTATTTCACTAGTGGCAAACAGATTTCATCCACGTTATTCACTAAGTTCCTAAAAGGTTACTGTAGTGCTAAAACATCTACAAAACCACAACCTGCTCACAGCCTCCCACGTCTGGTCGCTACGGCGCTGTCCAGGATGGTGATGATGATGATGATGATGATGATGATTGTGACACCATGTTCTTCTTACTATACATGACAATCACCGTCTGATTCTCACTCAGACTGTTCCTCTACCAAATCTATCAAATGTAAAGTTAGCAACCATAAGACGAAAACAAAAAACCAAACAGTCACCTGATATAACATTCACAGTGTGATAATGAGAACCAACTGGAAAACAAAACTGACAGTGACGAAATGTTCTAGGACAAATAAAAAGAGTAAAAACACGTTGCAGTCTAACTCGCTAGTTTCCTTTCTTTCTCTTTTCTCGACACTCCCGTCGGCCACGTTTGTGAGCGGCTCAGGGAGGGCGTCTGGTGTTGCTTGTACTTGGAGCCTGGTGCCGGGTGGTGGAGACAGAGAGCCTGTTATAGATGCTTGTCCTTGGTGATCCCGTTCTGCACATTCTTCCTACAGGGAGACAACAGAAAGTCAGGAAGAACCGAGGAGGATGGGAGTAAGGAGAGAATAATCTTGTCAGGTGAGATGATTAGCAGATGTGAGGCTTTAGCAGGCAGAGAGGATATCACCAGGGTTCAAGGCCAGCCAGATAAGGAGTGCCACATAATCACGTCTCCATATGGTCTCGGGCTCTTTGATCCTTCCTATTTGTGAGGGCCATTAGTTACGCAAGCTCAGCGGGAGATCGGCTCTTTTTTTATGTCTACTTCTGCTTCCAGGAGAGAAGAAGAGGCCCTGCTTCAAGTCACTTAGCATAAAAAAGAAATACTGTAAAGTAACAGAACCCAAGAGGGACGTTCAGGCTCTAATCAGCGGCAGATGATATGGATGCACATGACAGGAGGTTAAAGGCAGCTCCTTCAATAAAAACAGATGAATCCATAACTCCAGATAAAGCTGCAAACACCTCGCTTTCAGTTAAGTGGTTGGTATTGTCTTGTTTACAGCTCGCTGTTTGCCAAGTGCAGGTTAATCATTAACACGTTTAAGGAGAGCAATTACATAATACAAAGTCTTCTTTTGAAGTGAATACAAGCACCTCTATGGTTTGATTCTTTATTTATTTGAAAATCTCCACATCATTCTACTCAATCTTTTTCAGTGGAGGCATAATAGTTAGAACTTCAGCCCTGGTTATTTTTTGAATTCTCACGACACATATTTATCTATGAGTTAACATGTGTTTTCTCTAAATACAATTAAATACACATTCATTTTAGTAACGCCACTCATCTGTCTTTTAGCACTGACTCAGTGCTGATGCTCGCTGGCAAACTGTTTCATGTTTGTTGCATCATTTTCTGAGTGAAGCAGGTGACAGCCTGTAGGATGCTCTGTTCCAAAACTCCCATGATCCCACATCCTCATCAAGCTGTTTGTGATTATTTTGACTGAAAGACCTCTCGTGGCAGAGATAACACGTATCTGAAGTTCTCACAGTTGTTCTGGAGCACTAGCAGTAGGTTAGAGCGTCTGCAGATGTTACCCCTGGAGCTGCTGGACTTGTGGAACCTTTCCTCTTTATTGCAGCTGTCTCCACATTGTTGGTTTTACTTACAGTAGTGCATCGAGATACGAACGTGCTCGACATACAAATTATTTGCGATACGAACTAGTGCTCCACAGCGCATTTTAAAAGTGCTTTAAACAATCTATTAGTGTGGGTAAAGGTAATACCGATATAAGGTGGTTTAATATCAGTATGGGGAGGGTTCATAAACATCTAAATTACTACGAATAATAACATAAATAGTTTGTTGCTATATTGCAGAATTTGGTTATTTGCGAGTGGTCCTGGAACGCATTAACCGTGGGTAACAAGGGATCACTTTATATATAATTATGCGCAGGGAAAGTATGCTTGTCCATTAGTTGATAAAAAATATGTTTTAATCATTTAGAGGGATTGGGGCTTTTTTTCCAAGTCTGGAAAGAATTAAAGCGATTTTAGTTATTTTAAAAGTGGAAAATCTTATTTTACTTCAGTTGCTTGACTTACGAGTTCAGTCACAGGACAGATTAAACTCGTATCAAGAAATACTACTTTACTCGTAAATCAAGTAATTACTGCATTAGTGTCACATTGATGAAGTAAATATGCTATTGTTCGGTTGGGGGTAATTTCTCCATGTGGAGCTGAGGTCCACCTATCAACTTAAATAAATGAAATGGTGTGTTTAGGAGCAGCTCACCCCTGGGCAGAGATGTGATGTCCAGCATCATCATCGTTATTTTCTGCCTGAGGGTCTCGGAGCAGGCCCGCCGCCTCCCTGCTGCCATCTTCATCCTCGTACTCCCTGACATCATTCACCTCCTTCATCTTCAACACTTTCACTACGAAAATCACAATGAACTACACAGAACAGAGGAGGAATAATAGGAAGACAGAGATTTTATTGTTGCAGATGTGGTTAAGACAAACATGAACCATGAATCATACATTTTTTGATATTGTGTAAATGAAACTTGTGTCCTCACCAGGAACCAGTAGATGTTCATGAGCAGCAGTGCCAGGAGAAGAGCGTTGAAGAAGAAGTAGAAGGGGATGTTGGGGACAGACTGGAGGCTGGACACACACGTGGCATACAGCACTTTGAGGGGGAACCAGTACAGACGGAACCAGAACCTGAAAGATAAAAACAGGAGAATGCATGAGGGACCAGAAACAGAAAGAAGAGAATCAGAGAATGACCTCAAGGTTGTGTGTTTTGCCTCACCAAGTGATGCTGAAGCTGACAGAGCCCATGTTGGACAGCACATCATTGAGCAGGTAATAGCATCCTCCTCTGGACTTCAGGTAAACGTTGAGCTTAGTAAATTCCAGCTGGATGTCATTAATGTCATGTAGGAACAACACCAAAATCCCTACATTGTGGTATCTGAACAGGAGAGAACACACAGGATACTTACCAACAGTTATAAAGCATGAAACTATCCTGATTTTAGGGAATGCACTGATGCACCTACAAGTCCAGAATAAAATGTCCTTGTAATATGAAGCAGCAAACTTCAGCCTTCTACTTACATACTGTCTCCAATTTACATTCTGTCTCTCAGTGTCTCTTATTGCTGCAGACACTGATTGGTTGTCTGAATCGTGACTCCATCCAATAAAATATTGGATTCAAAAACAAAATTGTGGATATTTTTGTCAAATGTAAATTGCAAATATCAAGGAAAATTACCAGCAACATCACCCTTGTGCATTTACATGAATTGGTCCAAGTCATCTGATCACAACTTCACTACAGCAATCCCTCATTACTCGCGGTTAATGCGTTCCGAGACCACCCGCAAAAAAAGGTAATTCTTCGATATAGCGACAAACTATTTTTGTTTTATTATTTACGGTAATTTAAACGTTTATTAAACCTCCCCATACTGATATTAAACCAACTTCTATCTGTATTACCTTTTCCCACACTCTTATAGACTGTTTAAAGCGCTTTTAAGGGTTTATTTAATACACGTAAGTGCTCTGCGTTCCGTGAGTCTCGGAACGGAGCGCACTTACGGATGCTGTCAGCCAATAGAATGCTTGTATGATATCACGTGACTACCTACTAAAAATTCGCGATGAGGTGAAGCCGTGAATCTTGAAGCGCGATTACACAAGGGATTACTGTAGTTACTTAGCCACTCAATTTCATTAGCAAGAAGCTAAAATATAAAATGAATATGAAGTACCATAATGAAAACTCTGAGTTTGTAACTTGGGCTGTGATGGAGGTTCCGTCCAAGACCCTATTTTAAGGCTAACGGCTAGTGTTGCACACTGGTGTCAGCCTCAAGGGCACATGCTTAATGAAGTTACAGTACAGTGCAAAATACAAGTGAAATACCTGAAAGCATAGGAGAAGCAAATGAGTGCCAGTGTGATGATGTGGTGGACCACCATGACAGCCGAGTCCTTCCTCCATGCATCCATGTAGACGGTGGCGTAGATGGAGTGTCCGTAGAAGCTGCCCTGGATCAGGTAGGCTATGGCGATGTCTACAGGCACTGACATACCACTCTTCCAGTCTGGAAAAACAGATATTCATTTGCGTTTGTTTGAGGAATACAACAAAACCTGTTTTAAAAGGCATCTATAAAAGACTATAAAATAAATGGGCTGAGACAGGTATTAGTTTTGATGCATTTCTGGATGCAAACATGCTCCCTAAAAGCATCATTTAAATGATATTTCTAGTGGAATATTGAAAACAGGTCATTACAAAATGATAATTTTATTGTGTCCTACTTCAAATAATCAGCCCTGGACTCATTTGATGGCATTTCTTCTGAAGGTGGCATTAAAGCCACATCCTAAGTGAATCAGTAAATATACACTGTAAAGTATGCCCGGCTCTTAACCCAGCTAAAAGTCATCCATATCAACTTACTTCCCTCCAAAATCAGCCAGTGACCATAGTCTATGATTAATTTTTTGGGATTTTAACACAGATTTAAATTAGATGGAGTTTGAAAATGATTTAAAAAAAAAAAAGAAATCATCCCATTAAAAATTAATTTAGAGGGCTGTGAAGTATACTTAGAAGTACACACTCCCTGAGAGCTGTTGGCTCAGGTCTTGTAATGACTGCTATCGTTGTCCTTCTTGTTATTGGTTTTCCTCCTGTCTTTAAGTGGACCGCTGAGATTACTGCTCACAAAATAAAATGAGTAGGTGATTATATCACAGCTACCACAGGTTTGAGAAAAGACATGTCACCAGGCATGTTTAATCCAGGCTCCATTTAAACACAGCAGGATCATTATGATCAGCACCTTTAGACATGATTACAGTTCAGCCAATACATCCGGGTGCAGAGTTCTATAAAGTCACCTGTAGTTCATATGAAGAGTAAGCTAATGGGATCAGGTTTAATTTAGAAGGCTTCAAATGTAACACAGGCAAAAAAAAGCTGAATGTACATTCAGGCTGGCTCAGGTCTCAGAAACCTCTCAGATGTAGGACGGAAACTTTCTTCTCCAGCGTTTGAGTTTAGTTTGTCCCTGGTGGGATGGGATTACGTTTGGGTCTTGTGTAATGTTTATTGATTGGTCTTACTGTCATTAAACATTGAGAAGAAGGCAGCCAAATGGATCCCAACAGAAAGGGCTGCCAAGTGGAAGCATGGGATTCTTTTTTTTTGTTGTTCTGCTGGAGACCAGCTTCATTTTTCTTCTTTACTCTAAGACACAGACACTCAGGCACCTTCTTGTTTCTCCCATTATTTAAACTTTCCTTAATTTTAATCATTCTAATCTCCTAGTCCTAGCTTTATCTCTTTATTCCCTAACCATCCAGCCATATTAAAACCCTGTGCACATCTCAGGCTGACAGCTATTAGCGGTGATGCAGCTATTACTGAAGGAACTGGCACCGTCAACCAGCCTCTGCTCGCTCCACTCAGAGCTACGGCGTTGGACCGAAGCCCTGACACGTCCTTGCCTGATGGGAAAGAAGAGACTATAAAAGACAGATTCTAAAATGAATCTTCATTGCCCATCTATTTTCCATTAGTGGTACAGTTACTGTCAGCACATAGGTTATTTCAATATTCCTTGATTTGAATCTTCCAAGTGGCATTCTGCCTCTAGGATGAGGTTACAATCCCAGCCCTCTCAGATTCATAAGACTTCAGTTCATTTTCTACCTTAAGAGGTCAGAAATCCAAAGATTTCACTATTTAATAGATTCTTTGTGTGGTTAAGATTATTTAAATATAGATAGTCTAGTTAAAGCAATTCCAATTTCAATTCAAGTAACACAGAACAGAGTTAAGTTATTCATTAAAAAATCTCTAATGGATGGATTACTACTATACAACCATATTTCTTACACTTTGTTACACTCTTGACATTATCAGTGTGCATCATTCTGTATCTTACTGTAGAAGACAGAGGGCGGGTCGTGGAAAAAAGGGTAGGAGGTAAAGAAGAGCAGGTAGGTGCTGTAGGACCATGACATGCTGTAGAAGACCAGCTTCCAGCCGCTCTCCGGCATCTTGGCAGCATCTTTGGGCAGCAGCCTCCACCGCAGAGCCAGAGGCTGTGAGGACAACGCAGAGCGGACAAAACAGTCACAAAGAGAAGAGGACGCAGAACAGTAATGATCTACAGTTTGGTGAACGAATTGGAGGCATCATGATTCATCTGGAGGGTGTTTCTTTGCAGATAGTGAAACAAATGATTCTGTCAAGTCTATTTGTGGCCTCTAAAGCTTGAGCTTTTGTTGTACTGTATAACTTTTGATGATTTTCCATTATGTAAAGGCTGGAAATAAACCACAACTATTACAGATGTTTAAAAAAAACGTCTCACGACAGAAACAGTGACATGTCAGCAGAAAGCTGGAGTAGGATATTTTGGGATGTTTCTTTTGTTCTTGCACTTGCAGTAACTCAAGAAATGTTTCTCTGAACGTTAAACAATGGATACAGACAATAAATAAGCTTAAAACAAACTTTCAATTCTAACATATGTACACAATTTAGTTTTAACATGACAGGTACAGTAAATACATGTCAGCTTTCACGGAACGCTCAGAAGTCATGAGGATTTTTTAGCATTTCAAGGTTCATACAGTAAATCTTTCGAGGTCTTACAATAAAATGGGGCAAGGTTTTCAAAACGGGCTAACATCTAACTTTTTGTCCCACGACTTGGGGACAACACCATGGAGGTGATATCTTCTTTTAAGAAATGTTTGAATTCCAGTTACTTTTGGTGTTTAATTTAAACCGTTTTGTGAATGAGTGACTGACTGACTGACTGACTGACTGACTGACTGACTGACTGACTGACTGACTGAATGAATGAATGAATGAGTGTACTTTTAAACATTAATCACACTGGTGATACAGTCCATCATTTTGAAAATATCTTTTACACATAAATTATTTGGAGATAGTTTTGTAGTCAACAACATTATATAACTTCCAGTATCAGAATAATGTTCACATGTTCCTTATTGGCTGCTCTCTTCTCTGTATTTCCCTCTGAAACATGTAAATATACCGTCACCAGACTTCAGCACATTTGAAACACACAAACTTCTTCACAAGTCTCCCCGTGGGTTCGCTATGCAAGCAGAAATAAAGGAAGCTCTTAAGGCTTCTCATGTTTTGATGCAGCCTGATAACATGACTCCACCTACTCACTGGTGGGGCAATGATATCCTTTTGGACCCCCTCCCTAATGACTCTCTCTCCTCACCACCTCCTCCGGTCGCTCTATCTCTGCTGCAACGGCAGGATCACAATCATTGGTTTCAAAGAAATGCAGAGGATGTGACTTTTGACCAGCTTACAACACAGAACACGTTCACAAGGAAACGTCCACGTGCACACGTGAAGGCAGCGCTGAGAGAACGCCAAGATAGGTCTGAAGAATACACACCTCAGTGAGACAGGCAGGTGTGTAGTGGTGCATGACTGAGCTAAGACAGGAAACCAAAACCCACTTCTCACACACACACACACACACACACACACACACACACACACACACACACACACACACACACATTGGAAGGCAATGAAATGGTGTAACAGGAGGAGGAAAGTGAAAGTCACCAGTGTTAGTGATACAGTCAGCAGTTAGTCTACAGGACACGATCCTACAAGGCTCCATGACCACTGACATGACAAATTAATGGAGAAAGTGTCATTACGTAAATGTGAATCCTACAGTCTTTGAAACTTGCATAAGCCAGTTTCTGTCTGATACCTTTTCTTTCCACCTCTTGGATTTAAAAAAAAAAAAAAAAAAAAAAAAAGATTCTCTCTGCTGTTTTCATTGTTTTGTTCTCGTTTCAGGCTCTTTACCCGATCTGACACACATCCAACGTCTCACACGCAAAGAAGTCAAAACAGAACGAGGAAGGAAGCTGACGGAGCAACACTGATGCGAGATAAAAACGCAACGACAACACACTTTGTCTTCCTCGGCTGTGATACGTAGAAAAAGACGGCAGCCTCCAGGAGGCACGTGATCCATTCGGACGCGGCTGATTGGCTGACGCTGGTGTGATGTATGCTGAGTGTTACATTCTCAACATTCCTTTAAGTCTCTCAGTACATCTGTATCAGCTCCTCTCTGACAGTCCCCCCCCCATCCTCCCTCTTCTGCCCTCCATCCTCTTTATTTCAGACATCTCTGCTTCTCTCTCCCCACCCCTACATCTCCCCCCTGCCTGCGACATTTATTTATAGAAGCCAGCTGTCAGTACACCAGCATAACCCCTCAGTCTTTCACCATTTCTACCCCCCCCCTCCCCCTATAGAAACTGCTGCCTCACTGCTGATACATCTCTCATTAATTCCTCCACTTCCTCTCTCTTTTCTATTTGCTTCCATAATTTTGCGACCCACTTTTTTTTTTTTTTTTGCTTTGTCCTGATTTCATCTGTGTTTCCTTCATCTCCCCCGTCAGCTGTCGACAACGTGGCTTCATTCACACCGCAGTGTAACTCCTGCAAATCAGAGACACGGTTCCCTCATGAAACACTGTTTGAACTCCATGACAGCAGCATCAGTGCTGGTATAACATTTACCATAATGATCTCGCAGAGATGTCAAATGTTAATACAGCAGTACTTCCGAGATAAGAGCTGCACGACATACGAGTTTTATACGAGTCGAGACTCTGCGTATTTTTTTTTGACATCCTCTCAGCAGTTTTTGTGACTTTTGCAGCTCTTTTCATACTTTATCATTGTTTACGTAACTTACATATAATTAATTATGCACAGGAAAAGCATGAATGTCTATTGTTCGACTTTTTTCATAATTTAGAGGGTTTGAGGCTTTTTTAAAAGGATGGAACAAATTAAAATGATTTTAAATGAGGAAATGTGTATTGAATTACGAGTTGTTTGACTTACGAGTTCAGTCACAGAACGGATTAAACTCGTATCTCAAGGTACTACTGTACTTTATTATATCTCCATGAATACCTGATTTTTTTTGGTCAATACGACACGGCTGCAATCATTATTCATAGCTACACAAACACTCGTGCAGAAAATACAACTTCAAACAAGAATATAGTAATGATTAGTGGGCTTTTCTGTGTTTTCTCCATGACGTAAACCTGATGGTGTCAAACAAATTGATCCATTACTTGAAATAATCATCTGGAACATATTTCATCTGTTAATCTGGGAGTATCCACACACAACCATCTAAAGAGTCCAGTGCATTTCTTGCTGCACTGTGTGGATTACTGTATTACATCAGCAAAGTTTTCCTCCATTTCCATTGGTTTTCATACTGAAACCAGTGCAACACTCTTGTGAATCTTTATTAGATGATTTAGCTGTTCTAGCCTGATTAATTTGGACAGAGGTCGTCTATGTTCAAATGCAGATGGAACGAATATAACAATTTACCAATGCCTCCATTATTGTTGCTCTGTGAGCGCCAGCCCATTACCACACTTGGTCTGATCCACCCATTCCATTCATCCAACCTTTATTTTTCAATGCCAGCCTGTGGGGGTGAGGGCCCAGTGGGTCAGTTTCACTGAGATAAGCCTTTGGTCCTCCGTCAGATAAATAACAGCACTGTGAATTACACTCAGCTGGGAACTCTGAGCATCCAACAGCTCCCCTTATCTTGATCTCTGACAGACAGACTGGATGAACTCATTCTCCAGCTGAGGGCATCAATGGGCTTCAATTCACTGTCGGCTAAAGAGACAGAAACAATCATAAACAGAATGAGGAAAGGAAATGTCAGGGGTAGAGTGGTTATAGAATGAAAAGAGTCGTGTGAAAGACATTTCCCGACAAACAAGTGGTTCCCTTAGCTACCAATCAGGGACGTGAGCAAAGCCTTACAGTTTGACTAATGAATTCCTCCATCTCTATTCCGCTCCAGCCCTCCATCACAAGGCCTCTAACCACCCCCCACACCCCCCCTTTCCTGGCAACTTCCTTCATCTACAGCTGCACTGCATCACTCTCCCTCTCCCT
Source organism: Antennarius maculatus (assembly GCA_013358685.1). Taxonomy (NCBI): domain Eukaryota; kingdom Metazoa; phylum Chordata; class Actinopteri; order Lophiiformes; family Antennariidae; genus Antennarius; species Antennarius maculatus. The sequence goes on along the minus strand of CM023610.1, from coordinate 6,729,559 downwards.
CTCTAAAAGTTCTCACCCCTCTGCCTCTGCCCTTCCTGTAAGCAAGTGATGACAGAGGGGAGAGGGTGAATGGACTCCATTGGTGTGTTGTATAAGGACATAAACTGGGCCAGTGAGTAAGGATGCTGTCACATGTGTGTAGCGGTTCAATTAGGCGCACGTGCTCATTCACCCCTTTTTCACGCCATTATCTCTGCCTCGCTTCGATCTCTCTGGTTGATCTGACATCACTCCATCTGTGTCCCTTCTAACTGCATCTGACACCAAAACATATGTTCTCTGCCCATTTTTATTTCCCACACTGGAACCAGATAGGATTTTGAAATGGGAACCTAACTGATGCAGGAACCTATCTATCTGTGATCTACAACGTTTGAAGTATCTTATACACTTTCCTGGTGCTTTTAATTCGGTTAGTATACCATTTTCCTCACCGTATTGAATATCCCATTCCCAACTCATCTGTTCTCCATTCAACACAACGTCTGGCTCAATAAGGAGGAAATTATTTCACCCTCCTCATCTTCCCATCTTCCCTTTTTGATTTGCAGGGCGATGAGTGGACAGCTGTGACTGATGATGAGGTTCATGCCTCACATGAGGGCAGAGTTATCTTTTACAGGATTCTTTTTTTGTTGCTGTTGAAAATATCTGTAGTCATGTGACACATATAATACGTTAACTGTCTTGGTGATTTGTGGAAGATATACTGTTTAAAATAACTGTATGTTGCCTACACCTCCAAGCCACCCAACAGCATGTATGTCAACAACAATGGGGCCGATATTTCTGGATTAAACAGTAAAGTAGGAATAAAGACACAATAAAAAGCATTGGAGTGCCACGCTATGAAGGGAAAAAAATGTTGTTCAACTGCTTTGTTCTGAGATTTCACAACAGGAACATGAAATTTCTTAATGGATATGTATGAGAATATAGAATATAAATTAGCATTAGATCCTATTTGATTGTCTGTTGAAATGTAATAATCAATAAAGTTACGTTGCTGTGGTTCTTTGGTAAATGTGCACAGCTTCTCTTTTAATGGGGAGATGCACTTTCATGTCCATGGCGAGGGAAATATTGCAGGTAATGTAATTAAGACTTGTCATTTCAGATGCATTATTTCACCAAACCACATCCCATCCAATACTCATCACAGTAATTATTCTGACCCAGCCTGAGAAACACTCACACTCTGCAATCTGAGCATCGTCACACGTGCAAAGATGCGCAGCAGCCTTCTTCTCCCATCTTCGTCAAATACAGGTGCAACAAGTCATGTGGTGTCAAGCTGAGCTGCTGTTAGGCCAGGGTTTTTTGTTTTTTTTTGGGGGGGGGTGGTAGGCAAGGAGGGGGGTGCAGGGACCACATACCTCTCAGCAAACACAAGCGCCGCTCTTGAGACAACAACACACCAGGTGCAGGCGCAGCAGGCAGATAGAGAGGCCACATTCTCATTCATCTCATTCATGTGACACCAAAAGTCACTGTTCTATCATTACATTTACAGGATACGGCCTTATTGTGCACCAGATTACACAACATTTCACTAGAAATGGCCCCACTAAAGGAATGACTCCCTGCCTTTGTGGATTGACCAGCAGAGTAAAAACACTCTGACATGAAAAACAAAGTTCAAATGTGCATAAAATTGTTAAAACTTCATTAATATCATATATAAAATAAATAAAGCAATGAAAACAACTGTAAGGGACAAACCCCAAATGAAGCATTAAGTGCTTCAACAGTGTGTAGTTATGTAGGATGCTATTTTACATGTGGGATGTGAATGATGCATATCTATCTTGTTTTTCCCAACAGGCATCTGGTGACTTCAGCAACACATGTTCAGCTGTTGGGTGCATCAAACAGCATGTGATGTTTGTTATGTGTCGGTCCATATGGATATGGTTGAACCGCTGGCCAATCAGGAAAACACACATCATTCCAGATGGTCTGTCCAAAACCACTACAACACTGATGCGGACCCGAGAAGCTGCCTGACCATTTGAACATGATTTGATTAAAAACACATCATCTCCATTCAACAAACATCTTTGCATGAAAGCACGTGACTATGTGTAGCTGAAAGAACGATCACTGTTGAAGTTTTTGAAGAGAGTCATTCAAGGGTAGACAGTTTTGTGTTGATTTTTCTTTTATCTAATCTGCGTCTCCTAGAAAACATTAGAACTAAAGCAGCACTCATCCATCTCATTCACATTTAATCAAAAATGAACATTTTGTCCTCCTAATCTCATTAAGTTTATAGGAGAAAACTGCTGACAATGATCAACATAAATGACTTAAACTAATCACAAAACGCATAATGCATTTAATGTTCTTAAAATTGTATCAAAAATAGAAATTCACAAAACATGCTGGTAGATTTAGGTTGACGACGTCGCCTAAATGTCTGATCCTCTTTCACATGCATAACAACACAAACTGTCCACACACAACTTGCATACAGTGACTTCTTTTTTTTTTTTTTTTGGAGGCAGTTGTGTATCTGCTATTAATTTTACTGATGGTGCAAAACATGACGCTCGTGATGTGCGGTCATGTGGTTTCATCCATGTCTTTGAAGTTGCAATTATGTCTCAACACTAAGGAAAGAAGCAAACCGTTTTGTGAACACATTATTAGTTCATGTCTTCATGCAGTACTGTATACTAATGGTCGAAGAAAAAAACAATCATTACCAGTAAAGTGCTATGATATTCACTCAAGCTGCTTCCAGTCCACACTGAGGACATATGGCTGCCATTCATAATGCACTACCTGCTGTATTTGCCAACACCAACAATGAGGCCTCACTCAAAAAGTATTTCCACACATGCGATGCAAATGTTATACATGATGATATTTAATGCTATATTTAAAACTATAAGCATGATCAATATAAGTATTAGCGATTTTTAACATGGTGAAATCTGCTTTCTATAATGTAACCAAGACAAACTCAGACTCGGGCTGACATCACGTGAAGTCGTGTACAAACCTGCTTTAGCACACTGACGTTAACTTACCTGTAAGGTCTATGTTATTCATGCAAAAAATATGACGCTCATACATTAATGATGTATGGTGGAGTATATAAATGCAGAGTTAAGTAAAAAATAATTGACAGAACTGCATTTCCAATTACATGAATATTTAATACAGCACCATACAGAGAAGAGCTGCTACTCCTTCATGTAGAACCGATAAATCCTGTGTGTCCAGAGCTGGACTGGGAGGAGGCAAGGCTTAAACACTATGTTCACACCAGGTTCTTAATATCTTGACTTAAAAACGTGAAAGACGAATAACACATACAGTATTAAGGAATGTTGTTTCATGGTAAACGTGAAATTTTAACAAATATCAAAGCTTACACACACGCATAATACAGCTGACTGTGCATACTGATGAGATATTTACCATCTGATAGTATAGTTCATGTAGTCACTCTAACACCAGCATGGGTACAGTCATTTTGCTAGAACAACTTCTATAATCGCTTCCAAATGTGACATGAGTTTTACTTGAGGTCCCACTTCTAACCGTTAGTCTGGAACGTTGCAGCCAAATGTAAACCAAATGGTGGGTGGGGACGTGACGGGGAAACCTCTGGGGAGATTACGCAAGATAAGTTCGATCAACAAGATAGAAAAAAGAGAAAATACTGTAGTGTGAAATGAGGTGAATTGGAGGGAAGGGGACAAAGAAGAACGTTAAAGTAAGTCCATTTATGAAACCCTACAAGATTGTGAGTCCATATAAATTACCCATCTGTTCCACAGACAGTGAAACTGACCTATTTGCAAACCATGACAACTTCAATAGTGAATTTTCTGTAAGCCCTATAAATTCAACATTCTGTTCTGGATCACTAGATCCAGAATGTTACTTACATTCAGATGATAATTTCATTGTCATTGCTTAATTTTTATTTCATTTTTACCCACAAGTCATGAGTGACTTGGATCGTATGGAAAGATCAAATCGAATCCTGGATTCACATCCTGATCCAAATGGATTAAAAAATTCAACAATTCTATTTTTGACTCACTCTCCACTCCTCAAAGTTTTATGTAGACCTGTCAAGTAGTTTGTGCAAAACTCAAACAAATGCTGAAAAAAACAACATATTAACAATTGAATCCGGTCAAGTTTTCCATGTGGTTTCAGATGACTGCTCTTTAATGTTTCTAGTAATGTTTTTTCCTATGTTAACTTATGAACATTGTGTTGGATGATGCATAAATCTCTGTGTCAACTGAACACTAAGTGTTAACTGTTACAGCCACTGGTTATATAAACAGAAGGTGGCTCATCGGGAACAGGCTTTTAACTGGAAGTGGACTCAAATTAACTTAAAATAAACTTAAATGAGGACAACACAGATAAACTGGAATAAACTGCTTTTACATTTTTACTTTTCTGCTTCAGGTTTTAGCCAACAAGCTTTCCTTCTTCTGATTTAGAAGAAGGAAAGCATGGGGGACCCTAGATTTATGTCTTCGCCACTTGACCAACTTTGCACACACACACACACACACACTCTAAAGATGTAGAATAACGCAGAGCAGACAATTATGATTTCCCCTGACTAATGGACCATTACACACCGTTAAGAGTGACCTTGTGTGAAGACAGACAGCGACCGGGTGTGAAGCCCACAGTGACAGTGTTCTTGTCTAATGACAGCCCACTGTGTCTTGAGAGGAGTGAGTAAGTGAGTGAGAGGGAGAGGACAAGAGAGTGAGAGGCTTGTAACAGCAGTGGTCAAGGCTTTACAGCACATTCCAGTTGACCAACAGAGTCCGACTGTCACCGTCAGCAAACAGAGCGTGATTCATGTTCCCACTTTGAAACTGGGAGGATGGATCGGTTTAAAAAGCACACAACCATTTCTCCTGTTTGGAACTTGAATGAAACGCCTAAAAAGCTGTGCTAGTCAACTAGTAGGTATTCAAAAATACAGAACCTCCCATTTCACTACAACCGTATTTTTCTGTTGCTTGAAAGCGATTGAAATGATTTGTCCAGTTGACTAATTTTAATGTCTGCTTGGTGTGTGTGTCCACATTTGTTTTGTCAGGAATGAGTGGACAAGAACATCAGCGGGAGATTGGACCAGAACAGCTTGATGTTCAGGGAATTATGAAAGAGAATAACCCTGCGGATGGATGATCCTAAAAGTACAAAAAAAACATCTGACGATAAATGTTTTCCAATCACATATGTTTTGTGAAATTAACAATATTATGTTCTCAGCATGAACAAATATAAAAGAAGCTCTGAGACCTGTATAGCTCCACCCGCTGCTGTGATAAACCTCTTCCTCTGTCAATAATTAGCCCCAACAGTGGAATACTGTTCCCAAAACACGGCACATGCTATGTGATGTCGCTATGATGATGATGTGATCTTCCGCTTACCAAATTAAGTAACACCATCAAATGAATCACCAGAATGTTGTCATGAGTTATCAACAAAAATATGATTTTCCAAAATGACAGATAATTACCTCTGCCTACTCTCATCGGAGGAGGTAATTATGATTGACTGAAGTGCAACCTCTGTGTGGGATAAAGTGTGACTGACAGCTTTATGAACCCATAATTGCTGTGTATTTATGATGCATGACATCAGAGAGGAGAGGAGAGGAGAGGAGAGGAGAGGAGAGGAGAGGAGAGGAGAGGAGAGGAGAGGAGAGGAGAGGAGAGGAGAGGAGAGGAGAGGAGAGGAGAGGAGAGGAGAGGAGAGGAGAGGAGAGGAGAGGAGAGGGACAAATAACCAACATCGTAACAAATGCTCACAATCAGTGTCAAATTTACAAGGAAGCTTCACCTGAGTGGGCACTTTTGGCTGAATGGACAGCACTTCCCCTTCACCACAATTCACATATCAGGTTTCTATCTGGTGCTCTAATGCACAACAATGAGTAGGGTCTTAGTGGAACGTAATCTGGGATCTGTGGTCGGGGACCTTGTCAGACCTCAGGCTGCTTCCACCTTTACATCAACAACAGGGGATGAGGTACTATAAGCAGGAAGAAACTCTGCAGAGGCTGCACCTGGCACACATACTGCTGTGTGTGTGTGTGTGTGTGTGTGTGTGTGTGTGTGTGTGTGTGTGTGTGTGTGTGTGTGTGTGTGTGTGTGTGTGTGTGTGTGTGTGTGTGTGTGTGTGTGTGTGTGTGTGTGTATGGGTTATTCAAGTACTGTATTATGACACATGTTATAAAGTGGTAGCTCGTGTGTGATCTGATGCTGGTGGACATGACAGAAGTGACAGACTATGTATGTCAGTTGTCCAACATGTACATGCGTGATGGAGTGTGTGGATTTGACTTAATGACTAGCTACTGCACGCTGAGTCAGCAGACCGGGCCCCCACTACAAACCCCTTGGCCCGCTCCCTAGTCTGACTTCCTTCCTCTAGATCTCTCTTCCTTCTCTCTTTATTTATCCCCTCTGTGAGGCAGACGTCTGATTTAAAGAACATATATGAAAAATCTTTAAATACTGAATCATAACTACACAATGAATGAATGAATGAATGAATGAATGAATGAATGAATGAATGAATGAATGTTTTATATAGGTTATAATCTACAGTACAAAGTTTGACTTGTGCACATTCAGCTGACAAAGCATTATTATTATATGTGCTCACCCTAAAGCGCTGTAACCTAAAAAGAAATAAGGTAAAACCGTGTCTTATTGTCGCCTATGCTGTAATGTAAGATAATGTAATGTAATGTAATGCAGACATTTAATTGTACACGCAGACGAGAGACACAAAACAACACATTCTTTGACAAACATTTGTGTTCATAGTAATGTTCAAAACTGTTTTTCAGTCAGAGACTTAATCTGATTTCACAATTAGAGGTCCTAACAACAGACTGAACTTCAGCAGCTGTCATTAGTGTCTTTGTAAACACTCAAAGGGTTTAGTATTTCTTAATTGTAAGATGAATCAAGAGGTCACAATGTGTTTTTATGGAACAGATGAGCTCTGTTGGCAGGTTATGTTCAATCCCGCTTCAATAAGTGCTGCTAGAACTTATTCAATGAAGCCTCAAGCCAAAAGGAAAAGATAATTAAACCCACTAATGTCACTGTGTGGTGGTGCAAACAGGAGCTCCATCTAAGAACGACAGAAGCACAGAGAGGGCGGCACGTGCTGAGGGGCTGAAGGCCACCCGTCAAGCCTCTCAGGTTCTGATGTTGACCTTATTTGCAAAATCTCCTCCATTAAGTGCATTTCACCATAATAGCAGGCATCCACTCGTAGCATGGTGCCAGGTAGCATGGTGCTGTGCATGTAAATCATCCTACAGCAGACAATGAATGTCTCTTTAGCTGAGGACCAATTTGATGGAACCCTGTACCTGAGGGCACGAGTGTGTGTGTGTGTGTGTGTGTGTGTGTGTGTGTGTGTGTGTGTGTGTGTGTGTGTGTGTGTGTGTGTGTGTGTGTGTGTGTGTGACGCAACGCAACAAGGTGGGGCTGCCATTGTGGTGGTCTGCCTACAGCAAGAGTTAAATTTATAAAACAACCAAGAATTGTTGACTAGGATGGAGATTAAACTTCTCAACGGAACATGCAGTCCAGGCTAAGTGCATATTTTAAGTGGGTCAGAGTCCATTCTTCAAACATGACTGGAAGCAGCGTAAGTAATAAAACAGGAAGCTGAAAACCCGTCAGGCCTTGTGGCTGATGTATCATCAAACTCACCGGCAGCTTCTGAAGCTTCCAGCTTCATTCTGAATAAGAAACGACAGCTAAAACCAAGACGTTTGTGAATAACTGATTCACTTTTTACTCTATCCTCTTAGCCTAACTGAGAAGGAATTTAAAAAACGTGAATACAAAAAAATATCAATTAAGGACAAAACAAATATTTGGATGAATAAATGACAGCTACTGACGTCCACGTCAATTCTTTATGCCCTTTGGGTGTTTATTATAGATTTTCAGAGGAAGCTGTTTTCATTCCTTGGATCACATTATCTTCAGTCCTTTGATCGCAGGATATGATACACAGTCCTAAACTAGCTCTTAATGTTCATGGGGTCATCAGCACTGGCCCTCATTCAGTGTGTATAATCATGGTTGTCCCTCATGTCATATATTATGCTCGAAGTATAAAGACAACTGAGTAGTTGTGTAATCCAACACAATGAAAACCGCAATTTTAATTACTGTATTACTGACAGGATATTGAAATCATTGTGGTTTCAACCTCCAGCTAAATGGGTTAGACAACATGTTCTGGTCAGAGTTGTGCTTCTAGTCAGTGTTCAGAGAAGAACTGAGATGATGCTGTACTCCTCTGTCAACTCACCACAGCTTTTGTCATGTACTACAGCAATATTCATGTTGCCTTAGCTCAACATGGGAAAAATGACACTGAGCCCATCCTCCACCCTTACAGGTGTCATATAAGCAGGGTAAAGATGTTATTTCACATGCACTAAATGACCAAAAGCAGAGTAACATATTTCATATTTTCATTACATTTAAAGATCCCACTTCATCTGTCACAGCCCTAACAGGCCTTAAAGCAGTGTCCATTCCAATCTGCTCCAGAGAAGTCTGTAAGTCATGTAAACTTTACATTCTCCAACCATATCTGACATTCCATGGAGCCCCGAACAACAACATTCACGTAGAGTCTCAACCTCAATACCAGCCCATGAGTACCGCGCTCAGGGCCACATCTAACCCATCTACCAAGAAGGGCCCATTCTGAGGTGGAAGTACTCAGGACCCGTCGAGAGAGTCAATTTACAGGAGTATAGCCCGAGAGTCTGGTCTCTGAGTGAGATAATACAGTCTGAACCAATTCTGTGGAGTTACTTTCACACAACACAGCGGTGTGAGTGCATAATCTCAGGCAACAAATGAAAAGAAAGACTTTCTACTCGCATCTGTCATGAAAACAAGGCTATTAATATATTCTGGATGCAATAGATAGGGCAAAAACGATTTGTTTAACCATTTCAGGTGAAGTATTCCTAAATGTCTTGGTCTACTGAGCCGGTCTGGGTGACACTACAATCCAATGAACATCATGACAGATGAAATACATTATGTATGACATCAACACTCTAAACCATCCGGGGTTAGGCTGAATTAGACAAAGACAAGCACTGACTTCTGGTTATTGAATTTATTTACAGTGTAAGAGATGTTCTATTGTTTGTTATTCCACCACATAACACTCTGATGACATGCAGTCCCCTCATCTTATACAGATTTTCCATACCCAATTTTTTATCAGGAGTACATTTGAGTAAGGAAAAGAGATGGAAGGAGAGGGAATAACACATGCATCATATGCAACACCTAGTGAAATACCTCCGTGTTATACTGACTCTAGCAAATAGATAAAATAGAAAACTAATGTTCAGACTGATTTCAGTGAACATACATCCCATCATAAATTAAAAAAAATACAAAAATGGACTAATTTTTTGCAGAATTTCATGATTATATTTGATGCATTTGTCTCACACACACACACACACACACACACACACACACACACACACACACACACACACACAGTGTTTATCGTGTGTATGTTGAAACTACAGCTGGATATTTGTTAACCTTTGTCATAACCTCTCACCTGATTACACCCATGGCTGTGACCTGAGGGACGTGGGCTCAGGGGCGACACTCCGGGGACCGACTTCAACCAATTAATTAGGTCTACAGGCGTAAATAAAATAATCTGAGTGGCTTGTGTGTGTGGTTTAGTGTGGCAGGTGTGTGTCGCTCACCTTAAACAGACATTCTGTCATCCCCCGCCTGACCTGCGTCCATAGAAAGGCGCAAAAGAAGAACAGGGCGACTTCATACACGGTGATGTACGCGTTATCCAGGAGGGTCCGCGTGGAGAGCTCCAGACCGCAGTTACTACAGTCTCGACATGCGTCCAGCATAGCGGTGGAGGCTTTGGAGATCAGGTCCAAGTATCCCGGCATGGGCTCCACGTCCACCGGCCCGGCGCCCCCGGTGTGACTGCTCATTGCGGTGCAGCGCTGGGGAACAAAAAAAAAAAAAAAAAAAAACGTGGAAAAACGCTCCGATTGAAGGACAAGTGGGTGTTTCAGGGAGCAACACGGTCCAGACTGTGTGACTAATCCGTCAACCAGCTTGCTAGCTCACCTAAAAACGCTAAAACAAGATTATCTAACCAGCTTACTCCTCAGTAGCCTAATTCTTTGTTTTCCAAATGAAGACATGGAGCCATCCTGCGCGTCCACCACCACAGTTTTTATAAATGACTGGAGGCCCCACCGGCTCTGATCACACACACATCAGCTATGTGACTGTATTTCACACAAAAATAAATAAATACAACAATTACTGAATGTCTTTTCTAACAATTAAGCCGAGCCTTCCCTGGCTGCCCGGTGGAGGTCTGGTCTGCTCATCATTCCGTTAAGCTCGCTGGATCATCGCGCAGCGGCGCGTCCCGTCCCGGTTAGCCGCCTTGCTAAGTTTAAATCACACTGCACCAAAAGGCAAAAGAAGTGGCTTCTAAAACAACTAAAATCAACCAGTGTAAGGCGTGAAAAAACACGCGTACATACGCGAATTCAACTCGATGCGTGACGGTTCGCCCGCCTTTCCAGCGCCAAGCCCAGACAGCAGCAGCACATGCGATTATTGCGCCGCTGTGCCGTAACGTACGCACGATCTCATCCCAGTCCGCTTCTGCTTTATATAACGTCTCTAACCGGCAAAATCAAAAGATGAAAGCACGTCCCAGCGAACAGAGAGGGATAAATAATAATAATAATAATAATAATAATAATATCCCGTCAGGAGGCTGTTCGTCTGTCGGGTTTTCCTCGTCCTCCTCCTCCTCCGCGGCTGCTCCTCTCTCCGCGTCAACGTGTTCTGTTCGCCGCTGCGCTCAGATGGAATCAACTGGTACGTTAGATTCTAACGTACGAAAAGGAGAGGAGGGAAAAAAATAAAAAAATAAAAAAACACGTAGGGCGTGTGACGTCATCAGGACCGCTATCTTCTTTATGAAGCCTCTTGTTCAGGAGCCGAGGGTTAAACTAGAGGTTTAAAGAGACAGTGTCGAGAGAGAGAGAGAGAGAGAGAGAGCCAACGCTCCAACATAGTCCAGCAAAAACACTTCAGGAACTAGTTCATTTATTCAGATTATTTGTTTCGGGTTTTGGTCCAGTAAAACCACATTCCAAGCAAGACATCAGTGTTAAAACTTAATCATCATTTCAAAAGGAATGCTTATTTAACAACAGATTTCCATTAGAGAAATGCAAATGTCGTCAACATAGATGTTAAACCAGGTGCATTTATTCAATATTTACGTAGAATGACAACCTCTGGATTACACAAATAAAAAAACAAAAACAAAATCAAAACAAATATGGGTATGTAAAGTGGACAGGCAGAGGGACTGTTGAGAGATGATATTATATGAAGTCCGTTGTATCACAGCTGGTGTTTTATGCTGATGCAGAGGGAACGTACTGCATTGCTAGTCTGTCAAACTCATTCTCCTATAGGAAACAGAACAGAAGAAAGACACCAGGACAAAAACATCAGACCGTGTGTGGTGCGTGGTTGTTTGATCATGACATAACCTTGTTTCTACATTTTTATTTACATCAGTGCTCTGGCGTAATTACACATAAATGTATGGCAAAGGTTGAAGATTCAAAGGTCACAGCTCACCAAGGATAGCTGCTGCCTAACAAAAACAATTCACATAAATGATCTCTAACAGAGTTAAGTTAGTTAAGGTTGTGGACCTGAATATCCACAAAATATATCCACATAATATTCATGTCAAAATCATGTTTCAGAGAAGTAAACATAAAAATGCAGACATATTACCTTGGCTAAGTAGTCTCTGAGGAATGGGTGGGCTTTGTGGGCATCTTTCAGCTGAGAAAGGTACCGATTGGTTACCTGAGGACGATGTAAACAGATCACCAGTGAAACATGTCCTAGAACTGTAAAACTGCCAATGCTCTGCTTAAATATCAGTTTTAAAAATGGTTTGTCGACCTTTTATTCACTGCTAGACCCTTGTGTGTCAAACTGTCAATATCATTAAAATTTTCAACCTTAGTTATGAATAATATACATAAAAGGGGAAAGGATTTAAACTAAGCAACAACTGCTTAAATTGCTTCCTAGACAACTAATAGGTATTCAAATTATATATCAAAGTATTCAAATTATGCTTGCACATTGATCTTTGTAGAATACACTTAGTCAATTTTAAGACCAAACTAATGAGTAATGATGAGAGTGAGCGGTGTCAGAAAACAAATGCTCACATTCATAGAGCACAGAAGCAGCTGATCAAGACAATTAACAATATATGAACATCTATTATAGCCATGAAGTCATTAACAAAAAGGTCATTCAAATGTTATTCTCCACCACCACACAGGATGATCACGCTTGTTTGCAAAAATTATCTATATAATTCCCGATAACCTTGAGTGAGATGTGTTTATCAGTAATTATCAATGCTGTAAACCTTGTCATGATGGCTTTGAGTCAACTGTCAGCATTCTATCGATACTGCGTTGAACCCATCAAACCTTAAACAGATAAACAGCCATTTATCTTATGATAAAGTTTGAAGGTATGTAAATCATACACTAAAATACATGGCACCAAACAAATAGAAATGCTTGGATGACACTTTTCAGTCATAGGCAAACACAATCAACAGATGAGGTTGTCAGCTTTTATAAAAACAAACATGCCTAAAATTGATGAGAAAAGCGCCACGAGGTCTAAAGGCCAAATGTGTTTGGTAAAAAGAATTCAGGTCTTGTCCGGTTTGTGTAGCGTGAACTCCTGAACTGAGGTGATTCACTTCTTTAACAACTTCAGGTTTAAAGTCTCACCTCTGGAGCTTTGCCCAGGTGCTGAGTCAGCACTATGAGGTTGATCAGCGTCTCAGGGTGACTGCTGTCCTGAAGGCAGAAGAGAAGCAGAGAGTCATTCACGTCAACAGGACATGGATAAAAACGGCAAAGTGAAGTCAACACAGAGTACATCACTTAGATAAACAGATGAATAATATTAATTTAATTTCCTTTATTCCATCTACAGTAGAAAACAAGATGAGGGTAGCTGCTGTGAAGATCTGCTCCAAATGCATACATTTGTATGAAACACTGCAAGATCCGTTTATCACCATAAAAACTTTTTTCATGGCAGAACGACTGCAATATGAATATTTTTTAACAGCATCAACTGGTTAAACATGTTTTTGTTACTGATCCAAGTTCAATTGTACACAAATGAGTATCTGGCGCCATCTGCTGTTAAAAAGGGAGCAGCTGACAACTGTCAAGCCACTAAACATCCATTCAGCAGCAAACATCTGGTCTGACTTCGGTTAGAGCTGAATACCAATCAAAAAAAAACAGCAATACTACAAAAGGATGAAAGGTTTAGTGAAATTAACTGACTTATTTCAATGAAGGATGTTTAATTGAACCATAGTCCTTTCTGAAGAACACCAACACACAACACAGTAAGTGATGAAGTACTTATAAGATCACCACATGGCTGTTCTGATGGCTTCAACGATACCCGACAAAAGAGCACCATACACCAAATGTAAAACTAAAAAACAGAATCAACTACAATTTTTAAACAGCAGAACTATTATGTTGATAACCAAATCAGAGTGAAATTATTCATAAGAAAAAAAAAAAACACTAAAAATTAGTGCTGTCAGGCGATTAAGAAAATTAGTCTAATTAATTACAGGATTTGTAATTAATTAATCTAATTAATCGCATTTTAATCTCATACCTGCTAAAGTCCCCAAATAAAGAATTTGAATTCTAGGACATTACAAAATTGTAGTGCATGACTAATCAATAGAATACACCACGAAGAGAAGATTTGAAATCCACATTTTTATAGGTTAAGTGTGCTTTATAAATGAAATTCAAAAGGAAAACGGCCAAACACATCAGCAAACCAATTAGGCCAGGTGCATTTCTCAAAAATGCAATACAAATCCAGTTAAATAAAATAAATTTCAGAAATCAAATAAGGCTGAGTCTCAAATAGGCACATAAGCAGACTCTCAATCAAAATGAATACTAAAGCTGACTCAATACAGCAATTCAAAATGAATAATATAACATGCCTCTAAATAAGGCTACTAAATAGCAAGATGCCAACAGGCTTTTCCTTTCAAAGGGTAAGCTAACGTTACAGGAACTGACAACAGACAACTCTGTGTCCTTGGCATGTTTTGCATTTAAATGATACGTTAGGCTGGAGCTGCTTCGGTGATATGAAAATTCTCTTTTACAAAAGGTACAAATCACTGCGTTTTTGTTGATAGTCCCGTCTTTGTTCTTTTTATAAATAAACTTTCCGCCCAAAGGTCTGAGTGGGCTTGCCTCGCTCTCCTGTGTCGCGTCCATCTCTGTTGTCAGTCACCCTGCTTTTTACTAGTGGCGCAGGTAGGAAGTGACGTAACACTGCAGCCTACGGGTCACTTAAGGGGCCAAATTTAAAATGCTTGCGCATTGACTTGCCACTCACGATTAATTGCATTAATTTTTATAGCGCGTTAATTTGCAGCGTAATCAATTAATCTAATTAACGCGTTAAAGTGACAGCCCTACTAAAAATATGTCAACATAAGTAATAACTTATTATTTTGAAAATATATTCAGTTACTGTCCTCCATTTTTTCTCATGAGAAGGCTTCTGAAAAGACTACATCTTTCTTCAGGTGAATAACTGTTTTCTTGCCATAGGTTTTATTCATATTTACAATACAGTCCCTGAGAAAAGTCTTGTCACTTATTTAAGTTTTGAGAACAACCAATAATACTTTGACTAGTAGTTGACCAGTTGGAATCAGAAATGACTTGAAATGAAAGGCAAAGACGTTTAGATTGTTTTTTTATACCAAAATAAAGTCTTGTGTCATTCGTTGAACAAAGCGGTCAGATTTTGATTGGACAAAAGTCTTGATGTGTCTTTAAATGATTCAACCAATCACATAACTAGAGCTTCACCTGTGACAAATACTATCATTAACATATTCCCAGGTATTTTTAAAAAGAACCACAATACACCAAACCCTCATGTGAAGTGTAACCTGACCTCTGACAGCATGCCAGAGATTTAACCACTGACCAAAATGCTCTTCACCAAGACCCTGAAGACCCAAAAAATATTGGAGAAAACGTGTTGGAATCTACATGGACCCGAAATTCACCCAGAAAACAGTCAAGTGTGGTGCAGGACAAATCATGGTTCAAAGTTAGATCCCGTACTGGATGGGCATGAGATCTGTAGAATGAATGGCAACATGAACAACCTCAATTATCAACAAAATCTTGCTGCCCATTACATTCGGAACCATGAAAGAGAGGACAAATTCCTTAACAGGATGGCTCCTCCTCATACTTCAGCCTCCAGATCAAAGTTCTTCAAAGCAAAGAAGGTCAAGGTTCTCCAGGATTGATCAACTCACTCACCAGACATGAACATGAGACGTATGGATACAGTCCTCCAAGATCACGGGAGTCACGCACAATATTACCTTTTCCTAAGAGGTCATTTTCTCATGTGAGCATGTTAGTGCATTCCAAGTAATGTTATTTTTGTATGTAACAAAACATGTCCAAGCTAATTCTGACCTTTCTGTCCTGATTAAAGGCTAAAATTCAATGAAAGTTGCTGCAGCTTACAATGCAACAAATTTTTCGAGCAAACACGGTGTCACTCTGAGCAAAAGCCCCTTGCAATCGGTTAAGAACAAAAAAAACCACAAATAAATGTCCGGAGCATCGGGAAAAGTCTGCCGAAGGAGATCAATCGCTACAAGGCGCTGGCTGCCAATGAGTTATGGAATTTATTTTTAAGGACGTGAATAAAATTTCATCACTGAACCCGCATATGCTACGGAGTGCTTTAAGTGCATAAAGTCATCTTGGATGCACATTGAAATATATGTCAGTTAAAACCCCTTTAATAATATTGCTGTCGCCAGTGACAACAGTGTTAAAGGGTTAATGCATGACGATAAACTCACCTTATCAAGCGCTTCTTGCAGCACTCCCTCAGCTTCTTCCCATTTGTTCTGAGCCATGTAACAGGCTGCCTGCCCGTTGAGGAGCAGCAGTGTGGATGAGTACTTGTCTGACATCTCCTGGAAAATGTAGTAAGCATCCTGCAGCTTCTCCCCACCCTGAAACAAAACCCAAAATTAATGTTCAGTTCAAATTCTCAGGCACAGAAAGAATGCTGAACCACCACACCGCTGACTAACAAACTAGATGTTGTTAATGGATGAATAAGAATTTAATTTACTCAACTTACTTACATCATGTGGGGACAGTTTTATTAATGGACCTTTACTTATTAATCAATAACACTTATGCACCTCGGTGATATTACACAATGTAACTTAATGCTGGTCTCCTCACCACAGCAATATTCACCCAAGCTGTGGCCAGCTGGGTCAGAGTGGCATCTTCATCCTGCTCCTGCATCTTCTTCAGCTCTTTCCTGTCAGACAGATGAACATGTTGTTATTAGAAAGAGGTTCCATTTCAAGCAGGCAGAATGCACTTTATGTAAACACAACAATTAATACAGTTTACAATGCCAGTTGTACCCACAGTCAAATTAAATTACTGAACATGTTGAAAAAGTATGTGCTTTGTGTTTTTCACGTGCTTCCAACAAAAACAAAAGTTGACCAGTCAGTCCAAGCTTGTTTTAAAGGTTTTGCCATACCTTGCCAGGTCAAAACGATCGAGACTCAGCAACACATGAATGGTCATGGCCATGCTGAAAAAATAAACAAAGGTCCACGTTACTTTGGTCAATTTCAGTCTATTATCTTCAAAATAACTGCAAGCACACAAGCAAGTAATTTGTTGAACATGAAGAAGGCAATAACTACAATTTCTAAAACAAATTGTGGAAGCCACAACTGCCCAACAGTGTACCCTGGAGGAAAAGATTTTACTTTCGTTGCTGATATACTTTCTTGAAAATCAGTTTGGATAAAGGATGAGTATTGATTTTCATGTCAACGATCAATGAAATTATAATCATACACATGACCATTTTTTTGTAAATGTTGCTCCTGTGGCACCCTGTTTACCTGTGTGTGGTAGTTATACAATAGTAAAAAAAAACCCACTAACCACCAGGCAGACACTAACAATGCTACAGCAATCAAAAAGTCTAATCTAAAGCTCCTTAAAAATATATAAAGTTAGGTGCAGTGCGGAGTTAATTCAAGTATAGATATCTGATCAGCGCTCTGTCGTCGCACAACAAGGCGGTTTCGGGTTTGAGTCCCACTCAGTGTGGAGTTTGCATGTTCTCCCCGCGTCTGCGTGGGTTCTCTATGGGTTCTCCGGCTTCCTCCCACCTCCAAATACATGAATTGGCCGGTGAATTGGCCAGTCCCATAATTGTCCATAGGAGTGAGTGTGTGCGTGCATGGTTGTCTGCGTCTGTGTCGCTCCGCGGTGCACTGGCATTGCTCCCGGAGTTTCCACCGCCTCCCACCCTAAGCCAGCGGGGATAGGCTTCAGCTCCCCATGACCCGCGACAGGGATTAAATCAGTAACAGAAGATGGACTGATTGACAGATATCTGATCACAAGTCTACTGCAAATGTGCAGTCATTCAAGAGAAATGCACAGATGTTTGATGTTTGATTCACAATTCAGAAATCCATGTATAGTTCTGTGGCAAATCATGTACAATATGCTTGGAGAACAAGCAATAACTATCATCTCATAGGGGATGGTTAAACATATGCATCTATTAGTTTTGTTAACGCTATCCCAAAACACTCAGGTGAACTATGAAGATAATGCCACTAACAGCAAACTCATTTAGCCAGTGTTGAAAATTATTTTATATTTTGCATTTTTCTTGAAATTACTATACCTAGCTGAGGTTAATTTTAAGTAAGATCTCAAGCCTTTACCACTCCAGACTTTCTCCCTGATGTAGAGTCCTGAGAGCCGCATCACTGTTCATCTCATGGTGGTAGATGGAGGCAGCCATCAGGAGAAAGGTGGTGTTGGCAGCATCCACACTCTTTGCCATCTTCTTGTCTAGATCAGCAACAATAGCATCCCTACAGTAAAAAAAAAATTAAGATAAAGTTCTGAAAATTTGAAGAAAAGAACTTCAGCTAAAAATTAGACAACCACTTTTACAGACAGTATAAGGTAAAAATCAAATCTAGCATCATGATTTTTAAGATCACCAAAGCGCATCTTTAGCATGAAACTGTGACCATCACTTACTGACAAGTACTTAATCTCTCACACAAAGACAGACTGCAATAAGTTAAGAGCAATATAAAAAAATCCTACTGTTTCAAGTGTTTTCATCAGCGTTGTGAGGACAATAAAGTACTGGTGAAAATTTGAGAGTTTAACAACAAAAAATAATGTTTTGAATGGGCTCTGCGCTGACAGTAATCCATAAACAGTCAACGTCAAATGCTTGCTCTTACCGTTTGTTTTCATTGGACAGATACTCAGCAAACATCCTGACAGCCTGAAGCTCAGGTGGAGAGTTGGTCTTGATGTCATCCAGGACAACAGCATACTTCCTCTACAAGAGCCCAAGAGACACCATTTGATCAGGATGAGCAAATCTGTCAAATAAATCCTGTAACGCTGAATTCTCTCAACTAATGGAACGTAATACTTCAGGTTACAACGTTATGTTAAGTGGTTTACCTGGGCAATATATGCTCTGTACAAAAACATGTCCCTTTCTGTCTCTTTCTCTGGTGATGAGGGCTTTAAAGGAACACACAGAATTAGCGTTATCATATAGCGAAATATTTGCTAGCATATTTAGCATTGCAGCTCGACAATGCCATTGAATGTAAAAGAGAACAGAAAATAAGAAACGTACAGCTGGTAAAATATGTATACGTACCTTCACCTTCTGCGCTTCGTTAATACACTGCTGATAACTGCCAATGTAATAGGCATTTTTAACATCGAACAGCTCATCAACATCACCCTGCTGCGCCGCCATGTTGACTGGACAACTTCTTGACACGTCTCACAAAACGTCACTTTCCTGTTTTTCACTGAGGATTATGGGATATTGAGTACATAATAAAGGAAGGCATTTGAAAACCCGCTGGGGTGCTTTGAAATTCTTTGAACTATATTTAACTATAGTGTATTTTTGTTTTTTATAAACACCTGCTTATTTTAATAGTTTTTCAGCCGTCTCCTAAAAAGAGTTTTATGGCAGCGAACCTCCTACCACCACTTATAGATTCCAATAGAGGGCGCTCTACATCAATTTCACCATCGCAGGTGTCCTGTGATTTTCTGAGACAATAAACACACTGTCCACGTCGATTTACAATAGATATATACAGTAAGTACAAATCTTAAAACACCGAAGCATTATTAATAATTTATGTTGGGAATTAACTCAACATTAAACAATGCAAAATGCTATTGGACTTCAGGTGTACCTGTTCCTGTAATTACAGATGAGGAAAAACTTCCTTCACCCGGAAAACACGAGGTGAATAAACTACCTAATTCACATGTAATCAAATAGCATGAAATGTAAACCACGACATTTCGTTTTAATGTTGAGAAGTGTGATACAGTTAGTGGCAGTTTATTTATTGAATGTGCAAATTAATATGCCCTTATAGTATTCAAAAAAAAAATGCACGACACATTTCCTGTTCATTGTTTACTCAACTCCATTTCCTCTGGGACATTTTCCGTCTTCGGACTGGAGCTGGACATGGATAATTACTGGACGTCTTAATGGGGGCAGGGAGTGTTCTGAGTGTAAATAGTCCTTTTCTTTCGGTCTGATTGGGCCGGACCGTCCTCCCTGGTGCTCCTCCATTGGTCCAAACCCACATCAATCTGTCGATTTCTAGGTCCCCCTCAAGTTTGAAACTTTTTTTTTTTACGAGGAGGAATCGAGTTTCAGCTGGTAACCGATCTCACAGCAGCACAGAGCAGAAAAAAACTCTTTCAATAATTTACTCCTCTGTACCTGAGACTGGAGAACAAAAAGGAAGCTGTGCAAGAGAGGACGGTTTGAACGGTTGGATGTGAGAGAACAACAAACAGAAACATGCTTTGAAGGGACTTTTTTCTCCCTTGCCAGAATGAATACTTGAGATATTTTGCTCAGATTGTGTTGTCATCTCGTTGGCTGACCATTCCCGTGTCCCCCTGAGGTGAAGGAGGGTAAGTACTTTTAAACCTGATCGGTCGATCAGTTTTTAATGACGCATCTGATCAATCGTCTCATCTGTTGCCCGAGGCCTGTGGTGGATCATAAGGCTGTGGGAAGCCTCTTCACGCCCAAAGAGGAATTTATCCCAGCAAAATAAGCTTCGTAACGTCTTTAGTTCAGGGTTGGGGTTCAGTCTTCCTTCCACAAAACTAACGGAAGTAACGGTCATCAGTTAAATCAGTTATGGCGTGATTTAAATATAGCATTGTGTTAATTAAGCTAGCAGAAGATTGTGGGGGGGGAAAAATCTTCAATTTAGATGAATAGGGTGTATAAGGATTGTTTTTAATAGTAATATTGATAAGTTGTTGACTTGATGTGATGTTGGATGGGCTGATTAAAAGTTGGTCGCCATTAGTTCAGAGTTTTCTGAGTCATCAAGCTAAAAGGAACTGCTGTTCAGAGAATTTATTCTGCTGTTAGGAAACAGGACGACTTTAAAATCCGCTGTGAGATCTGGAGAAAGTTCTGTGTTCTCATCTGTTTTAGTTAGTTTTTTCCAAGCTACATCAAAACATCAGTAGATTTTGAAGTAGATTTTGTTTGGGGTGGGTCTCGGCCTGAGGAAGAGTTCGTTCCATTTTTGAGAAGGATCCAGGTACAGTTCCATGATTCTGGGTCATTTTGTCTCTTTTACACATGAAAAATAAGGCCTTTATTTAAGTTGCCAGTTAAAATAAAGAAGAGGCACAGAAAGCAAGGATTTGAATTATGATCCATTATTGAAGATCTTTTTTGTCCAAAACCTCTTAACTACTGATGATAAACAAAAAGTTCCAAATGCCAAGGGTAGAAAGAAATTCCGTTGTATACCTTAATTTAGGATATAAATTAAGTAATATTGCCTATTAAATTGACGTCGTTGTGACGTCACCACAGTGGCTGCTAAATTCTGGGGGCAGTGGTACATGTGATAAGCAAACAGGCTTACTGATGGAGTTTCTTCTCTAATTGTCAGTAATGTAGGACTTTGCACCAGGTGAAAGGTGTGTTTGGTATCAATTCAACCCAAAAGTTTGGAAATTTGATGACTTCTCTAGTTGCAGCAATGTCATCCAAATTTAAACTCTAGCCTTTTTTGCAACCATGCTTGCTGCATTATTTATGCATTGCTGTGGTTTGTAGATGAAACAGTCTGTAGATTATCACACGAGCCATTGTAACATGACAAGAAATGTTATGTTTTATGTTTATTGCAAGTCGGCTCAAAGTCTACCTTTTTACACCATGAAAAAAAAATAAAAAACTTGGGAAGTGATTTATGTCCTTTTTTGGTTTATATATGCAGAATAAACATCCTTTAAGTTCC
Organism: Antennarius maculatus; assembly: GCA_013358685.1. Classification (NCBI taxonomy): domain Eukaryota; kingdom Metazoa; phylum Chordata; class Actinopteri; order Lophiiformes; family Antennariidae; genus Antennarius; species Antennarius maculatus. The sequence continues at coordinate 6,707,920 of CM023610.1, read as the reverse complement.
AGTAAATCCACTGCATATTCAAACCAAGCCTGGAGTAGGTGAAGATATGTTTTGCAAACACAGAAATGTTTTGTAACACTTTGCTGTGTTGACATTGTAAAGCTTCTCCCAGAACAAGGCTGGCGTGTGGATGAATAGCTTCAGTGTGTGGCCCTGGCTCGGCCAGGTAGCTGGACACATTATCACACATGGCCTCAACAGACGTGTCAATGGAATTATAGTTTGACGTCTCGACCTCGAGTTGCTTCTCTCCTCGCTTAATCAGAGGTCAAATAATTAAATGTTTTGGGATATATTTAATTTTTATTCTTCCTTTATATTTTTGTTGGCGGTAGCATTAGCAAAGGTAAGCCAAGGTACAATTTGCAATCACACAAAAAAATGCAAGAAATCCACTGTATATGGAGATATTTGTAAAATTAGATTTGTTATTTTCATTTTGAAGTGATTTTTCAAATGGAAAGTGCCAGATATTTCCTGCTTTCATCATATCAGTCATCTTTGATGCTCTATTATTTTGTGAAATAGATTTGGTTGAGTTTTTTTATTGTGTTTTTCATTTTCTCAGTTAATCTTTGGGCTTTCAACCTTTTTGCCAACGATTCTTTCCAATTAAGTAGCATCTTTATAGGAGACTGATTATTTTTGGGTTTGGACTGGCATGTGGGAGTCTTTTTTGGAAAAAATCATAATGAGCAATTTTTATAAAAGAAATGTTAATTATGCTATAATCAGGAATGCAATTAGATAGTATGCAAATATAGGCAAATTAAGACACAAGATAGAAATGGAAAAAATTTAAAAAATGTAATTTATTTCAGATGTTATTTATAACCAGTTTGAATTAGATTTTCATGACTTTGGCTCGACAACAAAAAAACTATTTCAGCTCAGTGGTACTCTGAAGGAAATACCGTACGAATAAACAATAACTACCCATTAGTACAACACAGATGCTGGGGAACCTCATCTGTGGTTATTTCTGCAACTATCATTGTGATTCCCTCATCCAAACATCTTTTCAAATAGAGCAGCACAAGTTGCCATTCCCTCCCCCTGTGGTGTCTAAGTGTTTGAGATTGCTGCAGCAGCACTGTAGGCCCTGTTAGGTCCTGTTCAGAAGAATCCATGGTAACCCACAGAAAGGACAGAAGGTGTTTGACCTGCTTTTACTATGCTGCAGAAGTTCATCTAGGCACACAGGTGGCTTCCAGTTTCCTTGGAAACCAAAAACACTTGGTGCCTGTGGCCTTGGTTTACTGAAAGAGCATAAAAAATTGACCTGCAAAAATCTTTTCCATTGTTGGAAGTGTAAAAATGAAAAATGCTTGTGAGATGTCTCTTGAATCCTTCTCAACCCCAAATACAGAAAAGTTGTGACTGTATATAATTAAATAAAGCTATACATAATAATTATGTATAATACATTATATTAAAATTTCAATCTCATTTATTTATATTAGAGGCCATGTTGCCCTCCCCTTAGTCACAATTCTGTCATCTCATGTTGGTCCAGCGCTGTTCTCACTGGTTCTACTCATGTTCTTGCTGCTGAGCATGCTGGAATTGACCATGCTTTTGATCTACTGAATTAACAAATTAAGCTCTTTGGGCTCAGAAGTGTGGAAAATTAGTCATAATGCGCCATGCTGTTAGGGTGGTTTTAATTAAAATTTCAAAGCCTCAGACATCAATCATAGTTCAAGCACCAGTTAACACCGTGATCATGTCATCCATATAAACTGCAGCGCTGTTGAAATGCCAATTACATTGTAAATAATGTATTTAAAGTTTGGACATGCGATCTTGAAAGTGCAGAGTGTACCCGTCTGCTTTTATATTACACTTTCAGCACAATTGTGTCATTCCAAATCTGCTCAACTATAACAATAAAACTACTATGCTCTCATGAATTTTAATAGCAGAACAAATGTTGTCAGTGAGTGTTATGTTAGCCCAGCCTGAGGCAGCGCAGCAGCTACTGTTTTCCCAGCCCTGTTCTCCTCATACATGTGTAACACCACTGATTCTACATGAGCAGCATCAATTCAGACCTAGTCTCTTCCTATATGTGACAGTGCTCCACCCTTTATCCTCGCCCCACGTGTCCGCTCCAACCTGTTGCACTGTAGCAGACTCCTCATAGCCTCAGGCCTTTTTTAATCAAAATAGGCAGAATGAATTATTAATCCATGATCCATTATATGCCAATGTGTTAATTATTAATTGTTCTACAGGCTTTTGCAGATCAGTGAAAACCATTAAAAAAGGGGTAGGATGGGGCACGGTGTCTGAGCATTGATTGCCTCCTTTCAGTTCTGCGCAGATGGTGACTGTGTGGGAAGATGAGAAAGGAACTGAATTGTAACTACCATGCCAAGGTCTACTTTATTCAAAGTGTACACGTTCACATATGTAGAGGATGCAATTACGATTCCCATGTCGGAGCCACTGAACTAGATAAGTGTGTGTACAGAGAGACCATTACTTTAACACACATGCCTGCCATATAGCATTGTTAACATGGCATTATGCCCAGCGCTAACTCTCTATTTGCTGTCAGCACCTTTTCTGTTACGCAACATCAAACGTTACAAAACTTGATGGAAGATGAAATTGCAGCATTCACTTGCCCTGAAATCCTGCTGTTGATTCCCTGCTCCAGCAGCTCAGCTCATTTGAGTGGTTATGTGTCCTGTCCTCTTTGAACACAAAGCACGGATGTACTTTATATAACAACCAGGATTGTCTATTGTTTCTCAAAGTGGGAACAGATTATATCATGCAGCTGGGGAGGATCTGTGGAGGAAGAACTTTTCTCATTTAAGACTTCCCGACAAGAATTCATTCTAATGACATTCGTTTTGCTTTTAGTGATGATCAAGAAACCTTTTTTATCTTCTTCTTTTTTCAAACTTTCTGGCTGTGGGTTTTCAATTTTTTTTCCTCATTTTTTTTTCTTTTGTCGACTATGTAGTGTTGTGAGACTTTCTGATTTGGAATTGGATTGTCTTCCTGCAGACAACCCCTATCCATTCAGTGCTGGCTCATTTCTTTTCATTATTTACCTTGAACTGACGGGACGTTTACCCATAGGCAGCAAACCAAATACGTACGTGCAGGCTGTGTGTTTAGTACAACATTCTCCAAACCAGTCCAGCAGCCCTGCAGTGAAAGCCACACAAACTAAGCTTATCAGGCTTAGTTTGTGTTTACGCTGTGGCAGAAGAGCTGATTCTCTATTTCTCCATGTTATATCCTCTTGTTGTACTGTTACATTATTTTATCCACTCCTGACGAATCGTCGATGATAATGCATTGTGCACAATATTTGTCCTCGTTGCTATGATGCAGACTATTTTATGGTTTTGGACAGGTAGTCTCATGAGACATGCACATAAAAAATTACGTCTTAAAATTTTATCAAAGTACTTGATTAATTTCTGACATTTTATCAATAATCCTTAGTGGACAGATCCATAATAAAGGACTAAAACTGGGGACATCTCAGCTAAGTGGTTTGTCCTTGAACCGCTGGTTGACCGAGGGTTTGCTTTGCTAAATATTAAAACAAAGAATCTTTTTGTATTCTGTACATGAGAACACCCATTCATAAACCATCTGAATAGTGACCTAATGTGTCGAGTACACAGTCGGGGGGGAAAAAAAGGCTGTTAAATGCCAGTGATGATTACAGACGCTGGGTTGAGGGCAGCATGTAGGGCCATTTCTGCTGTGTGAGCATGATTAAGTGTGATATTCAGAAAGTTAGAGAGTGTTAAAATTGTCCAATTCCAGATCAGTTCTCACTGATATGATCCATCCTGCAGCGGCCAGATCTTCCTCTGCGGATGGAGTCAAGTCTCTCAGGGAGGCATTGCCCCAATCATTGTGACTACTGATCCAAGAAGAATGGGAAAGTCGTGGCATTTTATGCTGCCATCAAGCAATCTCTTGTAAAATAAAATGTTGTGGAAAGTTGTACGCATTCTGTCAAAGTTTTTTTATCAATGTGACGTTGTAGAAACACATTCTTTATTGGTCTTGTCTCTGTGCTGCTCGCCTGGCAGCAGTTATTAAAGGGATGACATTTTGGTTGCTGTGGCCACTTCTGCCTCAAGTGTTGACGGTGTTGGTTGGAGTAGGTGGAAGCTAAAAGTAACTGCAATTTCTGGCTCTTCCTCACCCGTCACACCTCATCTTCAGTTTGACTGACAGGATTTGATAAAGGCTGCATCCTCCCCATCTGCCTGTTTCAGAAAACTCATGCCACCCTCATATAATGTTCAGTTTTATCCAAATATGAGTCGTCTCAAAGACAAAACAAATCCTCAGGTCATATCAAGTGGCGTTAATGGAACTGTCCTGTGTGTGTGACGTACACCTGCATCTAACATTTTGTGATGTTCAGAGGACTAAAAAGAAAACGTCTTGAGCCGACATGTTTTGTGCTGCTGTGATTGAACAGAGGTGATTTGAGCTCAACGCCTTGGTTATCACTGGATAATAAGATAATCAGAGACTGCAACATCCCACGAAAGGTAGATCAGGGTACCCTGAAAGTAGTACCTGACAAGTGCACAGCTTTGACCTTTTAGGGTAGGTCAAAGCTATGCACTAGCTTTTATCTATGGTCTTACTCACACTGGCCTTCTCCCACACCTTTCTGTTTAATCCGGTTCCTGAGTGTACAAAAGTTGAAATTTGACCTTGATGTAGTTTTTTCAAGGTCAAGGTCATCATCTCATTTTCATCCCCTTTGCTGCCCGAGTAATCGGCTTTTTGTTTCATCTTTCTATCTGCGACAGTAGCGAAGATATTTGGTGGACATACGAACGAATGGACAAACTGACAATTACAATACATCACTGCTTTGAAGCGGGATGTTATTAGACCATCACTGAAGGCAGAGCAGTTCATCCTGATAGGAACATTAATGTCTGGAGCACATTTTATTGCAATTCTTCTAAGAGACATTACAAGCAGACATTGAGACGTTTTTTTCTGTACCAAGGTGATGGACTGACAATGCCACCCTTCCTGTTACATAACTCAATGACAAAAGAATGAATCATACCAGCAATTAGTTGCAGTCTTACTATTAAGGGTAGAAGTAATCCTTTTGTTTTCAATAAAAACATTCTCTGTAAAAGTAAATTCTTCAAAGTTGTAACAACAGGATCCAAAAGTCCCTTTCACGGCTCCTCTACTCAATGCATTAGTCTTTAAGGTCTCCAACAGCTAAACTGTGAAATGGCTGAATGAAAACAACAGCCAGCGGGCTTCATCATCCCACGTGGTGCCTTTCCACAAATGAATTGGGACTCATGTCCCCTAGTGTCCCTAATGTAGACATCTTCACCTGCCCTGGAACTCGAAGAGGCAAAACAAATTAAACCCTGATCATAAAAGGCCCATAGAGTCCATCCTTCTCTGCTCCAGTCATCCTCCAAGAAACGGAGGGGACAGTTAAATGATTTCCTCTTGGTGTTTACCTCGGTCCCAGTCGGCTGTGATTGACAGGGCTGTCTGCACCTTCAGATGGTGTGAGAGTCTCCGGGTAGATTACCCAGGGACATCCATCCGACACCGGATGATTCAGTTTCAGTTGACAAGACGTGTGTTTGCTGAGCTTTTGCCCTCCTGTCTCCAGGTGCATGCTGGTCCAGACAAGAATGTTCATGAATTTCTAGCTTGGTTACACCGAGGTGTTGGCTGCCATAAATGTATGATTTATTTATTTTCTTGCTTATTTTAGCTGTTTTGGGAAGCAGGCCTATTACTCATGTATACAGTACTTGTGTGCAGATGTTTAGGTTTTCTGTCCATGCTGACATTGTGAGTTGTTTTTCAATAGCATCTGGCATTTTTTTTGCTTTCATCCTGACTTGTTCTGCATTACAGTATTTCCTGTCTGAATACTTCTGAGACCATGTCCGTGTTGGCTAAACTCGACCTTTTTAATATCAGTAAATTTAGATTTTTATTACAATGTGCACTCATCCCAGGACCTGAAACATCCCGCTTACTGACAAAAAACAAACACAGAAACAACAGAAATCCCACTTTGAGAGAAAACATTTCCTCAACACCTGTTTCTCATGTTGGGAAACAGAGGCTGGGAAGTGTAGATTTCTCTTTATCCTTAAGATAATAACACCAGGGGTTGTTTACATCACTCCACAGCTGTGAATCAAGGGAGGGCTGCCATAAGGGCTTGTCCATTTGACCTAATAAGAGCAACAGAACTTCTCCATTTTTTAAAAAACAATGAAGATACCTCATTCAGTTCTTCAATTTGATCATTTACGTAGTTTCCCTTGTTGGCCATTTCACACACATTACATCAGGGTGGGATTTATGGCAAACTGGTTGATGGGGATCTGCCAGTGATCCTTGATCAGTAAAGCAAGAAACCCAATTAAATATGCAGCTAAATCAGGGGGTATAAACCTAGACTCAGAATGAAACAGTACATGAATGACTTCTCATTCAACACCGTCATTCTCTCTGTCTCTAAAGGGAGCCATATCACACCTCCAGTTTTTGTCTGTCGTCATGTCTCTGCCTCCTGCGTCTCCTCCCTGGAAAACATCCTGCTGATGCTCCTTCCAAGGAATCTTATTGATATTCTTTGAGAGCCATTGAGGAGGGAGAGAGAGGAATGAAAGTCACATTGTGGCAGAAGAGGCACCGCTTGTGCCGACGGAACAAGACATCACAGCAGGGATACGTCACCATTCATTCTGTCAGCTGCTGCAATAGAATCTTTCCTGCTTTTCATTTTTACTACTCCCTAGCGCGTAAAGAGACAGTTTACCATTCATAGACTGCAGTGGAGCTTTCGGTTACATTCACATGTAGAGATATTGCATAAAGATCAAAATCCCATTGTGATACAAAGGTGATGCTGCGCTAGAGAATAATTAATATGTTTTTAGTGTGGGATGTATGAAGAAAATAAGGCCTGATTGTTAAGCCTGCTTTATATTTAGTTTTCCAGTACATCTTCTGCTTATGTGTATTTTCTTTACTCCTAAACTGCAATATAGTGGAAATCTTGTTTTGGTGTTTTCAGTATTGTTGATCTGCGGTATGTTGTTGTTCGAATCATTGTGGTCAAAGGAGGCATTTGTGCTGCAGGCAGAAGTGGCTAAAGTCACTTTTTTTTTTTTTTTTGCTCATGTGTGACTCAGATGTTTTTCGGCTCTTTTTTGAGCCTTTTGTGTGTGTGTGTGTGTGTGTGTGTGTGTGTGTGTGTGTGTGTGTGTGCGTGTGCGTGTGCGTGTGCGTGTAGTCATGTTTCCAATTCCTGCTGATGTGGCAGAGTTGAAGTCACATCAGATCTGATGTGGTTTCTCCCACTGAGCACGCTCACATCAGTGTTGTCAGCACAGACCTGTCCACTGGTGGGACACGCATCACAAGCAAAGATGTATAGGAGCGGTCAAGTTGAGACCTGACAAATAAAAGGCGATGTGATTAAAATGTTAGCATTTGTTGCTTCTACAGTCCAGTCAACTATCCTATTGTTTCATTATTGTTTATTGATGGCAAAAAGTGAGATGTTTATGATGTCACACTGGCTTGTCTAGAATTATGTTGCATTTATGTTGGATATTACCTTTTTTTTGTTGTGTAAGGGGACAGCCTTAAAGTTGTAATTTGTTTGAAAATATTTGGGAAATGTGCATCTTTTTTTTGTTTTTATATGTAAGGTTCGTCTATACATTTAGAAATAAATAATTAGCCTTAAACAAACTAAATAATCTATGTTGCCAAAAGCAAGAATACCAAAGATCAATTTATTGCAGCTCTTCAATCTGCAGGATTTACTGCTTTTTGGCTTTAGTTTTGATGTAATTGCTAAATACACATCTTTGTGTTTGAAAGTCTGTCAAGCAGAATCAGTTATTTGAGGGTGTCACTTTGGTTCTTTTGACATTTCTGATTAAAAGTGATCAAAATAAGTTGCTGCAGCCAAGTTAAGTTTGGGGAGTTTTTCTATTAGTCTGAATTAAGATAAAAATAAATTGCTTTTTAAACATGAATCTAAGCTGTTATTGGGAGGCAGCAGTCGCTTGTTTACTCTTGTCTACTCTCTGCTGGACCCTGGGAATGGGTGAAGGTCACAGACGGAATGTGAAAGAAAACATTTTATTTATTTATTTATTTATTTTCTCAAAGACGGAATGTGTAAACCTCAGAACATGCCCCACAGAACCCAATGGCATGCAGCTGCTGGAGTGATGTGGCGTACTGCGGGCTCGCCTCGTCCACGAAGAGAGATTGTGGTTGTGAAAACCAGTGACCTCCGTGACCCCACGACACATGTGCTTCTTTTGTTGGTGCAGCGCTGATTTGCTCTGTTTTGACACAAAACACAGGCTGAGTCAGAATCACACAACATGCGTGCATTGAATGAGTGTGCGTCTATTTCCTGCTCACACACACAAACACACACACACACACACACACACATGCACACCTCCTTGAACAAATTCAGCATGAGACTTCCTGATTGTGTCGTCTTTGTGTGGCCATGCTGGAACGGACTTAACTCTGTGAGCTTAATGACACATTGTTTTCTAACTACCTTGTAGGCTCTGAGCCAGAGGGTTGCTGGGACTAATTTGACAGCTGCCACGGCTCATTATCTGATAAAGGGGACAGCTCTTGGCCCTGCAGTTTAAACATAGTGTGGAAGTTATTTGCAAGCTGTCATTGTGTTGGTTTGGCCTGTATTACTTTCAAGATCAAAAGGTCTGAGCTGCTGCTGAAGAAATTCTTGGTTCACATCAAATGTACATGCTTTAATCTGGAAATAAACTCGTCTTACCTTTTTCCAGCCTGATCCTGAGCCAGACATGAACATGGACTCCTTCAACTCCAAGAACCTCGCTCTGCAGGCACAAAAAAAGGTGATGAGCAAGATGGCCTCCAAGACCATGGCCAACCTCTTCATCGATGACACCAGCAGCGAAGTGCTGGATGAGCTGTACCGCGTCACCAAGGAGTACACCCGCAACCGCAAGGAATCCCAGAAGATCATTAAGAACTTGGTGAAGATGGTGGTGAAGCTGGGGGTGCTCTACCGAAACAACCAGTTCAACACGGAGGAGCTCATCCTGGTCGACAAGTTCAGGTAGGAAGCGTCCGTGGAAACAGGAGCGGCTCTAGTAGAGTCTGATGATCAGTAACACTCCTGTCTGTGCATTAAAATATTTAACAGTGTTCAAATGGAGAGCTTTTGGTCACATCCCATCATGTGTTTTAAATATTGTTATGTCTGAAACATCTGCATGTCTTGAGAAATGGTGAGCTTTAAGCTGGAAGAAGCTGCGGCGCATTAATGTGTGCTGAAGGAAGTTAATTAAGGAAATTGACTCTTACTTCTTTATATTTATATTTTGCACTAAAATAGTAGAGCTTAGCTTGGAGGCATGATCTGCTGACAACAGTGCACAGTGTGGAAAATGGTTATTTTATTAGCGTGGAGATGCGTCACTTTGCAGCACAATAATATAACTGATAGAGGGGCTTCTGGAACTTTTATAAAGAAACATACCAGACTGCAGTTTCTATTTTTACTCCTTTCTTCCGCCCCTGACAGAATTAGAAACTGATGGCCTCTCTTCTTCTTCCTCCTCACACAGGAAGAAGGTGCACACTCTTGCCATGACGGCAGTCAGTTTCCACCAGATCGAGTTCACCTTTGACCGTCGCATCCTGAGTGCTATTTTGAATGATTGCCGTGAACTGCTGCACCAGGCCATTAAACGCCACCTGACAGCGAAGAGCCACTCGCGAGTCAACCACGTCTTTAATCACTTTGCCGACTGTGACTTCCTGGCAGCTCTTTACGGGCCCTCGGAGGTTTATCGCCCTTACCTGCAACGGATCTGCAACGGGATCAACAAGATGCTCGACGAGGGAAACCTCTGACCTCTGTGACCTTGTCATCCAGAAACTTTACCTCTCGTCACACCTCATGTACCGTCTTCAAGGATTTCTTATTTTTACGCGACAATCTCACTTTGTTTATGTGCCTTTCAGCCGTTACGGTAACACTGAACTGAATCTGCCTAGTTTGTCCAAACTCTTGTTTCGTATTCTATTCTAAACAAAACCAGCAGATATGTTATTTTTCTAAATGAATGTAAATCTTCACACTCTTATCAGTGTATTCCGGTTTAGGAGCCTTGACAACTGTGCCTGGGGAAAAAAGTGTTTTTATCTTCATTCCAAGGGCACTATGGTAGCTCGTATTTATCAAAAAGACAGAAGTCCAGGCACAGGCCTTTAGTTATATCTCTGTGAGGTGCATTTAATGGCTGACAGTGTTTTGGGGACCAAAGAGACGGAAAGAAAATTCATTTTCATCGCTAAATACCCACAGACCAAAAGAAGTGTTTTTGTTTTTTTCCCTTAATCAGTTTTAATGTATATTGCACTCATTTGTGAACAAGCGCTGTACTGTATTTTCCTGCAATAATGAAACTATGTGAAGTGTAATCCTGCTTAGCCTACATCTTACAGCTCTCACCAGCATGCACTGAAGTCAACTTTATGGAGCCACCAGCCTTCGATTTAGAAAACACCTATAAACCCAGTTTCTTTAACCGGTGGGTTCATAACCACCTCAGACGTGAAGTATTTGGGTCATGGGGAGCCAAATATGAAGGAATTAATTTGCTCTGCGCATTGTTGATTGTCTCTGATCAACAGTACACAGCACAAACACAATTGTCACTGGTTGATTGTCTTGCTTTTTTTTTTTTTTCGGTCTATAAATATCCTAACCGTATCAGCGGTGGCGCAGCAAGACACCAAGTGAAATAGTTTCCTCTGACATTTTATCAGAGGGGGGCTAAAACACCAGTTCATCCCAAATATCGTCATAATAGATGTTGGAACCCAGGGTCAACTTCATTTTGTATTTGTCAGTGCAGCCTGAGGTTTATCTGGAAAACAATATTAACTTGGGTTTGAATTCTGACAGATTTGAAGTTAAATGACTCCAAATGAAAGTCTAATGAAAGGCGAGGTGAAGACTGCAGCTTCACGTCTATGAAAAGGAGTGAGAAAAGGTTTAGAGATTATAGCAGGAGACAAACAGAGTACCTGACTCGACTCCCTCTGCAATTATAGCTCCCAGCTCTGCGGTGGCATAATGGCCTATAGCCCGCCGCTGTCGAGCAGCTACTCCATTTAGCCACACAGCAGCCTCATATAATGTGATAACCATCTCTGTTTGTGTGCTGCAAGTCCTTTACTGGAGCAATGTTGTCGTGTTTTGTTTTTTGTCATATAAAGGAGCATATGAATATTTACTACTATCTCTCAAACCTCACATAATAGCTGTCTCCCCTTTTTTTTTTTTCGTCAATCTGTTTTTTTTTGTATTTCTGAGCCGGTCTGGCAGATTATTTTGTGATGTGGCCTCATTTTGTATTCTACGTGTGAGTGTGTGTGTGTTTGTGTGTGTATACCTGTGAGAGAATTGGAAATTGAGCCGTGTAATAAGCACTGTGCTTTTCCAGATAGGATTGCTGAAACTTTTAACTTCATGCACAGCAGCTCTGCCAAAGAAGACAAACTGACGTTTCTCCTAGCAATAATGCAGTCTGTCTCCAGAGGGACATTTCAGAAAACAGTAAGCACTCAATTATTATGAACTTCCTAGTACTCAAAATGAAGACAAATGTGCTGGCTTCAGTGCTGCTTTTCTTTATTCTCCATTTTGATTGTAGGATGTCTTCCCTGTGTGTAAGGCTCTTGTCTGATTGCTTAATTTTAGAAAGCTTTTAGGGAAATCCCTCTCTTTAAGTTACCCCCAGAAAGGTTGAATGTTTGTCTTTAGATGCCATTTTCTCTGATTGCTTCATGTCTTCTGGTTAGTTTAAATCTCTCGAAGTTAAATCCTTGGCATACTGAATAAAAAATCACCAGAAACAACTGCAGCAGCCCAGCTTGTTTTATCATAAGCCTTTCACATGACATTTACATTTCAGATTGTGAACTGTTTTTACTTTCATTCATGTACATATGATTGTTTTTGTGCCTCTGTATTGTATCCAAACACAACAAATATACATTTTACTTTTATAAAAGAATCCTTTTTTTCCCTCATTCATTAAGCATGGATCGTTCATCACTACACTTTTTGTGAATTTTCTCACCAGATCAAGGGGAGTAATATGACAATGAATGACCTGGATTTCAAATCCCATCCTCCTGCTCCAAACATTGTTGTGAAACAAGCAAACAACCCCTTCCTCACTGACAAACAATTGAAGTTTTGGGTAATTTTTTTCCACGTCCTGCTGGCCCACACCATGGTCAAGGCTGGAACAGGAAATGAGTAAGACACAGATTTCTTGCTTCTCTTTTTTGGAGCATTCAAATAAGCTTTCATTTATTTTCAAGTGTAACCTAAGGGGGTGCCTTATGTGAATTCAGTTTAATCTGTCATTGACTGCTACCTCGCAGACTTCTGGATGATAATTTGTTCTGTGGACGCTTGTATATCCTCCCTGGGGCACACTTGAAAGACTACTGCAGCACCAAGTATGCAATTATTATCTATTGGTCATTATCGCTGCATACGTCTTTTTTTTTCTTTTGATAATGTGCTCTTGAGATGGAAAGTTATGGATGAGCTGTGCTCATGTCTGGTTATATCTCATTGTTTCCGTGTGCACTTCTTCCTGCTTTGTGATAAAAATGTGACGTCAGAGCAAAAACATCCTGATGGGATCTTTTCATTCAAAACCATGGGAGGCTGTTCCTTTGACTGCAAGTCTATCTGACTTCACAGGAAAAACTATATCTTTTATTAAAATCTGTAACGGTCTTGCCAAGATTTTGAGGCCTATCTCTGGAACATGGGTCATGTGAACACAAGTCATGGAAATATATTGAAATTTTGCCCTGAAAAACACCTGAGATGCATCCCACTCTCAGGATGAGTTTAACTTGTAGCCATGGAAACAACAAAATATGAATGATTTAAGTTCCGAAAAAAAAACTAAAGGTCTCTGCTTCACAATTTAGATGCTGTGTTGAAAACTTTTTGACACATTAAATAGCATTTGAGATCTGTACTGGAAACAAAACCAACCACTGGAAAGAGACCAAGTCACTCAACCGGCAAAATGCAGAAAAAAAACAAAAGAAATAATCCTTACACAGCAACATATGTATATATATACATATATATATATATATATATACATAAAGAGGTTTTGACTGGAAACACAACATGGTGGACAGAAGGAACCCATTCCTGTATCCTCCTCACGTTACATTGTGTAATGATTGTGTTTGTCATCATCTTTAGTTGTGTAAGAGGTAACAGCAGAATACGATGTATTCAAAGGGGAAATTAAAGTTGAGCAGAATTTTATTTTCTTGTTTTTCTCCAGTTTGCTGCTTATGTATCGCTCCAGTGGTTTCTAAAAATGTGAGTGTCGAACTGTCAATCAGGCTGTGATTATCGGCGGATACGAACGAATGCTCTCAGTACACTTGCAGGAGGTGCACTTCAGCTGGGGCATAACTATTACTATAAAGTGACTAGAAAGGAGCTGCCCTGCATCCTAAACAGGATAAAACCACAATAAAAAAGAAAATGTCCCGTTACTCTTTCTACATGTTAGCAGATTATAATAATCTTTGGTAATGTTATACTTTTCTATAGGATCAGATGAAAGCTTGTCTGGGCAAGCACAACTCTGATGGGAAGGGCAAACCGAGGTGGATTATTATGGTCTGTTCATCTGAGGTATTACATTGCAAAATCTGGATGGCTAATATTTGAGTTCTAGGTGGTGCATCAAAATAAACCACAGGCATTGTGTTTAACCAGCAGGCAATTCTCTGCACTCACACACACACACACACACACACACACACCACACAGTTGTTTCTCTTTTAATCATCAATGCCAGCAAAATGCCCTTTAGGCCCATGTTTTGTTTTGGGTTTTTTAAAAGGACTGGGATTGCAGTCAAAAGTGGCACTAGAAAAAATGATTTAGTCAGTTCGATGATGATGGCTTTATTGAAATTTTCAAACAGACCAACAGAGAAATTATTTATTTTGCAGCACACACACAGATTTCATCCCCTGCAGCAGAAGAAAAGTCAGCTGCTGTGAGAATATACTGTAACTGAGATATGTAAAAATAGCATGTGCCCTTTGTAAAACTTGTCATATTGTATTGCTTTGTTTCCTCATTTCTATGTAAATCTATGGGTCCCAGTCTATCAGTTGTGTCCTTATTTGCTAAACCGTTTTTCAGTTTGTGGACCTTAAGGGAGATGCCTCCCCTTTAACAGGAGTTCTTGCTGACCTTTTAAGCATGACCAGTTTTTTTTTTCTCAGCACCAATCTCATGTAGGTTCGCTGGCAGAGCAGTGCAGAGTGAGCGCTGCTTATTATGTATTACTTTGCTTTTGTAGTCCTTCCACATCATTACTCATCCAGTATGCTTAGAGGTGCTCTCCCCTCTGGCAAGCAAAGCTATGACAGTCAGCTTGGAAGTTAGAAGTCTTTCAAAACTCTTCTTCCCCCCCCCCCTCATCTTCTTCTTCTTTCTCAATCTCTTTTACTCTTTCCCGGTGTCCCCACATCTCTCTCTGTCTCTCCCTCCCTTGCTTTAGTCCTCGGAGAGCACCTGACTGACGTGTTGTTCAAGGATGAAAATCACGACGGAGGGGAATCCAAAAGCAAACAACACAAAATATGCATGAGAGGATTGGAAAGACACGGCTGCGCACACACACTCGCACAGCCCTGAGAATAATCTACGGCACCGGACACCTCAGGGAAGACGGCATCTGCTCACTTCCATATTTAATACCACAAAAAAAAAAAAAAGAACACTGTGTGCTAAGGAGAGTCATCATTTTCAAATTGGAGCCAAATGTGGTTGTATGAACACATCCTGCCCTCTCACAACCACACGTCTCTGCTGTCCAGGTACATACGTTCCCAAATGCCTAGATGCTTCCAGACTGTGACTAAAAAGCATTTTGCACAGGGAATTTTGACAGACCTGTGGTCTTTGCTTTTCAAAGTGCTGCTTTAATATCTATCTTTTCCACCACTTTGTGTAAGGTGTGCTCTCTCCCTGTCTGTGTCTACTCAAATTTAACCAGAAAACTGGATGTGCAGTGGGAAAGTTCAGCAGACACACAATCATGCAGCTGAAGTGTCCCAGCATGTATGCTCTGCTGCTTCCTGATGGCCAGCCGGCTTGTTCCAGAACAGAGGCCGTGCTAAAGGTGTGAGAAGACAAAGGCTCTCCACTGTTCTCCCCCCTACTCCTGACTGGTTGATTGAAATACAAAACTACACTATGGCAACAACATCGAACGCAACGGTGTTCTGTTTGAGAAGAAGATGACTGCAGCACGCTAAAATAGATTTTCTTCCTGCGAGGGACCAGTTTCTCCAAACTCTAACACACACTCTAAAGCGGACCTGAGAGGCTGCAAAGCTCAACAGCTAATGCTCACCAACTGTGCCAGCGACTCATTATTCCTCGCTGACTTTAAATCAGCAACGCTTTGGGGAAAAGACATTTAAGACCCAAATTAATTTAAGGTCACAAAAATGACTTTGAATGAAATGAAAGCACATCCAGGGAAGGTTGTGTCCTTAAAGCATCATCCTTCTCAATCACAGATGCCACCTGCAAAATGGTACCTTATTGTGAGGTTACTGCAGTGTCTAATGTGGAAATTGGACTCTCTTGAACGAATGATGGACATTTCAAAAGCCACATATTTCCAAGGTGTCAATTAAGGACTTTTCAACACTTTTATTCTGTTAGAAGCTGTCTGCAAGTATTCTTCACGTTTATGTCAACATCGAATACATGCACCTTGATTTTGCAATAGCTAAATATTTTCTGTGTGACCTGTGCCAGCCCTTTTTGAAAAGCATTTCTAGTACATTTTATTTGGTGAGACATGTACCAGCCCTCTTTGAAAAAACATTTCTAGTACATTTTATTTGGGAACCAATGCCTGTTTCTCTTCAAAGTAGGGCAACATCACCTTGTGTGAAACATAAAGAAAACACAAGAGAAACAGAAACATGTTTTCATTCCTGATGTTTTATATAACTGTCAATGGGAATGGTGCTCAATGACCCATTAAACAACAATCCTTTAGATTTGGAGAATTTTTTAAAAAATGTACTGGAAAGTATCCAACATCATCTTGAACATTCAGATCTGCTGTGATAACATCTTCTTGGAGTGATAGGGTATGAATGATCCATCAGATACTGGTGCTGATCCTGATCGTCATCATCCTAACCATTGTGGGAGGGCGACGAATACAAGACTTTGCTTGTGACTACGTGGATAATGACCACTGCAAAAATGACGTGTTGACATCCTGACAAGATCCACCACACATCAAAGTCTAATCTGGATCCAAGTCGTGTTCAGAAATTTAATATCTAACTGAAACATCTTTATTCATTCATTCATTCATTCATCTTCTTGATCGCTTTTTCCTCTTTTGTGGGTCATCGGGGTTGCTGGAGCCTATTCATGCTGACTTACAGGCCAGAGGCAGGGGACACTCTGAGCGTGATGCCAGACTGTGGAGCCCAAAACATCTTTCATGTGAGATAAATAATAAAACTCACAAATTAAATCAATGTGCAGAAACTATTTAGATTCAAGTTGGGGTCAAATTTAATGAAACTTTATGCTGAAGCTTTAATTAGAATGTTTTTGGTGATATATTGTTATTCTTGAATATTACACCAGTAAAGATTGCTTTGATTCTAGGGGCAGGTTTTCATCAGCATGAGGTCTTAATGGTGAGGTTCAAACTATTATGGGGCCTTTTGTTTTAACTACAATGATGTTCTGGGGAAACTGAGCTGTCTCAGTCAAAGTCTGCGCTCACTGTCTGTTTTTTTAATTCTCACTATGTAATCTTTTATGCAGTAGATATAAAAGTTCAGTGTTGAAGCAAAGGAATCAGCTCCACAGTAGCATACAAGTGAACTTTGGTTCTGTGCGTCAGAATGTAGTGATGAACAATCAGATTAGTGGTGGCTGCTCTATGTCTTCCACTCTTAAGAGATTTTTATCCAGACTGGCGGTCATTACTGGCTGACAGCAGTCTGTCAACATGTAGGCAGGAATCGTCTTAGCCTGCAGATTACACTGGGCTTGTGTCTGATTTCTCTCGCCCCCAATCCCTTTATAGTAGAACATTTCAGCAGTCAGTGTTCCAGGAGTCATATTTTAATAATACAGTGCCAGAGGAATGGATTGCCATGCTGACTAGCAGAAAGACAGATGCATTGAGCGTCTCACGGCCGAGTGACAGCAAACTGTCAGGGCCTTTGTGTTGGCTTTGCTGCTGTAGTTTCATTTTGGATTCATCCATGCAGTTGGGTGAGAGGGCACCTACGAGGCGTCTGTCGGCTTGTCAGACAGACAGAAATCTAATAAACACACCCAAGAACTGGAATTCGGATGCCAAGCCCAAATATAGCAGCTGTCTCTTTGTAATTGGAACAAATGGAAGTTTGATATGCAGCAGAAAATAAAATGAAAAAAAACAGGGATGTAACAAGACTCTATTTGCTGACTGTTCCAATAATCTTGGAATCTTGGGACAGCCGTCCTGCAGGCAGGCTTTTGTTTGTTGCTGGGTGTCTTCGAGTTTCCGTTAAACTGGTGCTGATCTCTGATCTTGTAGGTTGTAATTATACACTCACACTCACACACTCTGTTCGTCCTCCTCCATCCCTTCCTGCTGCTCTCCTCCCCTACTCCTTAAACCCCCTCCGGTATCCTAAGCAGCATTTAATTGTGAGGGACTGAGCTCGAGAAGGAGTAATCAGATGAGAACAGAGGCAGGGGGAATCACGTGGGCATACATTGGCTAACGGGGATTAATAACACTAGTTCAGCTGTTCTCCTTGGCAAATGGGAGGTGGGGACTGGGGGTGGGGTTGTGAGGTGGGGGGGGTGACAGGAAGGGGAGGAAAACAGAGTAAATAGTTACAAAGATAGATGATATGGATGATAAGAGGTTCTCGGATAGGAGCAGAGTAACAGGGAGAAGAGACAGGGATGGGAAGGAAGAGGAAAATAGAGAAACAGAGTTAGAGCAGTGAGAGGGAGTGGGAGGAAGAAAGAGAGAGGATGGGAGACAGTGCAGTGCAGTGTGGGGGGGAGTAGAGAAAGAGGAGGACGGAGAGAGAGAGAGAGATGTAGAGACAGAAAGCCTCCACCGCAAGTGAGCCATTGAGACACAGACTGGCGGAGAGAGAAGACAGAGACAGCGAAGCCATCGGCATCTACAAGGCTGGCCCGATGAGGGGGTGAAATGCTCAAGAGCACTACAACGGCAATGACAGTGGGAGGAACAGTAGAAACGGAGGGATAAGACGGAAGGGAAGAGGCAGGGGGTTAAAATCAGAAACAGGGTTTTGCAAGAAAATGGTAGTGGGTGGAATCTCTCAGGAGGAGGGTGAAAAGCAGATAAAAGTTTTGGAGACAGAGTAGGAGATGGAGATGAAAAAGAAAGAGGAAGGAGACTAGAGACGGAACACTTTGAGTCTATGTTAATGGCAAAGGTAGGAGGAGACTCATGGAAAAAGAGGAAGAAGCTCACTGTGTCTCAGGAATCCTCCTGCTCTTCTTCTGCATCTTCCTCTGGCTGTGAGGCTGCTGGACATCATCAATCACCATGTTCTCTGACAGCAGCGCTCCAGCACCTGGGGAGCAGAAAGGATTTAAGCCCCATGCCCCTCACTTCATCCCATGGCTGCGTAATAGTCTGAAGCCCCACCACAGCAGTGACCTGGGACTCAACGGACCTTACAAACCCAGTTCGGAAGTCCGCAACAACCTGACCCATCTGGAAAGAGCCAAAGGGATCGGGTTCTTCTCCATTCAGGGAAAGGAACGAGCCAAGAAAGGAGAGCTGCGGTGTAATCGAGTAGGGATGGCAAGAATGCTGCCAGTGGTACTGAGGGGGCATCACATCCTGCCGGGCAGTCTGGGTAAGCAACGGAAGGATAGTCCTCCCCGGTGGAACCAGTCTCCAGAACTGCAACGAGAACACAAGATGCAAATGTGTCCTGGAGAGAGACTGCAGGGTCTGAGCAGCAGCCCACCTTCTGCATTGGACAACCACACCTTTGTGAGGAACCCCAGCAGCCAGCTGAACCTCCCTAAATCACAGAATGACTGTTCCAGCACCTTAATCAGGAAGTATGGGCCACTAGCAGGGCCTCCTTCTGCTCCTGCTCCTGATGAGGCAAACCTTGAGGCGCCTGTTGTGGTGGTAACGGATGACAAGAGGGGGAAGGTGAGTCACTATGGCAGTAGTACCATTTACCAAGAAAAAGACCTCCATTTATCCAACTGGCTGAACTCAGATACTCAGGGACCAACAGAGAGGAAGCACAGGTACACCTCCAGCTTCAGTGATATCAAACACAGGAACAGGATCTCCAAAAGCCACAGAGACCTTACAGCTCTGAGGGAACCACCTGTGGAGGGTGTCAATGGGCCCCTCAATGGGGTCATCTTCTCCACTGAGGTTCCCCAGGAAGGCATCAACCACAACCCAACTCTACAAGGCTCCAGTAAATCTAGACCAAACCAGAACCAGGCATGCGTCCAGTGCAGTCCAACCAATGACAGAGGGGTACAGAAGAAGGAAGCTGGCTGTACCAGGACAGTAGTTCGAAACCAGATTAAACGTGTGGTGGTCAACCTGGAACAGGTTCTCAGAGCCTTGAGGGATATTCACCAGGAAATGAAAGAGGTAAGGCTTTTTACTGAATAATGCACATAAGACAATACAAAAGGCACAAGATGAAAGCAGAACACACTACAGAGAGGATGTGACTGCATCCTCTGAAATTCATTTAGACATTTCTTGATACAGGAAATGTTCATGCTTGTGCTGAAAACCTCGGAGGCTTCTACTCTTAAATATAAGGCCGGGTATAAAAACATCATCATCAGTAGAATCAAACATGCATAAATCCACCGCGGTCTGTAAACTGTTTCTCCAAAGTCTCCTTCATCATCTGTCTGCAAATGTACACACCACCATGAACAGTTCTTGCATAAATCTTCATAGGACTAAAGCAAAAAGAGTTCTGCTTCATTTGCATGATGCATTCAGACGGTGCTGAAATTATATTGTGGTATTAGGGAAAGCAGTCGCCTTCCTTTTGGGATCTCCTCTTCTTTTAGCATCCCCTCTCATCTCTTCTTCGCTTGTACATACGACGCTCCAAGGCACAGCTGGATGCTTTTTTATAATCCATTTATGTGTGAGCATCCCTGCCTTGTATTTCTTTCTCAGTTAAAGTGACATGTAAATCTATCCTCTTGGCATTTGATCTGTGTCTGTGAGGTCGCAGTTAAACCAGAGGGAATGACCTCACCATCCTTGCTGGGAGGCTTTTGTGTGGCAGCATTATTATAAGACTGATTAAAGAGCATATGGGCTACAAACAAAAGAGAGTGAAGGAGGTGGGGGAGCAGACAGACATTGTGATAGAAAATCCCAAATTTTCACAACAGAGACGTCAGATCAAAAGGAGATAAGACACAAGAGAAGACTTTGGTCCCATATTTATTTCAAAGCCCTTTTTTATTATTCTGTTACATGAGCAGCAGAAGCAACCCTTGGTGTTATTTAATAATCAATCACTTCTCTAAAAAGGAACTGGAGCAAGACTTTAATGCATTTAGACAGGGACTACACAAATATTAAAGCAATGCTAAAGACCACTCACAGAGTAGGAGAAAAAAGAACAAAACAAAAGCAAGCTCACACATGAATATGGTGATTGTCTCCTCAGGGGACTAAAATCTGCACTATGACTCAGAACTTCAAGCAAAATAACCAAGTTAAGCTGAAACTTAAATGACTGAGATCTACAAGAAATGTCTCAGTACACATCAGCGCGTTATAAAAAAGTCTTGAGGGGTCAAAAAATGTTGTTTTAAGCAAAGCCTCTTGGGAGCAGCAAATGAAAACAAGGGTCCTCCTCTTTTCATCTCCTCTGATTTCATACATTAACAAACAAAACCTGCCCAAGGTCACTTGATTTGTATGTAGGAGCTGTGCTTCAAAGTAATGTAAAAATGCCTCGCCCCAAAAGCTACTGCATTAAAAAAAAAAGAAGAAGAAGAAAAAAAAAACAGGTCATCTTTTGACAACAGTAGGGAGGTTGTTGAACACGCAGAACAAAACAATAATTCATCTGTTGTGAAGGGCTGTGGATTTATCTGCTCACATAGAGCAGGTGGAGAGATAGGTCAAACATTCTCCCCAGTGTAATTTTCCCCAATCTCTCCAGTCTTCATCATTGCATGTGTGTGTGTGTGTGTGTGTGTCTGCATTTATGTGCATATGTCACGTTTGCGTGCATTCACACATTGCATTCACTCATTTAAATATATGCATCTAGGTGTGCATATCTGTGTATGATATATTGTACAGCATTCTTTTTACCATCCTCAGCCATTTAAATGTGTCTTACACGTTTCCCAGAATAGTAATCTTTTGCTTTCTAGGCTGAGACAAACATTTTTTCAGAAAAAAAAAAAAAAAAAAAGTTGGCATACATACAGATTAATGCTAAACAGAAGAAACTGGAGCATTGGACAGGAAGAACACAAAGCAAACTTTTATTAATCTATTAAGAGCTATTTTAGAGGCCATTCTATTAATTTTGAATTTGTTATTGATGATCTTGTTAAAGATGACTTTTCCATAGAAGAAAATGCACTTGATCCGTGTTGTGTTGACGTGACCTGGTGGCATACAGTACAGGTGTAAGACTTTGTTCGTCTTCCCTTTACTACCCAAATAAACATTTAAAAAACATGCTATAAACTTTCTCAAAGTGTCGCCATTATTGCTTTGATTAGATTTTAATTTGCTACTCTCTTCCGTTTCATATCTTTGTAAATGATTGCTTTTACACTGTTGGTGGACCTTTGGTCCCTGGTGGGGCTCGAACTCCAAAATTCCTGGATCCTACATTTCCCACAATGCAACTCTAGATTTTCACGAGGCCTTCCATGCCCTATGAACATGCGCATCTTTGATGTTGCAGACATGTAGGTGAGGCTGAAAGGGCCATTCAGAGGTATAGATCAAGTAATGTCGCTGCTTTCAGTCTGAAACTACTCCTGAAAAGTAAACTGACCGTCATGAGTAAAACTAGTGGAGCATTCCATTTACCTCCACTCATGCTTGTTAGTTTGTAATTATCCACCATTGTGTGCATTCCCTCTAGGTGGTTCAGCAGATCGACTATCTAACCTCATCCATTGAGCTGAGCGAGGAGGAGCAGTGGAGGACAACGGGAGGCGACAATCCCGAGCTTGTCAGCAACGCCAGCTCTGGCTCAGATACCGGCTCCAGCGAGGCGACAGCAGGCGACGCCCATCAGAGGTGTGTAAAACCTGGAGACCAGGCAGGAACCACAGACTCATCTGCCTCCCTCAGGAGGGATAATCACAACAGGCGCCAGTCGCCACCACACGTGCTGCTGCGCCTGTCATCAGAGAGAACTGACAATATTCAGTACACATCCAGTCTAGGTTTGTCCTCTAGACAAGGTTTGTCGCTGCAATACAACAATAATCGATCTTTGTGTAATCCACTCCAACTTCAAAATGTCACCTCCCATGACCTTACTTTATCCCCCCAAAGAAGCCTCCCCGGTCGGCCGCCCACCCCTGGACTCTCCCCTATCACGGTTAACCTTCATCACTCCAAGAGTTCCACTTCTCAGCTTCACTCCGCTGGGCCTTGCTCGTCCATCAAGGTCTCCCCTCCCTCGCCGCTGTCCCCACAAACTCAACCACCCCCCACCTTCAGCTCTTCTGTCATCGCACGGAATGAAACTGGGTCTTTTGACACACAACAAAGCGATCACCCATTTGCTGAGCAGCTCTCTCCATCATCCACCCAACCTCCATCTGGTGGCCGCCCACCCACCGATACAGAAAGTCAAACTTTGTCCAACGACGACGGGGAGCGGCTAGCATCGTCAGCAGGGTCCATCCACAGACTGCAGCAGATGTCTACTGCAACCACAGCTAAACCACCAACGGGACAAGGCCGCAGAGGTCGTAAGCCTCCCCCGTACCCCCACAACAAAACCTCTGAATCCACAAAGAAAGTGAAGGAACCCCGCAAAGCTCCTCCTTACCCTGAGAAAAGACGGCTGCTCTTGACCACAGTGTGAGATAACGCAGCAGGGGCAGGAGGAGGAGGAAGAAGAGGAGGAGGATGAACAAACAGTGCCATAGTCACAGGACCAGCCACAAGTATGAATCTGCCGGAACGGAGGGTGATTTAAGGCTCACCAAGGTGACAGAATGCAGGAGCAGCTTCAGGTGAGTGTCCAGAACATCTTGGCTCCATGGGCATCATTTTGCCTTTCTCTGTCTGCACAAATCTCTTGAGCGTACAGGCAGAACATACTGAGGGCATAGTAACATCTGTCTGGTGTAAAGCTCTGGTAACAAGAGCCTCTACGCAGATGCTCACTTTTCCCCCCAGCTCTCAAAACTCCCACAGATTGCACAGTGAAAGGGCAAAAGAGAGGGACTAATTAAATAGAAAATATGAAAGACATTGAAGTTACTGCAAAATGTCAAGACGAAGTAGAATAAAGATTCCTTGAGTGTACCTCAACCTATGCAGCCACACATCCACTCACATGAATCAGGGGGTCGGGTAACTGATGTCAATGGGACAATGAGAGCTGAAGCTCAGGCTTCTTTGGCTCAGCGCTCCAAAAATCTGGCCCAAGATCTATGAAGAGACAGAAAAGGTCTCCTAATATGAAGAACGTACCAAGGCCAAACAGGTAGTGAACAGATGACTGGGTCACCAACCCGGTGCACTCATGTCAGAGGGGACACGGGGCAGCTGGTGGGTCCTTGTACCCTTCACCAGGCCCCTGATACGGCTAAAATTCCATCTCCTTTGCTGCCTCTGACTTGACCGACCCGCCACAACTTCCATCTGCCACCCTCCAAATGTCAGCTGTAAAGAGAGAAACGATAGTATGTGTAAAAGCAAAAAAAAAAAAAAAACCACATCGCAGACATTGATTACTCATTTAAGTCATCTAATGTCTTCTCTAGAATTTTACTTGAGTTCTGTCAGTATCTATTCATAGCTCAAGTGGAAGGACAAATCTGGTGTGTGTTTGGTGTGAATCAGTCCATCAGTCCCTTCTAACTCCTTCCCATTCTCAGGCCCTGACAATCAATCCCATGTTTTTCTTACTTTAGAAGTAAATCTAAAATGATAATTTAATTTATCTGCCACAGTTAGATAAAATATCAAATGATTACATGTATTAATAGTTTCTGTAAAACAATGGAAATGTGCCACACAGAGAAATTAGGTAGATATTGGTTTTGAAAACACATTAAATAATTATTAGACTGAAATCATGGTGTTTTGTGGTTTAATTTAACAAAAACAAACTTTAAACTTCTAAATACATCTGTAGTCAGCAGCCATGAAGGTGGCTGATGAACACGGCTAACAATAGCCAAGTAGCAATAAACACAAAGATTAGACGGATGCTAATGCTATTGGTGTTACTATTTTCTTAAAGAACTAAGCAAAGTGGCCCATGTATAGTGAATATCTTAACTAATGACGTTCAGAGTGGTTCCCAGCCTCCAGGTCAGGGTAAAACCTCAGGTTTTTAATGATTTATATCTCTCAGGACAGAAGGAGCCACATGGAGTTGACACCTGATTGTTATAGAGGTCACATGTTGGTAACGTTTGAGACCTAAAAGTACAGTGACCTAAACGTTCACATCTGGGCCAAATGTTCTTGTAAAAAATGTCAGGACGTTTTACCCAGGTCTGCTGATGGCACTGGAGGAAACGTCGATGAAGTCTGGGGCCATGGATATAAAAAGAAATCAAGTTGATAGTTGGTGAGATACTTCAGTGTGGACATGAGAGCTGGACTGACAACGCTTAGAGTCGCTCACTCTCCAAGCGAGACTCAAAATGTCTCTGATCAAGGCTCTTGAACGCTCACGTGTCATCATAATCTAAAACAGTTTGGCAGCATAGAGCGTTGATGGTTTCCTGATGGCTGCACTGCAGGGACAGAAGTTGAAAGTAAACACGTCTACTGGCAGCAGATGGTAAGCGGTAGTGATACTGGTATGTGTTTAAGTTTTGGATGACAGCGTAGAGGCAGCTCTGAGTCTCAGAGACATTGTAAACTGGCAGTAAACAAATAGTCATCGTACTGCAGAGGCATATTACTCAGTGGAACAACCATCTCGAGAACACGTTGACAAGTATTTTCTCCACAAAGCTGCAAACCTGGAAATAGAACTGAAAGCTTTTCATCGCATGCTTAATTACAAGAATAATGCAGGAATTTCTTAGCACATCTTGCTGTGATTTGTTTGAACTCTACACAATGGGTTTCTCTATGTGAGACAGAGGTTTTCTACAGTTTAGTGTAATTGTCAAACTTTGCTAAAGCAACATCAACGTGTTGTTTTCTATCATAGACCGACAGATAACAATTTGAGGACGATCTTGATTACTGATTTTCTCTTGGCTTAACATAAAATGAATAAATCCCCCCCGGCTCTATATCTCTGTAAGCCCACAAAGATCAACGCTCTATACGTTCCCATATGTGCCTCTGGATTTAGTAGATCCTCCCTGCAAAGCCCATTTCCCCCAGAAAATTAAGAAGAAACAATGGAAGCTCTTTATCTCATGGAAACATTTATCCAAAGACAATATATGTTAATTGAGTACGCTTGCAGAATACGCTTTCAGGCACATTTTTCATAATGACTATTCCAATGCTAAGTTTCACATGAAGCTTACTTTGAAATTCTGAAAAACTGTTTTCACCTGCATATTCAAAACAGGAATATATTAGTACTGCTACTAAACTTAATGTCATTATAACAGAAGTGAGGAGGGCAGAAAAGGCTGCTGTGTGCCATGTTCAGAGGCGTAGCCTGTCTGACACGTCTCAGAATATTTAATGGTTCTGCTCAGATGCCGGCATTCTTTTCATGTTTACCTTTTAATGAGGCTGTGGGAGGTTCAATAAGATCACCACTGACACAACAAGACAACGACACCAAGTTATTTTCAGAACAGTGACAATATGTCTTTATTGAAGCACCCATTGCATTTCATCAAGGACCAGCCAACAACCAAGGCAGAAAAAGAAAGCATCTACAAAATACGTTTTTCTCCATTCCAGGTCAGCATCTGCTCGTTGGTCATTGTCTGTTGTGACCCCAGAGGGAGCCTGAAACACAAACTAAGTATATCCTGAAATCCAGAGGATGACCTCCAGACAGATGAAAGAACCAAAAGCCCAGACCAAACAAGGTACGAACCTCAGAGAGTAATCACACCTCACAATCAAACCGGCAAAATCCTTAAATCTGAAATCAATCCCGAGATCTCATCTGTGGATGTAACAGGATTGGATCAATGCAGGGAAAAAAAAATTGTAGTCAAGAAGAAGGTGTCCCGGACACATGACTTTTTACTTCTGAACAATATCCTTCTTGGTCCAAAAGTGTGACATTAAAGAATGTAAAAAATATTACAGTAGGGGCATCTCTTTTTTCACATATATTCATCATCTTATGCCTTAATTCATATTTTTGGGTAACACATAAAAAATTGTAATCGGAAGTGGATGAAATATCCTAAAATTAGAAACACGTATTTTAACAAAAAGAAGAAAATTTTGCACTGTATCTAAAATAACAATAATAAAATAGGAAGACTTCACTTAAAATCAGTAATTATCATTTGTCCACATTTCTTAAAGATATTTTCTTCTTGCCTCTTTATCTCAATGAATTCACAATGACACCATTAAAAATGTGACCAAAGGGAAAAACACTGTTAGCTGCAGCACATATCTTCATATCATGTTATGAAGATTCTATCTGCTCTATTACGTGGATGCCTTCTAGCCAATAATACGAGCATGACAAAAAATTTATCAAATGTGGTACTAATTGGTGATCAAGGGATAAAATGTGTACTTAGTTATGCGGAACAGGATGATTGAAGAAAATGTAATTGTTTCTGCGTGTGTGATGACGCTACTGTGGATTATTCACTTTCCTCTCTGGATTACACGATGGATAAATCCCTTCCTACTCTAAGTATGTTATCTATAATCTACAACCCTTTAGACACCAATCCTCTATGCACTCACATACATTACCAGTAAAAGAGAATTTATCGGTAATTCTCACGGTCTCACAAGCCACTATAGAAGCACTTTTTCCTGGTAGAAATAGAATATTATGCAGTAAAAAAAAAAAAAACAAGAAAACGAGAAAAAAAACCCCACATGCCGTCAACTATTTCCCTGCTGTATTTTTTGTATTGGGTAACAGATTAATCCACCTTAAATGTTCCAAAACATTAATTTAATGATGATTAAACGTATGACAGAAACAGTAAGAAAAGGTAATGTCATCCCACTTCCGCTTTTGGTTTTCACTCCAGCAGAATTCTCAATGAATCGGTCCTTCATCGACTCCTGAGCTGATACAGCAGCCCGGCCCAGAACTAAACAAGGTGCTCTGATTGGTCAAAAGACGACCAAAGCCGTTTCAGACTTCTGAAGGGTTACAGCTCATCATGTTTTATCAGTCCAACGACTGTCAGTTTGGAAAGTTGAGAGTGGAATTTTCCCTCGACGTGGGTCACTGCAGGTCAGAGAGGAGACAGAGGCGAAGTTAAAACACAAACAAGGACACACAGAGTCACTGATGCGAACTAAAACGCCTGAAAGCAGACAGTCTTGCCGTCTCGCTGTAGAGCCAGCAGTCCCAAACCTTCAAGTCCACGCAGCCTCCAATGCCTGTGGCCTGTAGCAGCAGCATAAATAACAGCACCGGGACATTAGCTCCATAGAAGCGCTCCTTTTACAGGAACACAATCAGAGAGCTGCTGCAATTTGCCAGCAAGGAATTATTGCAATTTCATTTCCCTTTGGTACAGCGGCAGCTGGATCTGGTGCGTGTGTGTGGGACTCGTGGTTTTGCTGTTTGTCATATTAAACCTTGAAAGTATTTCTTTGTACATTGAAGAATATTTTCTGTTGAATCACTGAGAGACTGATTGCTGTGTACGTGGTTAGTTTGGTGGTTGGTTTCCAACTGCGAGCGTGTTAGGAGTCAAATTCAGAAAGTACTCAGGTTGTTAGTGCTGCATGGGCGACTGTCAATAGAAATCTATTAAGCTCACCTCTCCCACCTTTATGTGTGTGATCATTTTGACATGTGAATGAATGGACAAGACGTACAGCACAACAACCAGTTGGGCTTTTAAGATAATTTGCAATTTACAGCACCAGCAAGGTTAAGTGTAGCTATATGGACACAGCAGCTTCAGAAGAGGGTGATACAATCGCTTTATATTTAATCTGTAAAACGGTTGTTGGAAAACATCCTAATTTGACTCAGTTACTAGCAACATTATGTGCATATCAAACAAACAACGCCTTTACATGTGGAACAAATTATTTTATGCGTGGAATCACACACGACAGGTCTGAGTTGAACTAACAGAACATATTCAGTCTAATTATAATACATAAGAAGTAAAACTTTCAACACAGACAGAGCTGTAGTCTGTGATTTTAGTCCTCCTCTCACACTATTCACCATCATGAGGACCCTGCAGGTGTAAACTGCAGTTACCTTCCTTTCCTCTAGGGTGTGCGCGTTTGCTTGAGCGGAACTGTTCCGTTAGTGACTGAACAGCGCCCCCTTGTGGACAACCTGCAGCCCGATGAGCGTCAACATGTTATTTTATTTGTGAATAAACGGGACCGTTCGTAGATATAGTCTACTTAAAAGCTTTTTCACGTACTGTACTACCGTTGGGGATTGCATCGCCGTAAATTCCGAGAGGAAATGGAAGCAGTTAAATTATACAAGTCTCTGATTGTTGCTTTGTGTGTGTCTCTATGAGCTGCTTCTGTGCTGGAGTGTCTAATCTGCTGAAAATGGTAGCAACAGAGAATTCCTGTGTGACTCATGAAACGCAGCTAATCAAAGTCCAGAAGTGAAACTACAGCAGGGATTTGTGCAAACTGTAGAACAACAAATAACACAACAGGGAGGAATGGCAACCCACTCGCAGCTGGGGCTTATGCTTAGGGGGGAAATCAGAAAGAAAACTCACAATGTGAGGGAGGGAGGGATGGATGGGGGGGGGGGGGGACTGACATAAGCAGAGGGACTTAATTGAAAAGTTGGAAACGTAATAATTTTCTTACCTGTTGAGTCTCCTATGCTAAATTCGTCCGAACTCAAAGGCACATCCGCTGGCACAGTCTGTGACTGGAGACAAACACGGCAGCAGTAATGAAGACATGGAGGAGGAAAGTTAAGAGACAAGAAAGACCCAAACAATTTAAAACACACAAAGCAGAATGGGGAAAAAAAAAACAAGAAACGGCAGTATTTCATTGTTACTGTCTGGCCGAGCTAGTGGGAGGATGTGACGACAAGGTCAAGGGGACGCTGTGAGAGGGTGGACGGCGTGCCTGTTTTTGGGCATGAGCTTATTTTTGTTCAGTTGCTTGGTGACGTTATTTTCTTTGCATTTGTCTTCTACTTGCAGGACACGGAGCCAGAGCAGGAGGGGGGACGAGTGTGCTCTCGCTAATGACAGTGTGTCAGTGATGTCCTTGCTCGGGGAAGGAGGAGTGTCAAGGTGTGCTCAATTTCACCGACGGCCACATCAGACACGGCAGACCTACGCAAAGTGACTGACCTTCTGAGTCTGAGCGTTGACCTTCTGAGAGACAATATGAGCAAAGTCATGATGACTCAGAGTTTGACTTCCAAGAGACATAAAGGCTTTCTATTATTCTGAGTCTGTCTGTCAAACACGATTCTAGCTGGGGTGTAGCTTAAGGGACTATAGACCTAACAATAGATTAACATACATACGTACTGCATGTTATAGTAAACACTTCTCAGGACTTTAAGGCATGTATATTCAGCGCTGCTCTCTGAAGGTAACGGGTGAAATTTTATCCCGTGACGTTTGCGTCATCAAGTTGATGGATATCAGGACAATCTTGTAAAACAATGACAAAAATTGATTTGTACGTAGCATTATAAGTTTAAAACTAACAACGGTGCTTTATTTTAGAGCAGAGAAAATGAATCAATTACACTCATTTTGTGGCTCCAGCTTCAGTCATTTGAGGACCATGCTGCTTTTCTCTTCATAAACTGAACAACTTTGGGTTTGGAGCTGTGGGTTGAATAAAATTTATTCTTTTAAGGCATTGCTTTGAACTCTGGGAAACCCTGTTGAACATTTTCACCTTTTCAAAGATTTGACAATCTAAACAAAATAATTTTTTTTTTAAATACTGAATGCTCTATATTGTTGTAAAGTATACTAAAACATAGTTGGTTTTTACCAAAAGTCCTGAAATGTTTCCAGGTCTCTGTGAGCTTGATGAGACAAACGTCCGTGTGGTCCCGCGTTCCAATCATGAATAATCAAATTGAAGAGTTTTCCAGTACATTTAATTTGTTTAGCACAAGCAGAAAAGGGGCTTACAGCAAAATAACTATCTGCAGCTTTACACAGGATACCCATTGCATGTCTTTTGCCGCAGACGACCATCCCAGAGTCTAAATGGTGATAGATGTGGTCTAAAAATACAAAACTCAAAACCTAATCTCATGCTTGATAAATACATTGCTTTATTGCTGATGCATATTTGCAGGCTATGCAAAAATGCTCGACTGTGCTTTGCCTTGGTTGTCTGACATAAGTGCAGACAGTGTAAATTCTCAGGAATGAGACGCTGTGATCTCAACACTGACAGGGTGCATGAAACTGCAAAACATATTTGAGGAAAACCTATTTTCCGAGTTTGTCTTGATTAGGCAGTAAACTCTTGTGAGGTTTAATGTCTGACAGAAGCTCTGCTCCAACCACGGTGTAAACCGCGACAAGTGGTAAACAGACTGCACCGAAACCGCATATTTCTAGGCTAAAAGACCTCTCAAAGCTCTTTACAACATGAGACAGCATTCACCCATTTACACAAACATTCATACTGTGCTGGAAGAGGCTGCCATGCCGCTCGCTCGCTCGCTGGGAGCAATAAGCATTAACACCATCATTCATACGAGGACACGTCGGCTGCAGGAGCTGGGATTAAACCACCAGTCACCCAATGATGTGGAGATGAACCTATGGGGACCGGGATGGCCCAGCTCATTTTTCAGGATACATTATGTCGCTTGTCAAGAAATATGTCTGAATTGGGGGTTTATGTATGAGTTAACACATTTATTTTCTTTACTTGTAAAAGGAGGTCATGTTAAACTAAGGGTTTGATGTCTTCCCTCGCTGTGTTTAACATAGTTTGACTTGTTTGATGATATGGTTGAACTGGATCCACGTGACAGAACTTTCAGGCTGCATCTCAAAGAGACAATATCAAACCAAATTTAAGATGTAATCGACTGATGAGTGAGACATTCCGTCTGTGTTTACCTCAGTGTGTTATTTTTATTGCATTAAACACAGCAGGAATTAAAAACACAAATAAAGTACCCCCTGATGTCAAATTTAAGACAAATTCACATTAACAGGCAGGCACAGTGACGTTCCTACAGTACTTACATATCCATTGGCGAAATGGATTTTGGCTCCTTTCAGTTCAACATTGAACTGAGTGAAAAACAGGTAGGATTTACCCTGGGGCCTAGCAAAAAATAAAAAGTTAAGTGTTACTAGACGGGACGTTTAATCCACTGCAGTTAGAAACTCTGAGGGTTAGTTTCACCTCCACAGAGTGCAGGAAAACATTGTGTCATCATCACTCAGTCCCAGGCTCATCATCCATTCCTGTCGAACAAAAATAGACAAACAACAACGGAATAAAGCTACAGTGACACACATGGATGCTTGTGTGATCAAACATAAACATAATCTATTTGCTTGTGTATACAAACAAACAGACAAACCAGAGAGAGAGAGAAACTTGCCTCATTGGTTCCCCCCTGTGAAGCATATGTGAATGAGCATTGATACTGCTTCTGAAACAAGAATGAATGTGGTTTAGAGCATAGTCAAAATATGTTCATCATTGATCGATCAGTTACTATCATGTGATAGTAATGTATTATTTTCATTACTCTACTATTTATCAAACACATTTCTGAACGAGATGGAAAATGAATTGCTGCTTGCTACCAGGAGCTTGTGCGTCATTGATCGATTGATCATATAAATGACCACGAATTCACAATGTCATCTCTACACGGAAAATATAAAAACAATCACTGTGCTGCTTCAGTTTCTTTTTATCTTGCTTGTCAGTCGTTACAAATTGTTTTATTTTAATCTTAACCTATTTTATACAAACGCGATTTATTCATCATTAATAATAATAATAATAATAATCCACTCATTCTATTCAAACGTTACAGGAGTAGAACGAGTTTAGAAGCGCTCGAACTTTTCAGCCAATGAACGGAGCCGTTGTGGCAGCAACGTGTCATCCTTTGACGGGCTGTGACGTCATCAAACCGCGAACAGTGATTGTAGTTTTCTCGATGTAATTATAACTATCAACTATACATATAGAGTTATGCGCTCTAATGAAACCCACATGTTTTAAAAACGTATCGAGGAATGCATTCGTGTTTACTTTTTTAAATGTGTTTATGATTAACTATTATGTTCCTCAAACTAATAGAAACTGTGCTAAATATGCGAACGTTAACGAGGAATTAAGGTACAACAAAACTTGTGCGGCTGGTTATGTTAGCATTTTAGCTTCAGCTGCTGCTTTGGGTTCATGTTTATCAATCAGAATGAATCAGTTCCTCACCAAGCTGTCGGTGACCGTGTGCTTCTCTCCTCCCGGTTTGACGTCGAACGGAACACTTTTACTTGTGGGGTAAGCAG
The DNA here is from genome assembly GCA_013358685.1 of Antennarius maculatus. Taxonomy (NCBI): domain Eukaryota; kingdom Metazoa; phylum Chordata; class Actinopteri; order Lophiiformes; family Antennariidae; genus Antennarius; species Antennarius maculatus. The sequence continues at coordinate 6,674,889 of CM023610.1, read as the reverse complement.
AAGCATCAACTGGGACAAAAGCCGCTACCGACACAAACACGAGCAGAGCCACCGTGTGAACGGCGCCCAACTTGTTTTGGTTCGCCATTCCTTCGTGTTGCTGTTCTGGCCGTTCTTCCCTGCACCCAGTCAGTCAGGTTACCGGTATCCCGTCGCATGTGGATGACGTCACATCACGCGTTATGTGTCAAACAATCCGAAATCAAATGGAACGTAATTAACTGAATTTATAGCTCTCTATTAATGGATTCAAATGCAACTGACTAATGAAGCTTACAGGTTCATTACTTGAAACGCAGCGTGACGTTCCTTCCGTGGACACAAGGTGACGCTCACTTTCTAATAATTTAAGAACCAACAAAGTTTCTCCCAACGACAGACTCTGACTGTGCTAATGTTTAATCTTAAAAACGTGTACGTGGGCCTTGAGATGCGATTGTTTAATCAGAATAATCTGGAAAAAACCACCTCCCTAACCCCACTTAATCCAACTGTCATCATGGATTTTGATTCTGACTCGAGTATTCTCATATTTATTCATATTAAATTCATATTCTTCATTTGTAAGACTCATCTTTAATGAAATTAAATTTAATTTATATTTATATATATTTAATATATATATTTTATTTTATTTTATTTTTGCTTTTCTGCTCCCTGCTGCATCTCTGGATTTGATATCTAGTTTCAGATTTAATCTAACTTCTCAAATGTTTTTTGATGCGTAACATTTCACCAGTGCGTTTCACATGAGGTCTATACTCAGTACAAGCTTTAGCTGCTTGTTCTTGACTTTAGCACTCCCATTGTCTGCTTGTCAGCACTTCAATCCGTTACTGCCTCTAATGTGCAATAAGTGCAACTACGTAAATATTTACTTTTACTTTTGAAATCACTGAATCATGAGAAGAATTTTCAATAAAACTTTACTCAAATTGCTATTTGTATGATTGACCTTTGCTCTTATCAAAGTAAACATGATAGCTTTACTGAAATGTAACTTTGGGGAACCTTTTACAGCAGTAAGAAAAAGGACAAAATATCAAACATGTACAAAAAATAAGTCAAGGTAAAGTGTCATGGATGCAAATGATGGGAAACTACAATAGATAATGCATGGATTACATACAGCAAATACATCACACTGGGCTTGAGCAGGTTCCACTCTTCCTCTCATCCAAACACAGCTCCTCTGTGGAGCCCACGCCTTCTTTGGTCAGAGCGGTCAGTGGAGTGAATCTGAGTGTGACGGAGGGTCAGAGCAGAGCCTCCTCTGCGCTCCAGGTGCTATTTGCTGAAGGCAGTGCGACATGTTAAGCCTGCAGCATGGGCAGGGGAGTCAGTCGCCCCTGCCTGCCATAGCTGGAGATTGCAAGGAGGGTAGAAATTCCACAGTTCCACAGACAGCCAGGAAACCTTGACAACTAACTGCTGACATCAGCAGCACCACAGAAACCATCCTTATCACAGCCTGACAGTCTGTGAGGCTGCACCCGGAGGCTGAGTGTCTGAGACTCCAGTCAACAAGAGTCAGAGCCAACGGGCTAGACTACAGTGACGAAATATGTCAGATTGTTCGACGAGCAGATTCAACTGAAAAAAACGCCAATACTGACCTCTTTGATCTCTGTACCTCTGATTTTCCCTTTAAATTTGATCAGCTTCTTTGAAAGACAGTTACAGATTGAAAAAATCCTTCTTTTTTTACACATAGCAGTCCAACTAGTCACTACTTATCATACCAAGGAGGAGTAAATAATTGACTGAAAAATAATTGCATTCTGTGAACACTTTGATTCTAAATGATTCACAAAAGCGTAAAATGCTTTCAAGAAATCCACTTCAAGCTGACAGTGCAGCCCCATGGGTGATGTCAGGCAAACAGGACAGATGTCTGAGCATGTTTTTCATTTATTAAATCAAATTAACGATGCAAGACGAAAAATATTCTGTTCACATTTTGTACTGATTACTCAGAGAAACAAGAGAACAGCTGACCATCTTTATTTAGTTATTCTTATACAAGCACATGAATGCGACATGACTCAAAATGAATGCAACCAAGTTGTTGATATGTGGAAGAGAAGCATCCACACTTTGTTTTTTCTGTCTTCCCACCTGATTAGTTAGTGACCACCAGCATCAACAGTCTGTTTAACCCTCTTGTGTTTCCAAGTGCGGTACATCCCAGAGAGTAAATCCCTGTTTGTTTCATTGATCCAGAATTGATTAAAAATTTTGATAAAAATAAGTTATCAAGAATCAAAATAAAACATTCAACTTCTCATAGATTCCCGCCTCTAAACAAGTTAGTTACACTTGTAGTGCTTATAACTGTCACAGCAAACAACTATTTACTCGTCAATTGCCACAGAGCAACATCGGCTTTTATTTGGATTTCTTGATCTTCACTAGAGAAATGTGTTGTACATCAAACATTCAATTCTATTTCACTCTTTCAGATCTTGTTTGGGCTTCTATATTAATGTAAAACACGGTGTCTCCCTATCAAAGGCTCCACTTTGTTCATCAGCTCTTCGTGTGTCCATTACTGCTTGTTGCTGAATTGAGTCTGAATGTCTTTATTTCTTTTATTTTGTCTAAAAAATAAATTTTGATGAAAGTGTTTGCAGAGTTGAATTTTCAAGACCAAGTTTGCAAATCCAGGTACGTATACAAAATCTTAAGTATATGTTGACTTTGTTCAACATTGTAAGAATTCCTTTTTTAAAATGTATATGTCAATATCATAAATAACAAATACAAATCAGTTAAAATCAGTACAGACAACTCAAAGTTTACCAATGAATGTGTGTTAGTTCTGACTCTGGGAGGTTAAAGCAAGTTACAGTAAGATGACAGACAGGACACTGTCACCAATATGTACGTAGCTGGCATGTGGCAGATTCAGAGTCATCTAAGTGGCTTTCGTGTGTCTGTGAAGTGTACACACCAAAGGTACACACCAAAGGTAGACATTCATTTCCTTTTTCAGAGGCCAGGATACTGGTGGAAATTACCAACAGGGCTCCAGTGTAAGAAAAGTTTTTTCCGATTGTACAGATTTTAGGGGCAGTGGAGTGGGCACCAGTTTGGCTCCCTGACTGGTCCTGGTTGGTTTTCAAGCCAACCAGAGACCAGTATACAGTATATATCTGTATCATTTCAAACTGCGTGGATATCTGGTGTGTAATAAATTGGTAAACACTGTGACCAGAACTCCAAATAAAACTGTGTTTGATCAAAGCAGTGAGAGACGGCGTGTTGAGTCTCTGGGACAGAACAGATGAATCAGTCTGACAGGAAAACAATTAACATGACGACATAGAAATCATCATCCTTCAGAGTCCATTTGATGCTTTAGGATGATGATGAACTGAGTATCGGTTCAGTGAGAGGACACATAACAGTACGCATGCTCGGCTATGACTAATTATCCGATCACAGCATCTGAACTTTAGTCGGCAGGAACATATTTGAAAGCTTTTTTCCTCAAACAAATGTGATTATTTTTTTAACAACTGTTCATAATGAAAGCTTAAGAGGATCTCTGATGAATGGCGTGTGTGTGTGTGTGTGTGTGTGTGTGTGTGTGTGTGTGTGTGTGTGTGTGTGTGTGTGTGTGTGTGTGTGTGTGTGTGTGTGTGTGTGTGTGTGTGTGTGTGTGTGTGTGTGTGTGTGTGCATGGTCATTAGGTAAATTATTTGGCAGCAGCAAATGACGGAGAAGTAACGTTATGCTTCTCCGTCTGGAAATGTGGTCTGTATTTACCTTTTCAGGCAAAGTGTGTTTGTGCATGCAGAGTGTAAATGACTTTATTTTTCTCTCCTCCTGGTATATTACAGCTGAATGTTTGACATCCTGCAAAAGGAAACATTTACCAGTGCAGGACAAGAACTCCCAAAGTCTGACATTAACACGTCATTATAATTTGAAGCTCTCACTGATTTAGGATTAGATTTAGGCTCTCACTGATCCTGTCTTTTTCCTCATGGAGCTGTTATGTAAATAGCAAAACCCTCAATATGCTGTTTGAGTAAATGGCTGCCGTCATTAATCCTGTATTGTATAATTTTTGGCCTGAGATGTTGGAGAAGAGAGAGCTGAGAGAGGGGAGTGGGGTGAGAAGAGTGGAAGCAGGCAGGCAGCTCTGGATTTGGTTGTTGAAGCTTTTTTTTTTTTTTTTTTTTATAGGTTTTACATATGAGTGTCAGACAATGTTAAGGTGTCTCACCAAACATGTTCATCTGTCACACTTCATGTCAACAGAGACACGTGTAAAGACGCACATACTTGCTGGTGTGCAGGAGCAGACACGTCTCACTGGTGTTTTCCTGTACTGAAAACATAACTAAAATAAATCCATCCATCCAGTTTCCTTAACTGCATATCCTGTGCAGAGCCTGGCTGACACGGGGTCATTAGTTCATTGCAGGGCCGACACATAAACAACCGTTCCCACTCACGTTCACACCTGCAGGCAGCAAATCCATTCCAGTTTTCCTGTATTGCATGTTTTTGGTCAGTTGGAAGACGCTGGAGAACCTGGAAGAAACCCACGCCGACAAACTGTGGTAGTTTATGTATTGTTGAGATTTTGTGCGAAAATTTGTAATTCGTCTTCAAACTGTTCACACTAGTGAATTATATTGCCTGAAGCAGACATGAATTCAAAGTTCTTCAGATCAACTCATTCCTTCAAGGCGTGCCACAGGACAGAGGTTTCAAATGATAATAGAATTGCTTTCCTTTAATAAAAATCCAGTGTAATGCTCAGTTAAGGTAACTCAAAGGAAACAATTAATACATTTTCACCAGAGGGTATTTTCAACTTTTTTTTTTTCATTCATTTTCTGCCGCTTCATCCGCCATAGCGGGTCACGGAGAGCTGGAGCCTATCTCAGCTGACATAGGGTGTGAGGCGGGGGACACTCCGGGCACGACGCCAATGCACTGCGGAGCCACACACAAGGACATACAACCACGCACACACACACACTCACTCCTACGGGCAATTTGGGACTGGCCAATCAACCTGAAACGAATGCTTTTGGAGGTGGGAGGAAACCGGAGAACCCGGAGACTTGCAGAAATTCCGCTGCACTGAATGCATGTTAATGTCAGCAGCATGAAGACTGGATCTGTTGTCTGGGTTTCTTGAAGCCCTCTAACTCCATTATAGAGTAACAGATGGACATGGTCTCGTCAGCCCAGCAAAGGAGACAACAGAGGCCTATGAAACACTTGACTATCGTCAGGCACAGAAATCTATCTTTCATTAAGTCACCCGACAAGGACCACAATTCAACTCTGTGGAATGGACCAGCCAAATTTCAAATGGGTTTATCCAGACAAAGTATCAATTTTATTAACATTATAAGACCGTGTGGCACATTGAAAAAAGAACTGCAGATGTAGAGCAAAAAAATTTAAAAGGTGAGGTTAAAAATAGTGGTGGTGAATATTAGAACACACCCACACCCGGGATCACTACCAGTCAGTGTCCACATTAGCCGAGTGACAAATTCTGAACAGAGTGAGACATTTTTGGACACCTCATTGAGTTATTGGCAGCTAAATAAATGTTTTTCGGTCACTCAACGACTGAAACCCTACATGACAAACCAGACAAACCAGCAGCTATAATCGTACTGCGTGGACTCACGTCTGGCATTTCTCTAAGTTGTGTTATTCCAGAGGCATTTAATAAATGTACCACTCCCTAAATTGGTGGACCCAAGCTTGTGTTAAATGCTGCAAGCTGCAAATGGCAGTAGATTTTACTTCATGCTGCTAAATATTTTCTCAAATCACTCCATCAGTTGTGATTATTTAGATCCATGGCTTCATTTTTCAAAACAATTTTTGTTTCCAATAAAGATAAATTCTCTTTATTATCAAAATAATCCAGAGCACCTTTGAAACAACAGATGCTTCCATTAGATAGTAAAATAACAGATCATACTGTATATTCAGGCAACAGTAAAATACACAAAATCTCACAAATTCATACATGCCATTCGCTTTTAAACTCATACATGAGAGTATTTCATATTATAACAGTACTAATAAGTCCTTTACATGTGGTTGACATTACTTCAAAACAAGCACCAACTCAGATGCAATGTGTCTGAGAGAAAGATCTTTCTTTTGACATCATAGGACATAAATAAAAAACAAACACATTTATATTGTTGCAAACTTTGAATATGGATCAGCTGCACAACAGAGCAGAGTAGATAAAGAGCAACCAGAAGTTCATGAGTGCAGCAGTGGTGGAACAGGTCAGCTTCTGTGGAACATAGAACAGACATCAGCGATGGTCTCTACTTTGATTCTTCATCTCAGCTGTGAGGAGACGCTGACACTCACACAGCGATCCTGCAGTTCCTGGCCTGGACGTAACTCCCCGTGTACCTGATGTCACACAGCACCTGGTTGTTGGAGAAGTCTGACTCCTGAACCAGTTGAGAGGGGTTCACTGTCACCTAGGAAATACCACAAACAGACAAAAGCATAAATAAATGCCACAGTTTGGTAGAAGTTGGTTATTATTTCCTCATCCTAACCACAAAACAGTTCTGACCTTGAGTATATAGTTTCCAGGTGGTACATCGGTGATATCGATCCACTGGCAATCAATGTTAGCGTGATACGTATCGTAGCAGCCAGGACTGAGCCCCTGAAAGAATATACAGCTCATTTACCAATACAGCAGTAACATGGAAAACATAGTCATAAATAGTCATTTAATTTAATTAAAAAACCTTTACCAAACAATTTTATATTTTTATCTATTAGTCCATGATGACCAACCTGTGTGTGAACAGTGCAGGCAAAGCGTCGCCGTGTTCCGGGGTCACATGACGTGTCCTCCAGACAGAAACTGGCCTTGTGTCCCTCCGCCACTTTCTGTCCAGTGGAGACGTCCAGCAGGTCGTAGTTGCTGAAGGCCTCCATACTGTGGTAATGTCTGGGGACAGAGATGGCAAAATAGGGGAAGCTAATCATGTGGTGACGTTGAGCATCTCTGTGTTTTACTCTCTGTTACTTAATAAAGTTGTTCTGCTTTGCTTTCTCACTTGAACTTTAAGTGAAACACCATAGAAGCGCCTGGTTGGTTCTGAAATGATCAAATAGAATAGTTAACTAGTTATTTATACAGTACTTAGAAATGATTTTGCATCTAGGGTCTGGTCTTTACTGTTCATGTTTTTAGCACAAATAGTTACCTTAACAGTAAATGCATTTCTTTACCACTTTAGGGTACTTCTCATCCACCTGTAACTGAAGGCAGTGAGCTCCCATAAAAGATTTTGGTTCTGTGCATCAACAAAGAGACTTGTACAAGCAGAGGGGAGAGGATACCCCCCAGACCAGACCCAGAGAGAACATTAGCTCCACACAAAAAAGGCCTGGATTTGAACACAGAGCCATCTTATTGTTAACAGTTCCATCTGGAACAGACTTTCCTTGTAATATTTGTCTGTGTTATGAATATCTCTACTTATTAAAATGATGTCTGCAAAGAAAAGCTCTCTCTCTGTCTCTTTCCCATTTCCTTGCCCTGTCTCTATCCCCAGAATATTTCCTTTCCCACCCAACCGGTTGAGGCGGATGACCACCCTCCAGAGTCTTGGTCCTACCCGGACTTTCTTCCTCCATGAGGGAGTTTTTCCCTGCCACTGTCGCTTATGCCTGCTCTGGAGAGTTCTATTGGGTTTCACTGCGACAAACCTATTGGGGATAGGATAGGACGGCGCATGTACATGCAGCTCTTCCTCTTCATTTGACCCTCCCTTAGGGAGGGTCAAATGAAGAGGAAGTGTTGCAACATTAAAAAGTACATCTTATCTTCGCAATTTTAATTTTTATTCATTATTTACTGAAAGTTTTTCAATCTATTTAATAGAATCTAATTGGTGCTCAAACAGTCTTCAGTATCTTTGAAGTATAAAGCAAGACTGAACTCACTGATGACAGCTGTGCCATTCCCATTCATGTCTGGGCTTCACTGGGAGGAAGTCTGCCGTTCCTTGATTCTTCACTCGCTGCGGGAACCGCAGGAGGACTCTGAAGTCCAGCTCGCTCGCATGCAGATGATACGCAGACCTGAGGGAAAGGAAACAAGAAGAGGAAGGGCCAGGGTCACCTCAAGTATCTTCAACATGCAGAAACAACTGTGTGCACAGCTGAGGTCAACTAGAATCATCCTGCGGTATCTTTCCTCATCGGTGTTTACATGTAATGACTAATGGTTCAGAGCGACAAAGTCGGTTTCTAGTCTTGTCTTTGTAGTTCACCGTTTCACCTCAGAAATCCTTTCATTCCACGGCTTATTTTATTTGGCAGAATGTCTGCTCAGATCAGAGCAGAGGATCCGGGGCAGCTGGCAGGTTGGTGTCCAGCCGCTCCGTCAGTCAGATGTAGCTTCCAAACAGGCCTGAGGCCAACAGCCACTCTGATGTGGCTACCTCAAAGGAATCTCAATGGTTTTCATTCTATCGCCATCTCTTTATGTGATACCACAGTGTCCAGAGGTATAAAATGTGTGAACACTGTCAATGACAAAAACAAAGGGGAACACAACAATCGCACAAGCTTTTAATATAACATTTTTATCATGCCCTAAAATAGCACCTGGACAGGCAGTTCTCTTCAGCCGCACAGCGAAGTGCGTACATCTGCACCCTCTGGATGTATGAGGCAGCCTGGATGTAGTATGGATCAGGAACCAAGTCTGGGAGACCTGCAGAAAAAATAAAAAAAAATAAAAAGGAAACTGCAAACTTTCAAGGATTATCGTTTCCTGAAGAATTCCTATGCGACCTCTGGATTTTGTTGTCATTAAACTATGAGGGTATCACATTAAGTGATTAATTTGACTTTTTTAAATTTGGGACAAATTATTTCAGATCAGTAAATCAGTTTTAGCATTACTTACAAGAGACATTTAGACATCAGTGTAGAATTATAACTTGTGATCTCATTAAAATTAATTGACCTACAATGTGAAAAGGGGGGAAAAAAAATAAGTATATCATATCCGTCCCTGTACTTTCCTCCACTTCGTCAATAATGACCTCTAGAGCTAATTAATAATTCCATCACTGGTGACAGTGTGATATCAATTAGGATTTGTCTTAATAAATATGACAGGCTTGCTGTTTTTGTACACTTAATGCCTCCTGTCCACCTCACCGTTGTGGAACAGCCTGGTGCCATAGCCCGGTCCGGGTGGAGGAAGCACATCCATCCTGTTTCTACGGTCTGGTGGATAAATGTTATAGAAAACCGAGTTCCTGTGATGAATACTGTGAGGATCCCGTGGATCACTCGTGTCCGTAGTCCGTGTTGTGTCGGTCCTTGGTCGGGGAAGGTGAATTTCCACTGCATTACTGGAGAGAGTAGTGGGAGAAATGTTGGTCTCCGGTGTGGTTCTGGTCTGTATTTGAGAACTGTGAGCATCAGCTGGACTGGACTGCTGTGGGATGAGACGCACGTTGCCACTGTCCTCAGCCATGGGGACCCACGGTGATCCGGCTGTGGCGCGTAACCAGGCATTTGATGCTGAGCCACCAATTCTGCCCCTACGGCCGTGCGTAAAATCCGGTGATCTTACATTGGACGCAGCGACCAATTGTGCGCCAGCCTCATCTCCAGCCCCACTGCGACCTCCTCTTGGGAGTCCACTACCGGAGAACTCCTGGATGGCGATGAAAGCAGCAGAGCTGCCATTAGACCGTGTCTGTAGCGAACGGGATCCCACAGCCTCTCCGGAGGCTGCGAGGCGATGTAGGGACTGGCTGTGCGTCCCGGGTCGACCAGATGCGAGTAGATATTGACCTGCATCAGTACCAAGAACCGATGCGTCTGTTCGACTGATGTCATTTTGTGGAGAGTGTCCGACTGCGTCCCCGGACAGTCCAGATCTGGTTCTGGTGAAGGAGGTCCCAACAGGGCGCCGCCGGGGAAACGTGTCTCTAGATGTCAGCAGGAGCTGGGTGCGTCTTGTGGTCTGCGCAGGAGAGCGATACTGAGTCCCCGTGCTCAACAAACTGTACAGCTGGCCGTTATTCTCCCACTGGATACGGTGTCTCCACGGACCCACACGGGTACGCACATGCTGACCGGTCCCCAAGCACACCAGGAAATCTAGCAGCAACAGTAAGATGTGCACAGATGTCTCCATGGCTCCACGTAACACTGTCTCTAGCTGAAAAGTTGCAAGACTGAGACATTAAGGACGAACAGCTGAGCCTGACAGGAGTGATGGGGTGGTGTTTTGAACACACACCACTCCGTCATGCAGTTACGCACCGCTGCAGACAGAGACTGGGATGTGGCGGCTTTTTGGATGTTTTTTAATGCGAATCGGCCAGAAAGGCAAAAAGAAAAGAAAAGAAAAACACCCAGAAAGAGCTGCCCTCTCAGTTCAACCATTCCGTCATCGTCAGCTGGGTGTGATTCATGGACTAAATAAACGGTTATCTTTAGACGTCTCCAGTATCCAAGACCACAATCTGGGTACACGTGATTACTTCTTGCCGTCTTGGGCCGCCTCACCACACGGTGGCAGTGTTCTCCCGCTGGAGACCCGGTTCTATCTCGGGATCAGAGTCTGGTGACACGTTGATATCAGTTTAGGGCGGTCGCACCTTTGGACGTCAATGAAGAATCAAAGACGCACATAATGACATTGGAAAACGAGAAAGTTCTGGCCTGATAATTGGCGGCAGTAAAAACCATTCTCTGTATTAAAAAAATAACTTTGACATAAATCCAACTCTAATGTATGTAAATTGCTCTTTAATTTTGTAAAAACATGCTGGTCATTATGACTGCTACATCAAATTTATATATATATATATTATATATATTATATACAGTATACTGTATATAAAGCTATAAAAAATAGATTTCCTTGCACCGTGAGGAAATCTATTAGAATAGAATAGGATTAAAAGACTGTGTCCAATGTCAAATTATATTATAATTATTGGTGATGTGAGTCTGATTCTGGACAAAGGTTGTTGGATTGCAAGGGACATTTGAATTAATTTCTTAGGGAATAATCCACGACTCAGTCTAAAAGTTGAAAATCATAATTAGGTTGATGAGCAGTGATGAGCAGACCCGAGACCTAGAATTCACAGAGGGGATTACTTATCTTATCTGACCAAGGAGTTCTTCAAGATGCCCCAGGAGGGGCTGGCTGGCTGGTTTGTTGATTGGTTGGTCTGATGGATGGATGGAAGTTGATGAACTTTATTTAAAGATGAATAATTCTATTCTTAAAAAAACTTATCTACGTGGGCATCATGGTGGCGCAGTAGGTCACCTCACAGCAAGAAAGTCCTGGGTTTTTTTGTGCAGTTTTGCATGTTCTCCACGTGTTTTTAAGTGTTCTCTGTTCTCCTGCTTCCTCCCACCCACAAAAAATATTGTAAACTCTTGTTGCTCATTTTGTATGTAGAATAGATTCTAAAACACATCTGACAACTCAGACCGTTAGCAAAAATGTTGTTGCTTATGTGTGTTTCTCTGATGTATATGTTTCTTTGACGCACTTTTTTAAAATTTTGTATAGTGGTCTGATACCCGAAAGGAAATTAAGAGCAATCTAGTATTCTTAATCAAACGCATGCATACAGGTTGGTGTGTACAGGCTCCTGTAGCGCACACACACACACACACACACACACACACACACACACACACACACACACACACACACACACAAGGGGGCCTGTCAGCATTAAGTTGGAGGTAGAGGCAGCTCCTTCCTGGTGCGCCCAAATGAGCAACTTGTAGAGGGGGACGGCGCCTTGCTGAAGGGCGCCTCGGCAGTGCTCGGAAGGTGAGCTGACACCTTTCACTGTCAGCTCACACTCTGGGTGGCTGGGCGAGAGCAGGAATCAAACCGCTGATCTTGGGAACATTGGACAACCCACTCTACTGCTGAGCTACTGGCCCTACACTTTAATGTGGAGTTGATGTAAAAAAAACTACAGTATATAAAACTAAAAATACAAGCGCCTCAAAAACAGAACTTAAGGTAAGTATACAGTGTATACTGTATGTAAAAGTTGTTCACCAACTGTAGCACCTAATAAACCTCAGTGACCTTTGATGTTCATTAAGGTCCGTAAATGCTTAACAGTCCAACCACCCAACATGTAACAAGACATCAGTCTTCATCCAAGAGCCCTTTCTCACAATATCTCAGAGTTGTACCTGCAGCACATCTGTACCTCCTGTGATCATCTGACATCTCTCTGTCAAGCAGAAAATAATCTAGACTCCCATTCCAACACTAATGTAGCTCATTTTGCTGACCTCAGAGTTGACACTGCTGATGGATGTGTGGTTCAGGCACAGGATTTACCTAAGGTGTGTGTAATGAGGTCAGGGTTGTCCAGGAAAATGTCTAGACAGGATTTTATTTCATTGTAAATAACATATCCACAGTTCACATCCGTTAGGGTACTCAACTGAGCCCTCATAATTTTGCACATTTTGAATATAATTCCATGACTCGGTGTTCTTGGCTCAGGTTTGTCGGCTGGGCACAGACGTTTCTCCACAGAAACCACACGCATGCTGTCAGTCGTGCAGTTCTCTCCATTCGTCACTGTAATCACCCCGTCACTTCTTTCGACAACACACACGATAGATCACATGTACCTACAGAAGATGTCAGGTGTTGATATTCAAAATACAATTTCCCGTTTCTGAAATGAATACAAGCACAACTTGTTCAACCTGGATATGGTTCATATGGATACCTCCTGTGATTCAGGAAGTCAGACTTAAATTTACTAAACACCTGGATAGATAGTGAATCATGTTTAGTTAGTTCAATGAAACCTAGTATTCAGATCTCCTACTCTTCAGTGAAGCAAAACAATTGAGTTGTGCTCTCAGGATTCAGGATGTCTCTAAAAAAGGTTGATTATTTTATATGAGCTGTAAACATTAAAGTCTGTTTTCACAGACCTGTCAAGGTTGGAAAATAGGATGTGCACAGCCTCAAATGAAAAATTAAATAAAAGGAAATATGTCTTATAAGTTTTTGAATACATTTTGCAATTCATGAGATTTATAGAATTACATCAACAGCAGACTTATTCTGATGAAAACAAAACAGATTACAATGTCAAGTTTCAGAGCAACTACCACATTTATTTCACTGCAACAAATGGTCCAGAAAGAGTGGTTTAATGCATCAGTAAAATATCAATGATCCATTCCATCAGGAAGAAAAAAAAATTCTTAAGATAAAAAAAGACAACGATAACTTAACATGGTTCCATTGCATTTACAAGAATAAAATTAGACAAAAGTGAAAAAAAAAATCCTTCAGACTATTTACAAATTCTACACAGGGATGGTGAGGAGTCTTCCTGCTGCAAGAAAGCAAGAAGAAAAAAGATTAGTTTGTATACAGGCACATCATTATACTTTTAAAAATTGTGAAAGAGTTCCTACACAATTTTACTTTGAAATCATGTATTAGTTTGAACCTCCACCCTTGTTTAACCTTCAATGTTATTTCTGATCAATAACAATCCGTGCTATTTTTGTATTCTTTCTTACCTATAAACTGTTGAGCAGGTTGTTTTGAATATCCTCATACACCTGGTTGTAGATCTCCTCTTTGCTCTTTTCACCATCCAGGTACTCTACAACACGCATGAGCACGTATCAAAATCATCCCAATTTTTTCCCCCAAAATTTCTTATAAAAAAACTGTTGGAACGGTTTTCCTGAAATATATTATTATGAATCTCCCTAAGAAAATATTAAAATAATCTGAAAAATATATATTAACAGATTTAATAAAGCATCTCAGTAGTGGCACACCATACCAATATTCAAGTCGCTGGCCTCCATCAGTCTCCTGTGTTTGAGGTACATCGGCCACACGTGGCCATCAAACAGACCGGGAGGGTCGGGGACTGTGTACTGTCTCGTACTGAAAAACATCGCCATAATGTTCAACAATGTGCGCTTGTAATACTACAATAGGAATGAATGTGACAATAGACATTGCAATGCATAAACTGTAAAACTAATAAATATTCACCTTCTCCTTCTCTTACACTCATCATAAGGAATTGTGATGTAATAACACTTGTCAAAAACATCTAGAAGGGGCCTGGAGAGAAATGCACAAGGTTACTGATAACATTATACATCTTAAACACACAAAAGATAGGAAGCAACACAGAGCAACTGCACTTATGTTCCCTTATCAGCATTTCTGCAACATACTCCATCATTAGTTTACAGAATACCCATCGCTCAGCCGACCTTGAAGAAAGCCTTATCTATATGTGCGAGTTCCTCCCTTTAAAATGTGACACTACAGAAATGGCAAGGTCCATCCATTTCTAAAGCTCATTTATGGGTCAAACTGTTTCAGATGAAATAAAGCCCAACAGGTATTCATGGATGGCAAAAGTTTAACAAGTTAATGGACATAAACTCACTCGTAGTTGTAGAGGAGGAAACCCTCTACAATCAGGATGTGGATCTCCTCACCGAGGTTAGTCATATCTGTTGAGGATAGGGGGACGCCATGGGAACGGGCAAACTTAACAGGGTTCTCGATCCAGCCTTTAATTGTGTTGGTCATTGCCTCCATATCCAAAGCTGTGATCACTATGGAACAAGATTAACAGAAACGAGGGCAATGAAAGGATAATGAATAAGAATAAAAGCATTTTTAGAATCTAAACAACTGAAAATTTATTTGCCCCTTCTGGGAATATTACAACATTTCAACGTAAGGATAATCAGTGTTGTGGATATTGAGAGGCTATTATACAGATAAGGTTCTAGGATGGGCTATATGACGCCCCCAAAGGTAAACAATGAGCCACTGGTCGGCTTCAGTGAAGTCTTACCATCCCATTGTCTAAAGCCGTCCTCCCCGACTTCTATCTGATCAGGTTTCTGAAATAACAGTCACCAATAAAAATGGCTGCAACCTCACACCTATGAACACTTACAGATACCACTCACAACCCAGGGTCATGACACAAACACCACACAGACTAAAGAGGGAAACACACAACCATGCACAAACTAAAGTGAAAACACAAAGTGCACAACTTAATTGAAATAAGGGGAAGTTGGATTGTATACACACAGTATAATGTGAAGATTAATGTGTTAGTGTATTAACATACAGTATTTAAAAAGAGAAAAGAATGACAGGAAAAAAGGATCCATCCATGTTAAAGTAATGTGAAGTTTATTAAAAGTCTGTTAAATGGCTTTTGGAAGACAAGCAGAATTAATATAAACCATTAAATAATGAAACTATGTTGAGAAACTGTGGCAAAGACATGGAGATCATTGTGTGAGATGGAGCTACTCATGGCTAATCCCACTAATTACGGAATGGCTAATTCTCACATCCAGTGCTCACAGGAAAGAAGAAGACAAATCGTGCTCACCTTGTAAAAATCATCCTGGTGCACAACACAGCAGTTTGGCAATGTCTTGATCAATTTATTCGTGAGGGTTGTTTTACCACCATTAGTGATTCTGTCAATAAAAATGTAGTCAAATGTACTGAGAAAATCGATGGTTGTAATAATAGCTTAGAGTTTGAAAAAATATATATAACAGTAGTAAGAAAAAGGAGCTTAGCTTAGCATTTTAGTTAATGTCTATGGCAAAGTACCAAGTCTAACAATTAGGTGCAATAAAATGTGAGATTAAAAGATTCACCGCTTTCGAATGGTGCTATGAAACATTCCAAAACAACACAAATAACGACAGCTTGAAGCCGTTTGCGGGATAATCCCAAACTGCCGTCTCACAAACAGTTTAATCTACACTCGTGTTTAATTTCCCTCCAGTTTTCACCGAATCTGGCGGTGAATTTTTAAAAGTCCCGCTCGATTGATGACAACAAACCAGCCACACCGGACGTGAGCGGTGCGTCCGGACTACTTTCTGGCGGGCAGTGATAATACATGTGGACTAAGGGATAACGCGGACTAAACTGATGATAGCCGCCATACAAATAACGTCATCCAAACTAGCATGTTTCAAGATGTAACTACGAACAGTAACGTCACACTACGTAATGTGGTTTTGTAAATAAAAATAAACGTCATGTCTCCATCTATCACTTCATGAAATATTACAATATTTTAGGTAAGAATGGATGGAACGGTGTATAAGTACTAGTAAACTACTGCACTTTGCGAGCTGTTGAATTTACAATTCAAACACTTACCCGCCAATTCCTATTATGTATTTCATTTCTGTCTGTCGTTGTCCTGCTCAGCGTCAGGTGAAGAAAAAGTCAAGATTGATTTTTTTTTTCAATCAAAGAAAAAAAATAAAAACTGAAAAAATAGTTTTCCCAAAACCTTGAGTAGCAGTTGCGATTTAAAAGTGATTTCCTCTACAGCTGCGTTCACTCGCAGCGCGAGCCACACAAATTTATATTCTACCAACGTCATTACGCCACCAGGCACGCAGGCACGAGACGTTCTCGTGGTAGGTTACGCATTCTCACTCGTGCTACGTGCCTCTTCGCAGCAGCCAATCAATTCCCGCACAGCTCCTGCCAACAGCCAATCACAGCCCAGGAAGCAATATTATTTGCATATTGTACTTCATCTGTTGTTATCTGATAGAGACAGCTGTGTGGTACTATTCCATTCAGCAGCTCCACCAGCTGATGGTGGAAAACTACCATTGAAGGTGTCTTATCGACAGCTGCATACATTTTATTCTAGTTTTACCATCAAACATTTGTTAATGCTGTTTATTTCAATTCTTAAAAATTTTACAAAACTAAATGACTGAAATGAACATCTATGCAATTTGACTCCAATGCAATGCTAACAATACTTTGTTTACATGTTTCATTACAGTCCTGCACTCATTTTATCAGTACATTGAGCAAAATGCACTTCATGTTTCAGAAATAAAAGCACTTGATTTTAACAGGATATTATTTATAGTATTATTCTGTACGTAAACCTTAGCAATCCACTATATATTTTAAACTGATAAAATATTTTGGATGATAATTTTAATCTACAAGTAGGTGTGTAGCTATCAAAATAATAATTTAATTCAACAATAGTAGTTATACTGACACTGAAAAATATAGAGTAGTATAAGTAACATATCTGTGAACACTGTGTTCTCTGTTATCATGGTCATGGTAGGTCATCCAAAAGTAATATAGAATTACCCCAAAACTGTTCTGTAAAATTAGAACAGAATAGAAAAAAGTAACATGAAACGTAAGGGTATAGCCTTCTCTACAAATTATAAATTTGTGGTTTTTCAGCCTTTATAAATAATGTAAGCATTCTACACTACAATGTTATGCTTATATGTCAGGAAACTGAGATGCAGAACAATCACTTTGTTGGATTACATTGTATTAAGGTAAATCAATGTTCTGTATGTTGTCTTGATCTTTTTAACTGACTGTGTCGTGGCGTTCGTGCCTATTTTTGTTACACATATGTGGGAATGTGACTTCTGTCCCACTCCCTGACCATGGGGGTGACCGTTAAGGCTGCTCTATGGACATGGGTGTGATATGTGACTCATGTCGTATTCCTTTGGTCACAGGACTTAATCTCTCTCCTGTCCTGCCATGTAGGCCATCGCAGGCAGTGATATAACATCACTCTGAAAGGGCAGCAGCATTCATAAGAGAACATCATCAGTCACCTGAATTTCCCCATAAAACAGGTCTGGGATGTTCTGCCTCATCAGAACTTGAGTAACCACTCAGGCAAAATAGCTGATATGTTCTGGGTCCTTGTCCAACACATACAAAGTGGTAATTTAGACAGATTAAACTCTACATAACCGCTGGAATTATTTCTCATAATTACAAAAATAATCAGCCAATGGAATTTTACAACATCTATCTACTGGCTGGGATGTATATTGAAAAAAGCATGTATGAGGGTCCATTAGTGATACCCTAATGTTTTTAGTTTGTATTAATTTGCATTAATTTCAAAGTACTGTAATTCCAGGATAACCTTCATCTCTGTGTGTGAGTTTATCAAATTATGAACAAAACAGATTTCTTAGAGGAACAGTTTATTCAGTTATATTTACAAGGCAAACCAATCATATCCATTAAAAGATATCCAGAACCATAACAAATAGATCCACTTCCCAAATGAAATCTGAACACAGACAATACAGCAGGCAAGAAGATGGAGGGCAAATTATTCAGAATAAAATAAGCAAGTATTGTGCTTTTATGGTCAAAATGAACAGTTTGATTTTTTGAGAATTGCATCATTAATGTCTTGAAAACCATCTTTATGAAATAAGGTCAATAACTAAAAATTACATTCCTTCATAGTTTCTTGATTTTCAAAAATAATTTGTTTGAAAAAAAAAAGTGCTCAACACAAATAAATATCAACTAAACTGAGATTGTTTGTGTGAAAACAGCCAAATATACTGATCATAATCGAACATTTTGACCTTTCCATAAACATTCTTCAACCAAAATGCCGAAACAACACAAAAAAACTAGAACTTTGTTGACGTTAATTTAAATTTCCATATCAAAGAACCCACCTTTATATCTTCCTCACACAAACTTCAGCATAACAAAAACAAATGAAAAACAAATCCACTAGTGCAACATAATTGTGCAGCTTCTTAGAAAAATAAAATTCTTGCTCCACTGACCTTCAGCTACAATAAGTTGATCAGATGGAAGACATTAGAAAGTTCAAATGTACCTTCAAACATGTGCAATCCATAATGCATTAAACATTTGTTAAACATGACCATGTGCTGGCATTGCCCCGTAGGTTCATTTTAAACAACCACACGAAAACACAGGAGGATGTTAATCTGCTGAAATGAAGAAACTACAGCATGTCAAACTATACAGCATGTAAACTTTATCATTAAAATGTCTTCATGCCAGAAATCACTTAATTTAGTTAGTGAGAACCAATTAGAAAACATTTTTAATATCTGAGCTAATGACAAAAGTTCCCTCATGAAACAGATCTTTACTAATGATAGAAACGGTGCAATCTATAAAATTCACCCACAAGTTTTTTGTCTTGATTATGGCCACCTTGATAGATTTCATGCAAAACCTTTTGTATCAGTAGATATTTTGGATATGGTGAGTTTCTCATAGATGTAATGTAATATTCATTGTATGGATTCTAATATACTGTATATTACAGCAGATGGATAGAAGGACTTTCTTCAAATGTATGTAATCTTTCTTTGTGGCCATAACCATTACTTATGTAAACAAGCACTGCTTTCACTATTATTTTATATATTTATGATTCTTATAGATTTTTCATATCCAGGTTTTCCATGCCATAAAATGCAAATATTGATCATGTTTCAACATTTTCTTCCCAGTGGATGACTGAGACATGTCATAACACAGGGCAGAATACAGATGTTAGCACACTGGGACAACGTCAGTGTCACCAGTAAAAGTGAGCATTTGAAAAAGTCTTATGATAAAGCAGCTATGAGGCAAAAATAAAGTTGACACATCTAATGCATTGTAAAACTATCCTATACATCAAATGCACAATATATTGATATGAATCAACATGAATAGAAATGTGTGTGACCAGTTTGGTACTGCATCCACACATTGACCCAAGCTCAGCATCTGCTACATTAATAAAATTGCTGTTAAACACCTCAAGTCCCAGCAAATGGTTAGTCTGTCTTAACATACAGTAACATATGTACATGTCACTACTGACCACTGATAGTAGTGTTTCAACAGCAACAGACTGAATTTTGAATGCAGTTCAGTAAATTTACTTTAACATTAACAAAAATAATGGTAATTCTTTTTCAATCCGTAGCAAAGCCTGCAGTCTTTAAAATCATGTTACAATACAAAATTGTTTCATTCAAAATTTCCAAAATCATTTGTCTTCCTTCATTTTCTGTGGGGAGTAAAATATTAATGTGGAGATCCTGGCCTTCCTGAGCCTGTGGATGATGTAATGTTTAACTGGGAGCGACAAACCATGTCTGCTAGCACAAGAGGTAAACAAAACCCATCAACATTCAAGCCACTTTTAATAGAGAAGCAACTTCCTTTATACATATTTTCAGGTTCTTATGTGAGGCCCTATGGTTGAGATGAAGACGAGGGAGAATGAGGAAGAAAATTCACCATCTGCATTGGAAAAAGATGGCACAAATCATCAGGTGTATGTAGTTGCAAAGTAAAGAAGCACATGTGAACGTGATGGAACACTGTTTTAGATGAGTAGGAAGGGTTAGGGTTAGGGTTAGGACTTTGGGTACAGTATTTGACCTCTGTATTCTGTCTTAACCTGAGCAACCCTTTGTAATGAGTGTTTGCGCTGTACAATAGATGCACATAGTTGTTTATGAAAAATTTATGTACAGCAATTATTTTACAATTGTAAATACCTGGTTGATTAAGAAACACATGAACTAAATGAAGTTCGAGATAATAAAGAATTTATTTTGTTTTCTTGACAAATTGTGTAAAGAAGAAACACCCACTGGAATATCTGACCCTTTTAAAAACTGTACTTTAATGTGCAATGCGTGCAATCTAACTACACAACTGCAATATTCACTGTCAAGACTATTCTGTATCAGATCTGTGCAGAGATGTGCAAAGTTAACAACAAAAAATACATCCATGATTTCTATTACCTTCACCTTCAGACTTCTATCCTTCTTGATCTACAATCATTGACTTGGGCCTGAAAATGACAAAAGATAAATACATCTTTAAACTTTTAAAGAGTTGGAAAGAAAACACCTGATCATAAACTGAGTATGTTCTAACGTGTTACATGTGTAATGTGAAAAGGTGGACCAGTACCTCTGGGACTTTTTCATTGAATCCTGTGGAACCTGTTGCTGCTGCTCTTGCTGTTTCTCCTTCTGCTCCCTCCTGCAGGGACAGAGGGTCAATGCAGGCCTTTAAAGACGGTCTTTGGCGGGCAATTATTCCAGGTTAGGTCCTGGAATAAACCAACTTGATTATGAGTAAGAGAAATCAAAATGAAGCCAAATGCATTTTACCTTTCCCTCTGAGCTTTAATCCTCTCCTCATCAAATCTGAAAAGAAGTAAGGCTGTTATTTCCTCTGTACAAAGAATTAGGCAACACTTGTATTTCACATTCATTCAAATATAATTGAATGTCACATTATACCAGGGTTCATTGAACCGGTTCATAGAACAAAAACGAAAACCAGAAACTTTTGGTATTTTGCCAGGAACAAAAATGAAAACTTGACAGAAAATAATTGTAAACCGGTTGATACCGTTTGTTTTTTGTTTTTGTTCTTGACGAAAATATCTGACCTCATGTTTCCCTTCCTGTCATTCACTCAATCTCTGAATATAGTGGAAAGAAGCTGAGGCATATCACCAGCATTCAAGGAAAAGGCAGTCTCCCAACCTCGATTACATTCATAACAGGTAAACACTGCAGTCTGTCAATCTGGATTATATCGTAACAGGTAAACACTGCAGTCTGTCAATCTGGATTATATCGTAACAGGTAAACACTGCAGTCTGTCAATCTGGATTATATCGTAACAGGTAAACACTGCAGTCTGTCAATCTGGATTATATCGTAACAGGTAAACACTGCAGTCTGTCAATCTGGATTACAATCATAACAGGTAAACACTGCAGTCTGTCAATCTGAATTATATCGTAACAGGTAAACACTGCAGTCTGTCGATCTTCAAAAATGTTGGATTTACACATTATTTATATTTACAAGGAAGGTTATTAACCAGTGCAGGAAATATATTTTTTTGTTCTAATTAGCCACTTAAGGCACGTCAGTTCGTGGGTGGAACGTAAAACCGGAAATGTTATAATTCTGTCTCTGTTCGGAACAAACCAATTGACAAAAGGGATCTGGTTCAAAGCCCTGCATTAAACTAATTCCCTGTCAGGTACACATGAGGTTGAAGCAGTAAAAACAGCTTTAGCTGTTGCAGGTCATATTCGCCCCCTAGCGATCGGACATACTTACTGCACCACACATTCAGGGACGTGGACGTGCTCCATGGGAACAATCTGTGCCAGGTCATCCAGGCTGTGGATGTACTGAATCTTGTTCATGAACTTCACACTGCAGACCACAATAACATGTTTAACTGATCTTACAGAGATATTTTTTGTTAAATTAAATGGAAAAATATACTGGATTCCTAGTTTATGAAACCTAAATTCTTCTTGCATTAAAATAAATAAGGTTGAACATGGAACAATAAAGACAGTAGCCACTGCAGCATCACTGAAAGTAAAATAACAAAAACTCAGAAACAGTCTGATCCTCATCCATTAAAATCATGATTTTTTTTTGGACAAAAAACAATGTACCCTGTGCACCAACTTATGTGCTTTTCAAAATCTGAAATACTGTAATCATTTAGTTGTTTTGTGTCTCTTACCTTATAAAGGGCCTGGATATAGCCAGGACAGTGCGTATGAACCACGTGGGATGAGCAATGACCAAAGATTTCAGGTTCTTTCTCAATCTGCCATCACAATACAAGTCAACAGAGTCAGATTAGTTTCTAAAGGCTTCAGTTACAGTCATTATTATGGCAACATGAGAATTTTTGTTTTCTTGAAAAAGTTAAGAATATTGTATTTGTGTTGGTGCTGACCAGCTCTCAGGGGCTAACAATAGCACAGTGAGCTATATTCATATTTCAGCTGTTTTTATATGCAGCAGATCAATAGATTTGTTGGAGCAGCTTCTCCATAGATTCCCCTTTTCGCACCTTCTGTCGATCATTTGGTAACATTTCTTCAGCCAGCTGATTCCGGGCATCTTACTCCGAGGAGTCCCTCCGTTCATGTAGATAATTAGGTAATCTTCAGCCACAAGCATCTCCAGACTGCTTACCACATACCTGTGTGAAATAGTATGGCATCATTGATAGATTATGAAACACTTGGAAAAACACAGAAATGCTTTGTATGACTGAACGCTGAGGCCTTCTTTTGAGACATGATATAAACAGTTACACCCAATTTAGGCGCCTCTTATCAACATTCAGTTTTTTTTTTTGTTGTCCGGCATCATGGCTCAAGCCTGCAAATGACAGCTAAAGGTTGGTCACAGCAGACTCACAGGAAGAGGTTTTCCATGATATAATGGTAGTCTGGACAGCTGCTGTCAGGCAGGTAGCAGGCTGAGAAAACAATGATGGCATTAAGTCCTTCACCATAGTAACCTGGTGGGAGAGAGTTTCCCGTATTAGTGAATGATGTCAGGGCTGTGTACACACAGCACAGCCAGCCAATGTTCCTGAGCTTGAATGCTGATATTATTATGTGTTTGCCTTCATACCTAAAACACGTGTGATGTGTGTTTTTGTCTGTTAAATCCAGGTTTGTACAGAAGTGAAAACTATGGGGCTGGATTTCTATAGGTCGTTTCAGTGGACCTGTGTAAGTCCAGTACGATGTTAGATAAAATAAGTGTGTGCATGTTAGGGCTGTTGAGGAGTAACATCCTTATTGTTTTCAACTAACTATACAAACTAACTAGTTTATGAACTAACTAACTAACTCACTCACTCACTCACTCACTCACTCACTCACTCACTCACTAAAAATTAGGTTTTGAACAAATTAGGCTCTAAACTAACTAGGTTTTGTACTAACAAACTTGGTTCTGAATTAACTAGGTTTTGAATTGTTATTTAATGTAAACATTATATTTATATTTATATTACTATTTAATGATTATTTATGTTTTCTGCTTATGTTTACACTGTTTACCTTTACACTGTATGTTTTGCAACTATCCTGCTTTATGTGCTTTCACTTGCCCCTTGGGGACTGATAAAGAGTTCTGAATTTTAATTGAATTTGAATTCTAATTAGTACAAAAATATGCAAAAGCCTATTTTAGACCCCTGTCTCAACCTTTCTCTCCATACAGACTAAAAGGGTTCTTTTTAACCAAAACTTTCAAATAAAAACAATTCAACACCAATGTCTTATTTTTCCATTCACACTTCCATGTGCTTACTGTTACTATTCTAGCCTAATAGTAACCTTAATTTCTTCCAAAGCCCTCCATGAGTCATCAGACAGACTTTTGTCCTTTCACTGACCTCCATGTGTGATGACCCGGAGGTAAGGCCTGATGACCTGCATGTCGATACGATGTTCCTGTTCTCCGATGATCACCGTCCTCCAGAGGCGTCCATTGCTCACATTTCCCTCTTCATCCACGTCTCCTAAACCGTTGCTTGGGCCAGCCTTTGCTGAGGCCACTGGCGTGTCGTCTGGAGAGACACAGAGACAGAGTTTCATCTTAATTCCGGACCTTGATGTACAGAATTTACTCTAAGAATGAGTAGAATACATTGTCTCTGTGTAAGCCCCTTTTAAATGAAGATTATTAGGATTACCTTCAGTCATAGGAAAATTTATGTTTGGTATCACCGCCTGAGGATTAATACAAATGATCCTGCAGGTTTACGACTCAGGTTGAAGATTGGAGCAAAGTCATGCAAGGCTCAGAATATATATAACAATAGCTTTTACATTTACGTGAATTAACTAAATAAGATTATTAAGACAAGAGTTTAAATGTAGATTTGTAAGAGGGATCTCCTCAGTATGGCCTCATGTGGGGATGATACTGACATTAACCTTCATAAATGTTCCCGGTTTAACACTTACCCTCCCACTCCAGCTCGTTGCCATTAGTGATAAACTCCAGGGAGTCTGTCTCATCAGGTGTCTCGATGTCATCAACGTTGATGTCCAGGTCGTCTGGTGTGTCCAAGAAGTCATCCGAAAGCAAAGACCCCTCACTGTGGTCCAGTGACAGGTTCATCTCTGGCACAACAAGCGTACGGCGTTTATGGTTCGCGCCGCCTCCAGGCAGGTTCACATTGAGGGAGTTAGGAGGAGCTACAACAAGACCAGGAGACGCAGGACAAGAAACGTGAATATTAGGGTCTATCTGACATTTACCAAACAAAGATTATTTAATATCAGGTGTTTCTTACAGGCTCTGTCATCTGTGAGACCACAGGAGGAATCCATGTCTCCGTACACTGGTAGAGGTCTATGAGGAAACACATACAAGTTGGTTCAGTTGTGTTTGTTGATTATGAAGTACAATAAAAATCAAGTCATGTATAAAGATCTTAACAAAGGCTTACTTCACTTTTGGTTGATTGGACTTATTTTGAGCAGGTGGTTGGAATGTTTATTTGCACTAAAACAAATAACATGTAAAAACCATCGTATAAAAGGTTTTGCCCTTTAACAGGAAGCAAAGCGTACATATTCAAGGCTTATTGTAAAAAAATATTTTGCAACTGTATTCATTTGATACATTTATTATACAGTTTAAGCAAGTTTGGTGGGCCAAATTACAAAGCCTAATGGCCCGTGCATGGCCCGTGGGCCATAGTTTGCCCATGACTGGGCTAGTATATAACAAATACTTCCACAATAAAATGTTGATGTGTGTGCATTGTCACAGATTTGACAACACACTAAAAAGAGGAGCATACAGTAGTGCAGAGAGAGAATAAATAATGGTGACTATAACAGCTGCCAGATGAGAAGAAATAAAGCAGAACGGGGATGAATAAGAGACGAAATGAGGGAAGAAGCGTGTTTGGACTCATACAACACAGCTCAGCCTTTTATCTACTGCTAACAGAAGGTGGCGCAGACATGAGGTCAAAATCTCACTTTAGTGTGTCTGAGCAGTTCACCCGTATGTTTATTTCAACGTAAGCAGAATCATGACTACAAGCTTACTCATCTATGTCAATAGCAACACCAAACACCACCAAGGAAAGAACAAACAAATGCAGTGAGCCACAACGCAGTTTCTAGGTTTTAACTGCAGTTCTGTGAAATCAAACTGCCTCATCCTCCCATCCGGAGGACAGTGTGTGACAATCTGAGCTCCTCCTGAGCCAAAAACAGACACGGCTGAAAGCTCCTGCCTTCCTCCCTGCAGAACCCTGCAGTAGTTATTAGTCCAAAGCTGCCTTTGTTAGACATAAAATCTTTCTATAAACAGAACAGTGGTGCAGATTTATTTTAACAAAAGCAGGGCGGTCTCTTTTGTTCCTGCTGATGGCTGCATTATCCTTCAGCATCCATATCTGGATGAAGCGGTGATGCTTACCTCCTGGAAACAACACAACAGTCAGAAACGATTCAAGTGAGCTTCTTAACGCACACACTGGTTTATTTTGGTTTTTCTGATACCCGTCCTCTACAGTCAACCTCAGATCGTTTCTTTGAGTCACCTTAATAATAATCCTTTCGCTGCTTCTTCTTCCTTGTTTGCCTTTATCTGAAACGTGCTGCCATTTTCCTGGCGATGCTGTTTTGATCCGTGGCTGCTTTTGCGTCAGATGACGCGCTCGGAGCTGCACCTGCTGGTCAGCTTCCTGCCGCACGTCTGATGGCGGAGGAGGAGGAGGAGGAGGAGGAGGAGGAGGAGGAGGAGGAGGAGGAGGAGGGATGAAGAGGGAGGAGGAGAACGCATCACTCGTCCTCCAGGCTATTTTATATTTTACCGTCAAGCTTCTAAACGTCTGATTCGCGCATTTCCGTCGCGAATTAGACATCTTCAGCATTAATCTGTCTACCTCAATCTTTCCAAATAATGGATAAAGTGTTTTATGTCCAGATCTCCTTCTCTGAACTTTTTTTTTTTTTCCATCAATACAGCAACTATTCAAGTCTTTAGTGACGCTGATAGGTTCTGAAATGCTTAAAAAGAAAAAAGAAGAAGAAGATATGGCTGCTGGAAATACAGGGACGCTTTAAAAAAAAGGTGGATATTACAGACATACAGTACGCGTGAATAAAAATAACACCGCTCTAAACCTATCCAGAATCAGCTGTCCAGGAACCACGATGATGCTCCAGATGGTCCGTACTGACACCACTCTCGTGCATAATTAATATTAATTAGGACAATCGATAATCGATGCTTAATAACGAGCTATTCATCCACAAAGTAAAACGGGACGCATAGTGATCGATCCGGAAAAACGCTGTAGACACATACACACACACAGCTCTAGACAAACGCGCGCACATACACACACACACACGCGCGCGCGCGCGCGCACGCACACACACACAGCAGACAGATGACTTTATTAGACGATGAGCGGAATGAAGTTAAAGACTGGACCTGGGGAAGTCTTCATCCTGCCACTCATCCTTCACTTCCATGTTGTCCATCGGTGCAGCTGCCTCTGTGGTGCCCATCCCTCGGAGAGGAGAGCAGGGGCCTGGAGGTGTGAGGAGAATGGCTTATCAATGACCTCCATTCACGACAAGAGAGAAGAATCTGAACATAAAATGGATGCGCTAGAGCAGAGAGGAGAGCTTCATGGTCTCTCTGTGGAACACATCTGACTGGATCGTACCAAAAATTATTTCTCATTATGATTTTGAGGCTGTACCCACTGTGGGTCACATGGTTTTTTATCCCCAGCCCAGAGGAGCACATGTGAGAAGCATGTGAGCCACTGATGCATTTCCTGAGCTCAGCTCTCGTCAAAGTCAAAAATCAAGTGTGAATGTCTTCTAGAGAGGAGAGGGACCATGAGGAGGATGACATGCAGAGCTAATCCGTGGGATTAATCCCACTACACTGATGTGACTGCTCCCTGTTTGATCTCTGGTCACACTGAGGCTTTATGCCAGCCATTGTATTCACACAAAACTTCTTTTTGAAGTTGCTATTCACCGTTTTGTTCTGTAGAGTTTGAAGAACCATCACAAAATACTTTCCTCATACATAATCCACTACACTCCTATAAATTACAGGATTTACCTCTGTAATCCTGAGAAGGTGCCCTTTTTTTAACAACTAGGGAGATGTGCAGAGTTGTGACAACTACAGAGGAATAAGGCTGATGACCCATACAATGAAGTTATGGGAAAGAGTAGTTGAAGCTAGACTAAGGGCAGAAGTGAGGTAGATTGGAAATCCAGAAACAAGCAGAAACATGCCAAATACTGCATAAAATACTGCAAATCCGATTGCAAATCCATACTGATATGCAATATTGATTAGTAACAGAAATAATACACGGTAATGTGGTTCATGCAATATACATACTGAGAGTGGAGATAGGTCTGGGAAAGCCAGGCTTCACCTGTAATTAATTTCTCAGTGCCTTAAATAATCAATGAGCAACATGATACACATCACACCCCTATTTGTAGTAGATAAATATCCAGTAAGGATATAATATTTCTACAACATGTGGGTGGAGAACGACAGTTTGATAGGTAAGCCACTGCAAATACCATTTCAAAAATCCTGTTCCTGTACTTGGTATCGTCTACCCAAGGTAAAACAACAGATTCTATGAAATGAAATGCCAACAAATGTGTATTTCACATGCCGTATAAAATGTAATGTGCATGCAGCTAAAATCTAAGGTGTAAGGAAAAGATACTCACATGAGCTGTGTGTGACCTCCAGTGGACCTCTGACTTGTCGCTGTCTCTGTATCGTCTTGTGTCTTTAGTCAGAGGAGAATAACCTGAACCCCTTCACCAGTAGATCAGGGATCAGGCTGAAATGTCTTCTCTCACGGTCCCCGTCTTCCATTCATTCACACGCACACACACAAACACACACACACACACACACTCACGAGCAGACACAGTCCTACAGTGTCCTCACAGTCAGCCGCTAGCCAGCAGCAGGTGCCTGAAGACAGGGGGCACCTCTGTGCCGGACTCCCCCTCTTCTCCTCCGCCTCTGGACACCTTTGTTGGGTAAAGACTAGCCGTGAAGAGCGAGCCGACAGCCTGCCTGTCAGTTCCTATACGTCCACACCACCGAGGCACAACATTCCTTTAATCAAGTACATCTGCTCTGGCATTATGAGCTCTCCCTTGCTTTTCCCATTTACTCTGCATGTTGCTCCAAATACCAATAGACTCTTTTTCCTTTCCAAAATATCTGATCTTCCTCTGAGTTCCCTCTGCATCCAATCACCTAATTTATTTCTAAAGCAATTTGTGAAAAATTAGCTCTGTGTGGCTTCATTCCGGCAGATAATACTGCGGTTGTTTTCTATGGTCTTCTGTGGCTGCTGTTCCCTGGCAACAGCATCTCGCTTTACATCCTTCTCTTCTTCCTCTGTCTCCTTGCCTTAGTTAAAACCTACTATTCCAACTCTCTGCACACATAAATTATTCAGGTCCTTTATTTCACTAGCTACCAACCAATCCATAGAAGCCTTGTCTAGTCTCCCTTCATTTTGATAGCTGCAGTAACTGACTGTATATTCCTGTGACAGCCATCTTTCTATCATTTAAATGCATGGTGTTGGCACTAAGCCTTCAAGCCAAAGCAGTAAGTGGACTATAAATAGTTAATCTCAACAGAGGATCCATTAAAATTGTGTCAGTAAATTTGTTCTTTATTTAGATACATCTCACAGCCAATAAGACAATAGAAATCAAATGAACAACCAGTCAGATGCTGCCTCTCTGTCTCTGCTCTGTGATTTGCTGACTTCTATGCTTTGCAGCAGGGGGCAGGGTTTCCCTCACCTCCACAGTGAACAGGAGTTTAGTACAGAGCACACATTAACAGGAATGAGAGACTCTGGGACACAACCATCTGGCAACAATTCTCATTCTCTTTATGATATTGACATTTTTAAAATTGAGATTCTATGATTGGTTTAAAAAGGAGAACAGCTGTAAAGAAAATATAAACCCATGACCCACAATTAACAGTTTCAATTTCTTAAAAATTGCAAAAAAGGAAAATGTTTCTTTCCTTCTAATTTTACCAATATCACAAAAAAAAATCTATAAAAAATCGAGAAATTACTAAGACTATTAATAATATTAAAATATCTAAATTTTTCAGTCATTATCAGGATCCGTTATAATTTGACAGAAAATTATATATAATGGGAAATATCAATATTAACCAACCAGAAAACAATTCTTGATCATGATTTTTTGTCACGTCACTCAGACTCAGATACAGTATAAGGCATATTAGATAGTTTATTCAGCTTTGTGGCGCCCTCATGGAGGGCTTTTAAATTCTTCGGCCGTTTATACCTTATTATAATTTTCCTCTGAATGAAAGTCACACTGGCGCGAGCGAATGCAGCAGCTCGTCTGTCTGCTGTTTTCCGCCTTTATCATCAGCGACGCTGATCGGCACGCGCGACATTCAGCAGAGTCCTAGCAAGCAAAGAGAGACACCGTGCATCGACTTCCGTTATCGCATCTTCATTCAGACAGATAGCAAGGACATTTTACATTTCAGCAACCCGTTTTACATCGTTTGCACGTTTTTATTATTCAGATGATTTCATTAAAGACGCGTCTTTCCAACATGGACAGTAATGATGAGTGTGTAATATTTTTTTAATTTTACGCACGGCAGTTCGGTCCCAGCAGTGATGTTTCCATCCGGCTGCAGTATAGGGGGTGAACTATCTTGACAAACATTGCCAGAGCTTCGCTGCTGTCTGCTATTACTGGAGATGCCAAGATGGCTGCAAGTAACTACTTCGGCTTTACACATGGTGCCGGTCCGCAATACAGGTAATTCCAGTGATGTAGGTTTGTTTCAACATTTGTTTTGAGTATCACTTGGCAGTCAGTGGTGTACATAGAATGAGATAGAGTTGCTGTGGTATTTCATTGCTTGACGGTGCTTGCTTGGCTAGATATTTAGCTTGACCCGTTTGTCCGGTTAGCTAACATGAGCTGAATTTGCAGGCCATCGTTTTCTGGTGTTTGTGAGGTTTACGCCGGTGGGATCCTGACTACATCTGCTGCTTCAGCTTGTACTCTTTTTTTTATTTTTCATAATGAATTAAACTTTGCATAAAAAGTCATTCGTAGCAGGTGTCAGAACAACTTGTACAATGAATTAATCCGACTTGAGTTGTGTCTGGTGAGATTTCGGATACCCTGGTCCATCTAACGTCCGGTGTCTCATTAACAACGCGTTACAGAACTGGACCGTTAATGTCAGTTAATGGAGGTAATGAAGTCAAATGCAGCCAAAAAGAGATAAAAATATCTGTAGAAGCCTCCAAGATGCTATGTCAGGCTATCTGCATTTTACAATGATAGTTAAATGTGGGTGATTAAAATGTATTCTGATGTAAGAAGTTTGTTTGCAAAAATGTAGTTTACACTTTTGTTTAGGTTTTCTGAGATAATCCTATGTGGGTTACATGGGTAACAGAAATGGCTAACCCTGCAACGTGGATACCTGTCAGTTCAATGCACTTGATAACTTTCCTAATTTGTCTTGCCTGAAGCAGTTTTGTTGTTATGACGGGCTGTTAAAGGAATGTTAATTACATTAACTTTATTAAATCTTGTAAAAGGAGGAGAAAGAGGAGCAGGC
Source organism: Antennarius maculatus (assembly GCA_013358685.1). Lineage (NCBI taxonomy): Eukaryota > Metazoa > Chordata > Actinopteri > Lophiiformes > Antennariidae > Antennarius > Antennarius maculatus. The sequence continues at coordinate 6,643,446 of CM023610.1, read as the reverse complement.
ATGACAAAGGGAAGCACAGGCTGGTTGACATTATGATGTTGATGAATTCAGGTAAAGAATATAATAGAAGACAGTTGCAACGTAGAGTGAAATGAAACCCTCAGCTCCTGCCAGAGCTTAGACTCCCAGTTAATGCCAGGGGCAAAGCTGAAGCTAGTTTAGATAGTTTTTGTAATATGGTTTCTTAATGATGGAGCAACTTTGTGTAACTAGTTAATATCACAGTTGTAGAGGCTGTTAGTGTGCCTTATCATATTCTAATGTTAAAATTACAAATATAATAAGGTTGTTTAATATTGATAAGGCCTGTCTTATGTATTAGCTTCTTCTTCTTTTCCTTTCGGCTTTTCCCTTCAGGGGTCGCCACAGCGAATCAGTTGCCTCCATCTAACCCTGTCTTCTTCATCCTCTTCTCTTACACCAACTACCTTCATGTCCTCTTTCACTACATCCATAAACCTCCTCTTTGGTCTTCCTCTAGGCCTCCTGCCTGGCAGTTCAAAACTCGGCATCCTTCTACCAATATATTCACTATCTCTCCTCTGGACATGTCCAAACCATCTCAGTCTGGCCTCTCTGACTTTATCTCCAAAACCTCTAACATGTGCTGTCCCTCTGATGTACTCATTCCTGATCCTATCCATCCGGGTCACTCCCAAAGAGAACCTCAGCATCTTCATCTCTGCTACCTCCAGCTCTGTCTCCTGTCTTTTCCTCAGTGACACTGTCTCTAGACCAAACAACATCGCTGGTCTCACCACAGTTTTGTACACCTTTCCTTTCATTTCCTTCTATCACACATCACACCTGACACTTTTCTCCACCCGTTCCATCCTGCCTGTACACACTTCTTTACCTCTTTTCCACACTCTCCATTGGTCTGGACTGTTGACCCTAAGTACTTAAAATCCTCCACCTTCTTGATCCCTTTTCCCTGTAACCTCACTCTTCCACTTGGGTCCCTCTCATTCACACACATGTACTCTGTCTTACTGCGGCTAGCCTTCATTCCTCTCTGTTCCAGGACAAACCTCCACCTCTCTAGCTTCTCCTCCACCTGTTTCCTGCTCTCACTGCAGATCACAATGTCATCTGCAAACATCATAGTCCATGTTATAGTCCATGTCATAGTTGTGTATTAGCCTGGTACCAGAAAAATACATTCCTCACAAAAAGTAAAGAGTATGTAGCTTTTAGGTTAAATTTATGGAAACCGTATGATATTATCATGAATATAAGCCTTTAATTAGAAACATGCAGTGATGAGTTTCACCAGAAAGCTGAATATCCCAAACTTTTAATGAGTACTGTGGTTGTAATATTTAGTGTAGTATTTTAGTTTAGGAACTTGTTTACCACAGTGATAGTGTAGGTGTTGTTAACTAACTAGGGGGATACTATCTGTACCAGAAAAGTCTGTTTTTTTTGTCCCAGTCAAGCTTTGATACTGAGATTTTTTCATAACCATTGTGGGGGGAGCTGGTAACGGCTGCTGCAATATGATCAACCAAACTTAATGTTTTCTTGTTTACTGATGGTGAAATATGTGATATCATTTTTTTTTTTCTCCTGAAGTCAGTCATGGCATGTGGAACTTGTACATTTATCTAATTATTATATTTTTGATATTCTTCCTTCTCCACAGTCACATTAGATTTTGAATTTACAGTATAGCAATTTCTACAAAAGACTGATTAAGTATTCAGTGTAGTCAACACAAGAAACTTATCTACATACCGTTGTTGTTCTTTGTGTTGTGTTTTTGTTCATAAATTTGATTTTCAGATTTCAAGTCAGTCTTTTTCCCAAGCAAAAATTATCTTGTTTGAATAAACGTAATTGATGCCTTGGTTGGTAACTATGAAGTGAAGACTTGAATCCAGTTCAAGTAGTGGAAGCATCAACGTGATAAACTGATATTATCATCAGTGTCATTCTGTGGCATGCATGTATTTTTTCAGTTTTTCCAGTTATGTAAGCTTCACTTTCATCTGTTAAATCACTGAAACATGTCATGATAACATCAACGACTGGAAATGAGATTCTCAAGATTTAATCTGTAAGAATGTTTGTTGTGACAGGAAATATATACTTTTACTTTTAATGTGAATCGATCCCAGCTTTACCCACATTAATACTCTGTGAAGTTACTCATAGTGGAGAATTACCTTCTCACTCCCTTCCTCCTCTCTTCTCCACCCTTCTCCTATGCCCCCCCCCCCAGTCCCCAGCCTCCCCCAGCCTACTCCCATCCCTCCACAGCCAGTTACAGCGTCCAGCAGGCTCCAGCTGTAGCTCATGCTGTGACAGCATCTTACTCTCCAGCTCCTGTCCAGGCGGCCCGGCCTGTGGTTTCTGCTCCATACCCTGCCTATCAGAGCCACCAGGCCCCTCCTGACTATGCCTATAGGCAGCCAGAACCCCCGGCACCCCCACAGCCCACCACCACTCCACAGACGTACCAGGTATTCTCAGACACGGTCAGTCTCTTCCTGCTTCCTTTGTGATTTAGTGTGTCTGTTTCATGAGGATGGGGGTATTGGTGTTCATGCAGTGATAACTGTGTGCTTTTAAAACAGTTTGCTGCATTTCTGTTCTTGAATACGCTGCTTCCCTGTTGTATAAAATGCTGTGTTGTAAACGCCGGCAGAACAACTACAGCTACGGTCGTCCTGCAGCTGTGACCACCTATGACAATAAGCAGTACTACCAGACGAGTATAGCTTCAGCTCAGCGGACACCCACAGAGGATTACTACCAGACAGGTCAGTCACTTTATTGTTACTTGGAATTTGAATGCAAAGCACATGACAGGTGCTCTTGTTTGATTTTAGCTTATAATAAGGATGATGAACATACTGTGGTATTGACTGAATTAATTGTAAGGAAATTACTATTCAAAACAGTGGTATAGGAGTATAAAATATTCAAATATTTAAATGTTTAGTAATTTTTTATTTAAACCATTCATATCAGTTTGAAAATTAGATTTGACTCAAATATAATTTTTTTTTTTTTTAATTTACACATAGTCCTGAACCTACAAACACAATTGGTTCTGAGAGGTTGTTTGTAAGTTGAATTGTTCATAAGTCGATATTTATTGAATTTCATTTTCATTTAAGTGCAAATACTACTCTAAATACAAAAGTACTATTCCCTAAGACTTATCAGAAACAATTAAAGGACATGAAAAGAACACATAATAAAATAAAATACCGTAGTACTGTAATGTAACTTACTTTTAGAATAGTGGTCCCAGGCCATAGGCCGATATCTGTCCTTGGGTCAATTGGTACCAGGCCGCACAGAAAGAACATATAGCTTACATTGTTTCATTTTTATTTATTATCTGATTCTGAACAATGTGTTGTTTTGGAAAATTATCAGATTTTTTTCTGCTACATCTGTCTAGAAATCATTCTTGGCGCAAGATGCTTTCCTCAGTCACATGGCTGCCTTGTTAAGGGGGCCGCGCCGGCCGGTAACACAGAATACATTCACGCTAAATTGAAACTCCCAAGGGCGTTTCTTTACCACTATCATCACCGACTTAATGCTTTTTGCGAATATCACTAGCACTAGCTTTTGCATTATCAGCCATGATGAACGGTAAAGCATCTAAGGTACGAAGCGCTGAGATACTCTCAGAGACACATACAAGAACAAGAGAGGGAGTTGTGTGTTGGAGATGCGCGTACGAAGCGGTGCTGCTCAGTGTGGGCGGTGGCAGAAAGGGGAACTACAGCAGTTGGATAGGGCAGCGCGTGGTTGTTCATATCCACAGGTGTTCATATCTTGAGGACTACCTGTAATTCAGTGTCGGACACAGATATATGAACTCCTGCTGGGGTGATTTGTTCATCATTAGTTCCTGGTATTTTCTACACACGTACTTCAGAACAGTAATATAATATGTTATAAATGGAATGTGTTTGCTGTCTATTTGCTTGTAAAGTGAGAATCCTTCCTGCCCTGCCAACAATTCCCTGACAGGGGGTCCCACAGGATGAGACGGATATTTCCAATCTCGTTTTGCATTCCTCGCTCCGAAGTCTGTTCACTCTGTCCTCTCTGTCCCTGGTCTCTTTCTCTCTCCACCCTTTTTATTTCAGTTGGGGTAAAGAGTGCTTACAGTCCAGCCCCCTCAACGGTGTACAGCCAACATCCTCCTCCCCAAAGGCAAGTAACGACCCTCAAGCCCCTGGCCCCCTCCATCTCTGTGTCCACCAACTACAACATCTACCCAGTGTCCACCAGTGTCCAGCAGCCACCCACCCCCATCTCATCCTACACCCTCGGGTCCTCCTTTGGCTCCACTGTTCCAGCCACCACCTATTCAGGTAAAATAGAACTTTATGCATCCTATAGGACGTGCTCCATTGTATTTACACTAATATGTATAGGTCTATTTAAATATGTACAAGAAGGATCTGGGATATAGACGACATATCAGATCAATGAATGTAGCTAACAAGTTAGCTGGGAACATCCATCCATCCCTCTAGCCCGAAGAGGAGACGGTCGTAATTTTCTCTTGAACTAATGATCAATTCACCTAAATTGTATGTTTTTGGAGTTGGGAGGAAACCTGACAGCTAAGACAGAGCCCATGCACAAAAAGGAATAGAACCTGGAACGTTAGACCAAGTTAGAGGTTGTAAATGTATGGCACTTTGGATGGTAGTTTCAATGCTTCTTTCTTGAAACTCACCCAATGGTGCCCAGTATGTTTAGGATTTGCTATAGAACCCAAACTGAACTTTCATCAAAAATCAGAAGTTATTTGTAGAAGGTGATTTAGCCTCTTTTGTTCATATATTCACCTTATTGCTTACATCACTGCTAGTTATTCATGGATGACCCACATTTTTTTTCAATACTTTCCTTCCCCTTTTCAGTCACTTTGTCTTCACCCCCTTCTTCCTGCTCTCTCACCCTCAGGCATTAACTACTCCAGTTATGATTCAACTGGCTATACCTCCACATCTGCCCCCTCTTATTACCAGCCAGCTCAGCAGACCGTCCCACAGCCGCAGCCGCCTCCTCAACAGCCCCAACAGCCTCAGGCCCCCATTCAGCCACCACCCAAGCAGCTGACCAGTTCTTCCTGGAGCAACTCGGGCAGCAACATGGTGACCGCTCCAGTCGTAAACACCTACAAAAAGCCCACATTTCATCAGGCTAAGTTGCAGAAGCCCAAAGGGCCTCCCAAGCAGCCCCAGCTCCATTATTGTGAAATTTGCAAGATCAGCTGTGCAGGTCCTCAGGTTGGTATTTATAATATCATGAGTTACTAAAGAGTTTTTTATGTGGATGTTTCATAACTGGTAAACATTAAGTATCAGCAGTTTGCTACTGCAGTTACATTGTTTATTTCAAGAACAGCATGAATAATAAATATAATGGTAATATAATAGTGAACATAATATGATCATGTGTTTGCACATTCAGAAGATATATCTTGCTAACTGTGAATTTACTGCTTCAGACATACCGGGAGCACCTTGAGGGCCAGAAGCATAAGAAAAAGGAGGCTGCCCTTAAATCTGGGGGACAGACCGGGGTCAACAATGGGCCCAGGGGTGTCCAGACTCAGTTACGCTGTGAGTTATGTGACGTCTCCTGCACAGGAGTAGATGCCTATGCCGCCCACATCCGTGGCTCCAAGCATCAGAAGGTTAGCACACCTGTGATGTGACTCTGTCTTAAGGTGTTTTACGTTTATTGTTTCAGGGAAGGTAGCTGCAGATACAGTGCATTTGATGATATCTGATGCAGCATGCTTTCTTTAGTGGGCATGAGTCGGGTGTATTTATGTGATGTTCCATCTGAGCTGCCAAGTCTTAGAACAGAACGTGCCACCAGGGTTTAGGATGGCATTAAGTATCAACAGACTTAAATGGATGTACCTCACTCTGTGTCAACCATTCAAAGGTGGTGAAACTTCACACCAAGTTGGGCAAACCTATACCGTCCACTGAGCCAGTGTTGGTGAATACTGCTCCCGTGATCACAGCCTCAACAGCTGGGAAACCGCCAATGTCCAAGTCCACTCCTGCCTCCGTGTCAACCACTTCAACTCCCACAGCAACAGCCAAAGCTGTAAACTCCACGGTCAGAACAACAGCCTGTGTCAAAAAACCAGCTCCCTCCAAAGTAACTGGCTGTAAGTGTTTTTACCCCATTCAAACCAGTAATAGCTAATTAACAAAATGAGAGGTGTCAGAAAACCTACACAAATAAAATAAATGCTGGTTAATATAAGTTCTTTGCCCACATACTTTTTAAGATTGATTTTTTTGTGGATGCAAGACTCAGTCGTTGTTCAACCTCTGGACTTGTGCTCTAAATAGAAATTGTGTAGAAAGAGATGCAATAAATTTTTGGTCTGATAATTATACAGAGTATCGCTTCAGTTGAATCTCTAATCTGTAATTCCTGGCCTGCCACACAGCCAACAAACCTGCCAGCATTTCAGCAGCTCCAGTGACAGCAGCTGCAACAACGGCACCATCAGTCGCCATGGCGGCTGCAAAGGTGGAGGAGCCCACGCCACAGGCAGCTAAGAAGATGGAGCCTGTGAGTGACAACGAGGACAGCGACAGAGCTGGAGGCCAGGGAGACATCCAACCAGTGGGACACGACTACGTAGAGGAGGTAAGAGGCAAGAATGATCTGTGCGTTTTGTTTTTTTGGGGGGAGGGGGTGTATGATATATATACACATGTGATTATTGCAGTGGGAAAAAAGTAGTTTCCCTATAGGTATTATTAAAAGAATTGATAGAATTGATTTATTATTATTAGGTACATATTAGATGGGCTGCATATTAGATGAGTATTGTTAGGTTCTTGTTAACATTTTAAGCAAGGCGTTATTTAACATTTGCAGGTTTACTGATGCAAGATAGAAAGAAACATTATTTTATCCAATTATTTTCCAAAGTCTACATTCGGTAACACAAACGTACTGCATGTGGAGTGCACAGAAAGGATCCCTGGACTAAGGCATGAGAACTGCAAGAAGAGGAAGGAGGGAGACAATGGACAGATTTGGACTGCAAATGTTAACACAGTGTGTTTGTCATGTATATTTAGGTAGTGAGGATGCAGCCATCCATTTCAAACAGGAGATGACCATGTAGTTTACTTTCAGGTATCCAAAGACAACTTGTTCAGATGTGTTTATTGGGGTTTATTCACTCTACTGATTGACCAGGAACTTAGTTGACAGTCAGAGCTCAAGTCTGACAAAAATTATGTCTTTAGGTAATCATGGTACTGAGCTGGTAAAAAGTGTGGATATTTTTTTCTGCTTCAATTGTCACACATATTACACATTTAATCCTAGTGCAAGGAGAAGACGACAACTTAGATTGTGTATTCATTGGTCTGCAAGCGCTCCTGTATGTTTGTCATTTATATTACATCATTGTCCTACCAGGACAATGATGTAACTTACCTATTAATTCTGAACTTATCTGTTTTCAGGTCCGTAACGACGAAGGAAAGGTGATACGATTCCACTGTAAACTGTGTGAGTGCAGCTTCAACGACCCTAATGCTAAAGACATGCATTTGAAAGGAAGGAGACACAGGCTTCAGTACAAGGTAGGAAAGTAGGAGCAGATATCATGTCCAGGGTTGCGATAGCGGCACACACCTTCTGTATTCCAGATCAGTCTTGCTGATTTTTGCATGAGCATACATGGCCAATATATACAGGCCAGTATATGGATTAAAGGCTGGCAAAGGTTAGGGAGGAAGAAGAGAAAGGATTGATGAGCAATTATGATAGTTCTGTTAGGAACCTTTCAAACTCACTATAACATAACAGATTTAATATTTTCAGAGGTATGTCTTTCTTTTCTGCTGAACGTTTTTGATCACAGGTTTTCTCCTGTTTTCTCCTAAATAGGCCTGCTTAGAATGTACAGACACCCAAAAGTAAAGGTTTTATTTGCACAGTTGTGGGAATGGCCTGAGGGTGTGTGTTTGCTCTGTCGTCCTCTGTAGAAGAAAGTGAACCCAGAGCTTCCTGTAGAGATCAAACCAAGTAACCGGGCCAGAAAGCTGCAGGAGAGCAAGCTGAAGAAGCAGAAACACAAGGCAGTGCTGAAGAGGCAGAGGGATGACGAGCAGCGCTGGCACATGGAGATGAGGTCAGGCTTGGGAATTATTTTGTTGTATAAAGTTTGCAGGATTACAAAGAAATGGATGAGGAATGTGTATTCATACAGGTACTGTCAGTAAGAGTTGGACACATTATGGTTTGGAAAGAAAGAATGTCAGTCTTCCTTTTAGGAGATCACTTCATTTTTTTTGTCACCCTCCCCTATTGTGTACTTGTAATCCCATCTGTTTAATGACGTACAATAATAATGATTCCCTCCTCTGAAGGAGATATGAGGAGGATATGTACTGGAGGAGAATGGAGGAGGACCAGCTGTACTGGGGCGAGCAGAGACACAGGATGGCTCCTCCACCACTGATGAGCCGCCCTGGTATGCCAGTACCCCCTCTGCTGGTGAGCTTCACAATTTCAGTTCTCGTAAAGGCACAACTAAGTACAAGTCATTTCCATGTGAGCTCATTTATCTCCCATCTCCATACAGACGTGTGTTCGTAGGCCAGACTCTCCTGATGACCGTCACATCATGGCCAAACACTCCACCATTTACCCAGGAGAGGACGAGCTGCAGGCTGTTCAGAGGATTGTCTCTCATTCAGAGAGGGCCCTGAAGCTGGTGTCCGACTCCCTGCAGGAGGAGGAGACGCAAACAGATGCTTCTGATGCTGCCACAGGAGAAGAAAAAGGGTAAAACTAGGGGTTCTCTTGTAGATACTTGTTTAATTTCAGACATACACATATGTCCATTAAGGAACACAAATATTAAGAACTGCAAAACAACTACAGAGAAATATACCGTAGTTTACATAGAATATGTATTTTGTAAATGCTAGGATTGAACTAGTCAAGTGTTAAAGTGGTGACAAGCTGGGCAAACATTCAAAGGCAGTCACATTAAATCTTTATTGATGGTTTTTTTTGACAGGCATAAAATGGATTTTATGTTTTCATTTCCAAGAAATTTTAAATATATTATAAAAATGTATTAATACATATAAATTACTTGTGTATACAGTGTATAAATACATCATCTTTTTAATCAATCAATCTTTATTTGTATCGCGCTTAATCACATCAGCAGACATTTCAAAGCGCTTTAACAGACAGATAAACCCAACAGGATACTTGTGTTTGCTCTGGAGGATCTAAGTAACTACTTGCTCTCAGTGCAGCGCATAAAATGAGCAGAGGTCGTGTTGCCATTTAGTTGTTTTTAATAAGGCAGAATCATGCACGTGAGTCTCGTGACGAGAAGCTCGCGCGAGATCAAAACATAATGGCAATTTCCGGGTTTGAAATTTAAGTGGAGGAATGGAAAAATTGTGAATATGTTTGTTGAATGAAAGCGTATTTAAAGCTTGCGCAGTCGATCAAATGAAATCTACATATAAAATTACAGTATCAGAGTTACAAAACATACGAATGTAAAGGCTACAGCTGTAAAGTCAGGAGAAATATTTAAACAATGAATAAATAAATAATATCATGATGTCAGTGGCCTTAATACATTTCTCTGGCTGCAGTGATTAAGCCTGCTAGTCTTCACTCTGACATCTCGTCTCTTTACAGTACTGACAACACTTCACGGCTGCTGAAAGGTGTGATGAGGGTAGGCATCCTGGCCAAAGGCCTGTTGCTTCGTGGGGACAGAAATGTTGAGCTCATCCTACTAACGGCTAAGAAACCCACCATCTCTTTATTGAGGAACATCGCCAAGCAGCTGCCTAAAGAACTGGAGGTAAGAAAACTGCACCTGTTAATGTACTTTTAGCTTTGGACATCGGTGGAAGGAGAGAAGAACCTTGTTTAGCCATTTTCTGCCCATGGTTTATAAAATGTGTATTCAGATTGTGATTAGTTTAAGAAAGTGGAAACTATCAGCAAGCAGCTGCCTTATGATTTGTTCAGATGAAAACCGATTAGCAGAAATATTTACACTTATGTAACAAACTAAAATGGAATGGGAAAGAGGCATTTTCACTATTAAAATCAAACTTTTTTTTGCAAAACCATTAAACCACTATTTCAAAATGTTTTATCCTACATGTTTTTTGTAAATTCTAGAGCAGCCCATTTAATATTAGTGAACATGTACAGCTGTCCCCCACACATGTAATGATAGTTAACAATGCAAGTGAAATCACCAGTTGTCTGTAATTTCTGCCCCTCCAGTGTGTGTGTGTTTTAATATGTAATAGGAGTTCTGTGTATTTTGAGCTTTGGGAGATATTTGTCTTTGTTCACCGAACTGCCTCTTGCTTAAAGTGAAACATGTAGCATTTTCATTGAACAGGACGCTGGCACAAGGTTTTAATGAATCTTAAATCCTCACTCTTCCTCCCTCCTGCTTGAAACTGTCCATGAAAGGTGACTTTGACTGATCTTTAGATTCACTGCCTGGTTATGACACCTGAATCCTACAGAGTGAGATGGGGCTTTTCTTCTTGAACTGCTTCAACTAACAAATATAAAATGCCCAAACTGTTTAAATGAAAAATCAATTTGCACAACCCAGGGTTAAAAAAAAATTAACATCAGTGCCCTGTAACTTTGTGAAAAACGGCCGTTTTTTGCCCTTACACCCCTCCTCCTCTGTAGTGAGTAATCCCAAGTGTCCTTTTAACCGGCAGACATTTTCTGAAGATCAGTATGAGGTGCAGGCTCAACCTGAGGAGGCGAACATCGTGATATTTTCAAGCAAGGAGCCCAAAATGCAGGTGACGATTTCTCTCACCTCGCCGCTGATGAGGGAGGACACTGCTGCTGAGAAGGACAAGCAGGCAGGAGGAAAAGCGGCTGAGAAAGGTTAGAGAAGCCAAAGCTTTCAGTACCAGACAACCAAATGTAAGCGATGTGTGTAATGCACTTATTAACACACCCCTGCTCCACCCTTCCTCCCTGCAGCAACCAAAATTTAGAATGAAAAGCTCTTAAATGAGATGACATAAAAAGTGGGACTTCTAACCAGATTCACATTCAAGTTCTTTTTCTTTAAACACTAAAATAAGAATTAATTCTCACATTCATTTGTCCCACACGTTTCATTCCCTCCCCTTTTTTTTTTTTTTATTTTACGTTACACTAGTACTAAAATCTTTCTTTTCTGCAATATGGGAATCAAAAGCCGGGCTCTCCGACCTTTCTGTGCCACTAGGGTGTGTGTTTCTCTGCTAAACACATGCTCAAACGATAGAAATAGGACATCAGTGTTCAGATAATGCACAGGGATGAAAATATGTCAAATGGTGACACTTTCTTTACAAATATTAACATTTTATAGACTGAACTTTTGTCTTGGTGAACCCTGACCTGATAAGGGGCTTTTGAGGTCCAGCAATTTCCGTCCCCCCGTCTAACATCCCTGCATTTCAATCTGGCATTATCGATGAGCCGTTGGAGTGGCGATTTCACGCCACAATGATCAATGCTGTTATGTAACATATAATTATAAGATTACATTAATGAATTATCGCTACTTCACCATCATTCAAAAATAAAGGTAATTTCCATGATCATTGTGTTGTAAACATTCGCCAAGCTCCAGTAACTGTTAATATTTTAATGTGTTTTCTTCCCATTTGGAAAACATGGTAGAAATGTTTTCTGTCTTTATTATTGTTTTTTCATTTTGCTTGGGTTTGTTGATCGGTGCCGTTGGTTCTGTATCAGCAAACCTAGGCAAGCCAGAGGCGAAGTAAAGATCTCACTTGTATACATACCACCAAGAATAGAAAAAGTAAGGGAACCATGCTGCTCATGTTTATTAAGCTTTTCAGTGGAGGACACTCTTCTTGTTCTGTCATCAGAGGGTCAGCGGCTGATGAGAAACTCCCCCGACTCTCAGAGGCTTGATAAACACGGGTCTTTGATTCTTTGTGGTATGGTAGTGTGGACCTCAAATCAGTGGCTTTGTCTTTTGCTTTGTATTTCCCCTGTGATAAAGCTAATGTTTTCTGTTCTTCTGGTAAACATAGAAGTGTGGAAAGGCCCAAGGCTGATCTAGTGAAATATTACAGCATTTTCCGCACCATAAGGAACACCTATAAAAGCCTTTATTTTCGCCTTATAATCCAGTGTGGTCTTATATATGAAAAAAGTTTTAAAATAGGTCATTCATTGAAGATGAGTTCTTCAATGAATGGCCTCATCTTCAATGAATGAACCATATTTGCAAGATAATTGTGGCATGCCAGGCACCTTTGGCTAGCAGTGACTTGTCTCTTGAAATTTCAGAAAAGGCTACAGAGTCGTGAATGCAATTGTGGATAATGCAACCACAGCCACTACAGTAGTTTCTATTCTATGCGCCTTACAATTTGGTGTGCCCTATTCTGGTACAAACAGTTTTAAAAAAGGGTGTTCATTGAAGGTGCACTTTATAATCCAGTGCGCCTTATAGTGCGGAATCTTAGTCTTTATCTTATTTTGTTTCAAGATCTGACATCACTTTTGAAAATATGAAGGAAAAGACCAATTCTTGTTCCTATGAATTTATGTTCTCGAGAAAGTTTGTGATGAGCAGATAACAATCTGTTCATAACAAGGACAGACATTTGACCCAGAAGGAGAATGTTTCTGAAGGGTGTAATTTAAGCTGTGGAATTTATGCTCTTGTACCTGAAGCTCTGGTGGCAGTCTGCTGGTAATAAGTCACATGCAAAAAAGAAGAAATCTAGTACATATACAGTAGTTCATGTAAAGAAAATTGTAAACTGTAACAGAGAAAGGGATCGTAAATGAAATGTCTGTTTCTGAACAGTTGGAGGGGGAAGGAAGAAAAGAGGAGATTCACTGACCAGTTCTTTACGTGGAGAAAAGAGATACTTTATTGAGATGGTGACAAAGGTGATAGATCAGTAGAGTGTAAATGTGAAGTTGATAGAAGTCAGGCTTAGACTAGATTGGATTTTTTCTCTTTACCTCAGATACCTTCATGGAAGACATTAACTTGTCACAGCAGAACAACAATTGTCTTATTCACATTCTTTGTTCTGTCCGTAAGGTCCAAGTAACTACATCATGAAGCTGACCATGTTTAGTGCTCCTGTCACTGTGAGTCTCACACTCCTGAATGGAGACACTGTTAGTGTCATCTAGGGTTGAAAAGGCAAAACGTCTCTTCAGCAGTAGATTTACTCAGGCAAACAATACTGGAATCAAAATTATAAATCGCTCTAAATTCTAACAAAACTCTTTAAATGAATTGGATTGGCTTCCTTTTTGCATGTGCCTTCCACTCCAAAAACCAATTTGAGTTTATCTTTGCTGTTTTTAGTCTTAAAACCTTTCCCTGCAACATAGAAATTATTCAGTCTTAATTGATGGTCAATTTCCTCCCGTATTTTTTACATTGTTCCCTTCATTTTTCTTGTTACAACCAAACTGAACCAATCTAACAGATTGTTTATGGATTCTGTGACACACATCATGAGAGAAAGATGAGTGCTTCGTTTAATCTGAACAGTGATTAGTGTCTGTACATCAACAGAAACAACCTTGGTATTTGCTGCAGTCATCATTTGGGTTTTTTGTGTTCCTTTGATTGTAAATCTTGAACCGGTACATGTCATGTCTCAGATGTGCCTGTGAAGGACCCTCCTGATCTTCTGAACAAGGGGAAGTGTCTAGAATACCTGGCTGCTCTCCGTCACGCAAAGTGGTTCCAGGTAAATGCATCTCAAGAGGTTTGGCTTGCTTCTTTTCTGTCCGTGTGACCCTAGTAATAAAAAATATCTAAAAGGAAAATATGATACCTAGCAATAGAGTGAACCTGCTTTTTATAAAATCTTGTTTGTAGTGAATTTAAATATTTAGTACCTTCTGGTATTGTTTAATCGCCTTTTTTTACAGAGGCTGTTTTGAATATTTATAAGCTTCTTATTGGTGGAAATCATATGATCACCTTTCTTGGGCCAGAAGGAGGAAGAGTTGATTATTTCTGAGGCCAAACCAGATGGAGATGCAGGTTCAGGATCACATTTTCACTCTTTAAACTCTGCTTATTTCCTGGTTTATATCCTGGTGTTTAACCAGTGATCCTAATTATCAGTATGTATCTGAGAAAAAGCAGCTTCAGAGTAATTCGGACAGATTTCATGCATCTGTAAAACTGATCGTTAGATCTGGAAACACAACTGTTTTGTCACCACTCCATTTCTGAAGGCACGTGCCAACGGGCTGCAGTCCTGTGTCATCATCATTCGGGTGCTGAGAGATTTATGTCAGCGGGTTCCAACCTGGGGGAAGATGCCTTGCTGGGTAAATGGATTAAATGTCTATTATGTTGTCATTTTCTGACATATATCTACATCCATCTGTATGGACAGGACAGTGGTGCTCATCTCATCTGTGGATTGTTACTCAGAACAGGGTAACATAGTTAAAGTTGTTTCTATCTGTTGCTTTTCAGTGTTGACTTAATGTTGTATCAATAATATGAATGAAGATGTGGCTCCAGATCTGTTTTATGACCTCAGAGGAGGACTTAAAAAAGTCATAAGACGTCTGGTCGGAGTCGTCTTCCATTTCTGAGTGTCTGCTTCCCACTCAATGTCTCTCCCTCCAGGCGATGGAGCTGCTGGTGGAAAAAGTGATCAGCAGTGCTGCCAGCCCTCTCAGCCCTGGAGAGGCCATGCGCAGAGTTCTTGAATGCATCTCCACAGGCATCCTGCTGTCAGGTCAGACAGGTTTACCTGTTAAAATGGAAACCACAAAGGTTTTCTGTTGTTTTCTTAAAAAAACAAGGCACAAAAATTGGACTCACTCTTAAGTCAGAGGAAATTACCTTGTTTATGACGTAAAGGGGTGCGACAAGATTCCATGTAACAAGAAATGCTTATAAAGTGTTGTTAAAATAACAGATGGTGCCTTTATTTAAATTTTACATGGCATTCCAAATTTGTCTGTAGTGGGGTTGATGATTATGCAAGACTTTTTGTCACTTGAATCTTGGAAGACAAAGAAATTTTCCATTTGAACTGATTTCTCCACACAGATGGACCAGGATTGATGGACCCCTGTGAGAAGGAGCCGACAGATGCTTTGGAAAGTATGATACTTCAAGCCAGAGAGGACATAACTGCTAGTGCACAGGTATACACACACACACACACACACACACACACACACACACACACACACACACACACACACACACACACAGACTGTAATTAGTCTGGAAGGTGAAGGATTATTTTTGTTGCCACTAACAACCAAAAAATCCCCAAAACAAATGGCCAAATGGAATTCATGCAACTTTAAGACAATTTGTTTAAATTTGCTTCAGCATTTAGTGGACAAAAGAGACGACTTCCAAAATAACATCTGCTGAGGTGGATGTAGGAGCCTGTTGGGGAACAGAGTACCGCAACCTTTGATGAACAACTCACCCCTTTCACGCCCCTGGTTGTGTGTCTGCCTCTGTGGTGGTCACTCGTCAAAACAGTTAATGTAAAAACAGAAATGTCTTCAGCTCTGCAGACCTGCGTTTCTCTCTGTGTCGTTTCCCAGCATGCCCTGCGGCTGCTCGCCTTCCGTCAGATTCACAAGGTTCTGGACATGGAGTCTCTGCCGGCATCCAAGGCCAGTGCACGCAATCGCAAACGTCGACGAGACGGCGGTGATGAAGGCGAAGGGGAAGGCAAGAAAGACAAGAAGGAAGATTCAGAGAGTGCTTGACCTCTGCTTCCAGAGCGGGAGACATCTGCTAGTCCAGAGACTGATAGAATGTCACAGACTCTCTTATCTTGAAAACAATCTTAACACGCAGCTACACACAGGAATATAACTGACTGTACTTGTCTACCTTTGAAATTAAGAGGATTAATATTATGGTGGAAGCTACTCCATTCTTCAGAACCTGTACTGCAGTTCTGTCTCTCGTGTGGTAACGTCCTACAGATTTAGTGTTTCCTGGAGGGTGTAGAGAAAACTGGGTCATTAAGAAATCATTAAATTTAACAATTTCATCAGTTGATTTCATTGCTTTCACAAACTAACTACTGATCATCCCTCCTAAATATCACTGTAAACTGCAGGTGTATTATGCTCTATGACGTGGAGCCTTCACTTGAATGACCACCATATTTCTGTTTGGGTGCTGGTACTAAAGAGTTTTACTGTCTGAGTCTGAGAAGATTCACTGAACTAAAACTGATTCATCAAGACCTTTGTACACTGACAAACGTTGCAGAGAGATTGAAAAAGGCTGACCACCTTTTGGATCTACGTACTGTACATCAACCCTGCAGTCCATCTTAAGTCTCACTCTTAAGTCTGCAGTCCTATATAAAATTATGAAATCCAGAAGTCTGACATCACACCTTTTAAAGAGAGGGTTATACTTAAAATAACTGGGGCTTGAAAATGCATCACTAATGGTTTTTGTGAGAATTGCACGAGAACAAGCTTTCTGAGGCATTTCCTGCTCTGTTTTCTGTGGAGGTCACATTGGACAGGAAATTAGTCTCTAAAGAGACAGGAGTCTTATGTTGCACAGCCTGTAGCATGCTAAGGGAATAAGCACTTAAGAAATGACAATGTTACTGTATGCAGCCAACATGTTATCATTTACATAATATACTTAATCATCTCTTTTCCTTCCAGAGTCTGGTTAGCAGAAGAGAGAACCTTTAGTCTGGGAAGAAGACTAAATATCTACTGTAATCATCAAGTAGTCCCTTGACTTTCTTCCTTGTGCCTACATCAGTTTCTGTGTTACAAAGTCCGTTAAAAGGATTAAATGAGTAGTTGGGTTGATATAGTGATCATATTATTTCTCAATGATGTAGGACAAGCAAGAGACAGTTGCACAACTCTTTTGGCTTAAAAGTTGACTTGGGATTATTATTGCGTGAATTAAATTTGAGTTTTCATTTAACGAGCTTCATAAAAGAATTTTATTTCTGAAGAATGTTGCAATCTATTTTGTATTGTTTAAATGGAAAGTGTGAACGTTGTACTATTATTTGAATGTAGTGTTGCCCATAATTAAGGGGAGGTATTAAAATACTTTTAAGCCAGCTTGTCTATTGGGTTGTGATGTCATCACTTCCAATCGATTTCTGCTTATTTTTGCTGTTGTAAAAGGCGAGAAGGTAAGAAAGTCCCTCATGAAATAGAAACCACATTTACATGAATATTTAGATTATGCTACAATATATTTGCATTGCACAACAAAGTCATGATGTGACATCCTTGATTCCTTCAGTGGACCTAAAGTAGTGTTTGGTGTTCTGGATATAAGCAGCAGAGAAGATGAATAACCACAGTCACCTTGAAATTATTATTCTGTGAAATTAACCTATAATTTTCTTTGAAAAAAACTTCCCAAACATTTATAAAATTAGGATATCTGCCCCAGCTATTGAAGGAGTGCATGGCCTACCAGAGGGAGGCAGTAGAGGCTGCTGAACGCGGGGTCACACTGTGGGGCTTCCTGCAGGGGCCCACCATTATGACCTGGTTTAGGGAGCTCCTCATTCTGAAAGCTTTTCCAATTTGTTTAAATTTTTTCTGAGTTTACTCAGAGAAAGAGGTCATATAATTTTTGAGCAATCTAAGCAGCAACAAATGTAGCGGTATATGTACGCCTTAAGATGCATGTCATCAAAACAGTTTTGACATTGAGTAAATGACTTAATTTGTTTATTCTAAGACTAGTATTTGCATCTGATTTTTTGTTTTTTTAGTAATATTTCTATTTCAATGTGGGTAGCATTGTTGCTTCACCACAAGAATGTTCTGGTTTTGATTCCATTCTGTGTGGAGTTTTATATGTTCCCTCTGTGTCTGCGTCGGTTCTCTCTGGGTCCTCTGTGTTCCTCCCACCTCCAAAAACATGCAGCCTAGGTGAATTGATCTCTTCAAATCGTCTGTAGATGTGAGTGTGAGCGTGAGTGTGAGCACGAGTGGTTGTTTGTCTTTCATGTGGCCCTGGGATGAGCTGGTATATTATCCTGGGTGAATCCCGTCTGTTACCCCAGCAAATTAGGTGGAAAAGTAGTTCTAGATGAAATGACTGTCATCATCTCTTCTATAAACGTCTCCAAAAAATGAATGGACTAACTCCTTACAGATTATGACCACATCAGATGGTTTGTATGTTCACAAGTGTACAGAAGAGTTGATTACAGCATAAACTCTCCACAAATTAATGTGTTAAATATTCAGCGGTAGTATAAGGTGCCAGTTAGCTTAGAGGTTTTGTAACATTCACCAGACTTTTCTATTTCAACTTTCTGTAAGGTTAACAAGTCAGCAGTGGACTTTTTCAAAAGGTCATGTCATTCCCTCTGACATACAGTATATGAATAAAATGTAAAATTCATTTAACTAAAAAATTATTCTTTTTTAGAACGGACACAAGAAATCTGATTGCTAAATCCTTTTCCAGGGATTTGAACCCTTGAACCAGGAAGACTATCGGGCTTATCAAGTCAGTCTTTTCGTGTCGAGTCAGGACTCACGTCTCCAATGGAGAGCTGCTGGGCTGGGGGGTAAAATCCCTCAGCAACCCATCATTTCTGGAACTACTAGCTACGTCTGAGCAGGAAGCTGCATCAATGAGATCATTGCATTTACGTCAGTGAGGTCAAAGGTTTAGTCTGTTACTGTTAGAATAACGTGGAAATAATCTTACTGTTCTAAGTAGATAATCTGCTTTATGAACTGGTTAAACTGGTAAGGGAGGAAGAGCTTTCTATCTGTGACGAACTTCTTGCCATCATAGAATTTGGGTGGCAACAAAAAAAAAAAAAAGTGAGTAGAGGTTGATGTCATATTAGGGACACGTTGATCCATTAATGGAGGAAACTACACTACTTAACTGCAGCTCTGCTCATCTGGTAATCCCTTTTCCTTAACTACCCTGTGACTTACGTCCTGAAGGCTACTGATTGAGGTTAGCTGGATCAGGCAACATTAATCGAAGATACAATTAGTACAGCCTCGCATATTGCCAGGGCACTTACTATAGATGGTACCCTTTTAAATGCATATGATTACCTCCTAATCATAGCCTGTTTAAAATGTACGAATGTCAATTTATGTGGGTCAGGTTTATCTCCCCCCTTAATTGAACCTGTTAAGTCTTCAGCTGTTGGCAGAAGGACAGACTGTAGACGCGGAGAGGAACAGGACACACAGGGTGAGAGTTTAAGGATGTTTTACATTTCACAGTCTGTTGTTTAAGATGTTTAATTCATGTGTCAGTGGTCAAGTGTATTCCATTTTTACAGCAAATGAACATTCTCAGTTCTTCTTCATTGTCTGCATTTATTCTGATCTTCTTAAAGCGACCACCTTAGTTTGAAGTGAAGCATGGAAATATGATTTTAATAATGTTATAAAAGGAACATTATTATAATCATAATGTTACTATTATTCATTCATTTATTTGTCTTCTAAACCTGCTTCATCCGCTGTCGTGGGTCACGGGGTGTTGGAGCCTATCCCATTCGACTGGGGGCGTGAGGCAGGGTACACTCCGGGTGTGACGCCAGGAACCACATATAGACAATGTACAAGCAGGCACACACACACACTCCCACCTACGGGCACTTTGAAGCCAGCCAACTAACCTGAAGCACATTTTTTTGGAGGTGGGAGGAAGGTGGAGAACCCACAGAGAACTCACGCAGACATGGAGAACAAGCAAACTACACACAGAGTGGGACTCGAACCCAGAACCTGCCTCCTGTGTGGTGACAGTGCTACCCACTGCGCTACCCCTTATTATTATTATTATTAATATTATTATTTATATTATTAATAATATTAATTAATGATAATTATTAATAATATATTAATAATAATAATAATAGATTACATTAATTGCTGGAGTCACAACTATACTCAATTCCAATGGGTCTGCGGAGGAAGATGTGAACCAGACTGATCTGCTAATTGTCTTCTAGCTATTCTCACTAAGTGGCTCTAGTGTTCAGTCATCTCTCTAATCTGGATTGAAAGATCTCAACAGCTGATGGATGTATGATGCTGAATTGAATAAAGTTATTTATGGTCTGTCAAATATGAATCTGAATGTCTTTATTTTGAACAGAAATGTACAATCAACAGACATTTTAAAGTTTGTTATCACTATGCCTTTTGTGCCACACCAGTCTGAAGACAGCCAATAAAGAACTGAATCCATTAAGTCAGTATTGTCTTTGAAGACAAAATTTAATAAACTTGAATTGCTGTCCATAATTCTTCAAAAGGAATGAATGAGTATGTTTCACATACTGTATGTTCATCATTAAACCGTTGCTGGATGTTGGTGCCTTTGAGCAAGGCACTGTCCCCTCTATAAGCTGCTCATTGGAGCGCATCAAGAAGTAACTTCCCTTCGCTCCTTACCTTTCACTACAATTTGCATACAGGCCTGTTGTGTGTGTGTGTGTGTATGTGTGTGTGTGCGTTTCAGGCCTGTACAATAGAAATAATTTCCCCTATGGGGAACTAATAAAGGGATCTTTAATTTTTAGTGTCATAATCCATTATTAATTAAATTCAATCAATACAACACATTCACTGAGGTAGTTATTATGGATTAAAAGCATCGTATGTTCATTGTCATTATTTGACAGTGTCAATACAACACCGTACTCCACACTGAACTTGAATCTCCTGACATGTCTGATGATTTAACGCCAGGTCAGGCGTGTCTAGCGGATATGATCAACTGTTCAACAGTGAGAATAATTACGAAAATTTCATCTTATAGTGAGAAGATATACACTTATTAGACTGAAAAGAGAAGGATGGAGGAGTATGAGAGGAAATATGTTCATCCAGGATTTAGTCACAGACTAACTAAATCTTTTTGTGTCTCAGCACTAATGCTGAACAATATGTCATGGATTCAGAGCTCAATAAAATATACAATTAATTTTTATGTCATTAGTGGTACACAATTAGTAAAAAAAAAAATCACTTAAACAAAAGGTGTTTTTCTTGTGTGCAGAGGATTAGGAGGCCATTGATTAATTCTGTTAAGTATGGATTTAGATTCAATTGATTCAGGTTTATTTGTTTATAGATCAAATGAAATCTATGGGATATACAATATGAATTGCTACTTTCCTATCCTTATTTTATGGGTTTGACTGCCATGCTCAAGTGTACTATGCTGTGACAGAATGTTATTGGTTTTACTGTGAATGATTATTGTACTTATTATTATTATTATTATTATTATCATCATTATTATTATCATTATTATTATTAATAATAATGATAATAATAATAATAATTCATATTGTTATTATTGTATTGTTCCTTCCACCCATATGCTCATTTATTGTACTGCATATATTAGTCATTTCACACAAACCTTTTAACAGAACAATACACATAGACTTTCACTTAAAAGCAAAAAAAAAAAAAGAAGCTTCTGTTGCTCTTGGCACACCACAAAGCAAAATTAAAGATGTCATTTGATTTAAGGCCTCTTAAGCCTAGTATTTGCCTCTGTCCCAGGAGATAGACCCCAAATTGCAGCTTGACCCTCTGTCTCAGTCATCACACAATGAAAGCGCTGGTCGTCCACCATTTCATCAATCTGCTCTGCGTTTTTGTCACTGATGGGATGAACAGTGTTTTTGCCCACAAGGTTTTATTTATTTGTCCTTTTTTTTAATTTTTATTTTTTTGCAGACATGCTGCTTGAGGACTAGATCATGACCCAGTGAGGATTTAGGTACCAAACATGATTTTAAAATAAGCTCTTCTGTCTTGAACATGAGATATATATTATTCAGTAAAGTCAGTGGTTGTGTTTGTAGTGAAGGCTTTGTTTTCTGGGTGCACATACAGTATTTGTATGGTTGAGTACTATGGCCCTTCTACCTTCTAAAGAGGGTCGAGGAGGTCCACTTATTAGTGCAACAACTGTAACTCTAAACTTAGATTCCTTTTATTTAACATTCACCTCTTTTGGTTATTAATTGTGAACTTGCTGATTTTAAACTCTTTGTTTGTTCAGACATCGACTTTCATGAGGTTGCTATTGTTCCATATTACAAAGTTTCTGAAAAGTCCCCTGTAAAATAATCTCCTAGCGAAAGCAGGATGTTACTTACCAAAGTTAACGTCTGGAATGATTATCAAAATACCAAAAGCTTCCATCTTCCCAAAAACTACACTTCATTTACTCATTTTCTTCAAGGTAAGACAATGAGTAATCGTCTCATCTTCAGCTGCTTATGGGGACATGGGTCATGGGTTTTAGTTGGAGCCTCTTCCAGCTGACATGAGGCGAAAGGACAGGTACACCCCGGATAAGTTGCCAGTTCATCGCAGGGTCAAATAAACCCCCATCCACGCTGAGAGTCACCTACAGACAATCTGGAGTGACCAATTTACCGATGTTACCTTCTTGCTTGTGGTGGGAAGAAGCAGGAGAACCCAGACAGAACCCATGCAGACTCCAGGATAATACACGTCAAAGAAAGGCCAGAGGTGGAATTGAACTGAAGACTTTCTTGCTTCAACAAGAAGAAGTAGTGCAGTGGACAACAGCGTGACCCACTGCACCACCATGAATAAAATGTCACAATAAAACAAGACAGGCTGAAACCCAGATGAGTAGAGAGTCATCCGGTTGCCGTCGATTAAAGATATTTACATGTTTTGAAATCAAAACAGAAAAACAAATAAAACAACAAATTGACATAATTTTCTATTATATAGAAAATTCGTAGAAAATTTGTGCATCACTAAAGTTACTTTACTCACATTTACATTATGTCAGTTGAGTAAATACTTACCTAAATACATCACTACATTTCAGAGAGAAATATTGCTCTTTACACTTAAATTTACACTTAAATTATTAACAACTATTTCTTTTCAATTTTTAATATGTATTATATATATATATATATATATACAGTATTATATGATCATAAAAAATGACTAAAAAATAAAAAGCAGGGTCTCCTCACTTTTTAAACTGTTTAGACATTAATGAATTGTTTGCAGTTTCACCTAAGAGTGAATTAACCTGTGACCCATCTGAACAAAACACAAAGGTTTACATTCAACTAAAATAAGAACAGGCCAGTATGTCAGGACGGTCTGTACAGTACAAAAGTAGCCCAGGCTCAGCAGAGTCCATACGTGCATCCGTCATGTTCTAAGACTGAACAGTTACAGTTACACGGCTCCTGCTTGTCCATTTGTGGAATTACATCTCTAACAGAAAGTTAATATGCCTTTCACATTGCAGTTTGCTTTAATTTCAAGCTCTCCTATATACACTTGCACCAGTCATTGTGTCACTGTGTCATTGTCCCTGTGGACTCAGCGGAAACATTTTGAAATAAATATTTAAGGTTGGAAAACCGAACTGCATTTTGGGACTTATAATACTGGAAAATATTTTTCAAAGCTATGAAGTTCAAACTCTCACCTGCCTCAAACTAACAGGGCAGAAACAACTCTTTACAGATTTCTTCCATCTGACAGTGCCTCCCCAGGTTTAAGACATTTTGTGGTTGATTTTATTTTTGTATAAAGTAGCTGCTAACTGCCTCTAGTGGCTTTTTAAATGTCCTGGTTTTGTTTGTACTGCAGGTATTGACGGCACTGGCTCAGAGGCAGAACAGCATTAACACACCGCTGTACCTTTGTGGCGTTTATACACAACAGCGTTGTGCCAGAGACATTCCAAAAGTGGAGAGAATGACACTCTCAGAACATCAGGGTTGTGTAGGGGACGTTCCTGAGGTTGTCCTTTAAATGACAGCCTATGGAGCTGAAGGCCCAAAAATGTAATGTTTATGGGGAGAAATAACATTTCTGAAACCTTTTCATTTGGAATTAACATAATGGGTAAAAAAGACAATAAATACACAGTATGCACCTTTTTGTAACTTCAATAGCTGTTTTTTTTAATGTAATTTTGACATCATGCTCTTCTATCCACTTTAATGTACCATTAATGGTATATCTCTGCTGGTTTATTAGCCAGCTCTGCATTTAACTGCCAAAAAACGTGAACATTTTTGTTCAGAAGTAGACATTTAGACATTTAGCCATTCGCCTTCATTCATTCCCATTCATGACAACTCTAGTGCCCCCTATGTGAATTTGAATCACTCTCAGAACATTGGTATTAATAGGGAGTGTGCAGAAACACTGTGACATTATCCCATTCAATGATTCGTGGTTTTGTGCTTTGGCTCAATGTCCTGGTGTTGTTAAATTGATAGAGTTCCACCTGTTGTTGTGGAGGTGCTCAGCACATTAGTTTACTACAGGTGTATAGTGTTTGTAATGTGTTTTGCTGTGACTTCTGGTATGAGTACACAAATATGAGTTTAATTTGTGTACTCATGCCTGTCATGTTTATATTTGTATGACTTCCATTACAATCAGATTAATCTACCTTTCCCCTTTCACCACTACCACATTCTTCTTCTCTCTTCCTTTGTGCTTCACT
This sequence comes from Antennarius maculatus, assembly GCA_013358685.1. NCBI lineage: Eukaryota > Metazoa > Chordata > Actinopteri > Lophiiformes > Antennariidae > Antennarius > Antennarius maculatus. Next base: position 6,618,866 of record CM023610.1, on the reverse strand, counting down.
CCTTCCTCTCTACTCTTCCTCCCTCCCTCTCTCTCCTCAGCAACCTCAGTGACCAGAAGGAGTGCTTAGTAACCACTAAGCACTTACACGTTAGCTGCTCTTACCACTAATAGGATCACGGGGACTTACATTGTCATCTGATAAAACTGAGCAGCTTGATAACTACAATGCTCCCTCTTAACCAATTGATGCTGAAGTATAAGATAAGATAACAGAAAAGCAGAGGAAGAATGAAAACACGATGAGATAAGCAGTCACCTTAGAATCAGGCTCAACTGTTTAGTCATAGTATTTATTGGGAGTGAAAGTCATTTGGTAATGATGATGTTAATGAAGGCTTGATGGAAGATATGTCATTGTGTTTCACATGTTTCTTGTGTTAAACCTGTCTCAATTTCTGTTTCTGAAAATACTTCTGTATATATTGTGACTGATATTATGTATGTTTATGCTATTAGATGGAAAACTGGAACGGAAATGATCAATTTTTGCAGGTTCAATCTTCATAGATGGAAAAACAACATGAAGACTCCTAAGAAGAGAATAAGGATGAAAACAAGTCATTTTAAATATATGACGGCAATGACGACATGTGTTTGCGCAAGAATATTTAGAACCTAGTTTTATTTTATCCATAAGCAAATGACAATGTTAAATAAACTTGGAAGACTTGAGAAGCAGTGATTAAATCTTGGGAAAAACGATGAGTGATATTGATGGAGAAGAGATGGTGATAGAGGTGATGTAATCAGCTGTCCTCACTGCAACTGATGCATCAGTTAACCTGTTTTATGACAGGTCAGAAATGGGAGAAAATTAATTATGAGGATAAAATTTAGAAAAGTGAATGCTAATGGGTGTCTTAACGTCCTATTGGTTAGTTAGAGAATTACAGCGTGATAGAAATCTACAAATGTATTTGCCGTCCTCTACCATGTCATGGATTTGAGAGAGAGAGTTCCTCAGAAGCATTCTTGAATTCACAGGAAGTTGTCAATAGACATGGCAAATACATTTAATCCTTGTCTGAATCTGCAAGATATCAGACTTCCTCCCTGTACCGTCTCAAATTTCCATGTTGAGTCCAGTTACTTTCCATACCAAACTATAACATCTGCATCAAATACGAACGAGCCTTTCTTGACAGAGATCGATAACGTCTGCATGCATAAGTGTTTTGGTATAAAATATAAGATATTGACAGCAAACAGAAATGGTGTTACGACAGGATGAGGAGGTTGATCAGAATGCATTCCACACTGCACATGTTTTAAGATGGAGATCCAGTCGTAGGAAGTCTTGTGTTTGTCTTGGATGCCAAAGCAGCATCAAGGAAACTCTGGATACAGTACATTCAGTAATTTGATTTAAAAAAAAAAACCCCAGATAAATAACCTCTGAATCATGGAGCATCAAACTTTAAAAATCTTTATTTCTCTTCACTTTCTTATTAAATATGTCAATTTTTCAAACATGAACTGCTATTTTTTTTATTTATGTATCTTCATTCCTGTTGCTAGCAGTAGTGTATGGTGTGTATTTTCTCCCAGTCTAAAAGTGTAAAACTGAATCAGCTGTCTATTTGTGAATCACTGTTTCCTTAAGTTTAGCTGTGGGTGTGTTCACACGAGGTCACAGGAAATCTCTTTAGTGTCTTTAGAGTCTTGTCTGATTTCTGTGACGCTAAGCCGGGGTCAGCTTCGAACCTCGCAGTCCCGACTAATTTGGAGTTGCCTGTCTGCTGGCACTTTGTGCTCCACTACACGACAATACATCCAGTATCCATAGCCAGGAACTAACGTGGTGATAGTGAGATATCTATTCTTTCTGTTTGTATATTATTACAACCTTTAGTCTTCAGACCAACTTAGAGTATCGTCTGTCAGTATCAGATCAGTGTTCTTCCAACAGCATTATTAGACACCAATATTATGGGGTTTTCTTCCAGATCTTGACATTAATTCATGTATTTGTTTATTTAACAATTACTCAATAGGAAATAACTTTTGAGCAGTTAGCAATGCATTACACAAAATATGTCAGCATTAAGTATTCACTGTCACTAAGTTGATTTTTACAATAATAATATCAATACTGACAATCAAACCCCGTTTCAGATAAGCGGTGGTTGATCAACCTAAACAGTCAATAATCTCAAGCACCAATGAGAATAACACATCAGTAAACTGTGAATTATAATTGTGATTAAAGTTGTGAAATATAAACATTATAGTAACTCACACTTAATTTGCAGGACAGGGATCTTCTCCATATGTAACAAAATAAAAAATAGAATTTTGTTAATTTATTCATTATCTTAACATTGAGCTCTTATCCGTGTTGTTATAAAATTGTGGGGGGAAAAATTCAGCAAATAATGAAATTAGTTTTTACTTTATGATTACTTGTTTAATTAAAAGAATCCTGTATGATTGGAATAGTTCCATGCGGTGTTTATTACCCTGGTCCTCTCCAGAAGTGCTGAATTATCCTGAAATTTATTTAAACAATAAATAAGGTTAGAATCATACTTTTTTTAAATAAGTTTTAAGATGATAAAAGATCTCTTATATTACAGATTTGGATACTTTCTATTTTAGGATTAGGATTAATTCTAAATTAATTTGAATAAATAAAAACATATTAATGGGATATGGCTTTAGAAAATAGGTTCTACAGTAAATTTCTGACATCCTCAACACCAAAATGAGTTTGTAGTTTGTGTGGTGTCATGTCAGATTTCCATACGTACTGGAGGGGCTGGGAGAGCTCAGTGAAAACTTGGTGTCTTTTGTCTTTAAAACAATACATTTATCAAAGACAGTCTTGTCCGGCCTCCATTGGCCTGGGCCTCCTCTTGTGGGGGTGAATGGAAATGACATTTGAAACAATTACTTGAGCAGAAAACAGCTGCCAATCACTCTTAAAGGGGAAGGAGTCCAATTAATAACCCTCTCCTAATCCCCTTGTTTCAGCTCTGTCTGCCTCTCCCTCTGTCTTTCTCCTCTTCCACTCTCCTCACTGAGCTGGAGCGTCCACTTGTACTGAAGTGTAACGTCGCTCCCCAGACTGTTGAAGATAGAAACTAGTTAGAAGGAGATGCGAGGAACTCGAGGCTGGAGTGACTGCACACTGTGGATCTGGGAAGAGTGAAGTTGGGAGGTGAGCTGCTTGTTGGGACAAGTGGAGCACTATTATCAGCAACTTTAACAGTCAACATATTTCCTTCCAAAAGGTAAGCTCTAACACTCTCACCTCATCGCTGTCACACCTTTCAGTTTGCTGATCTACTACAATCTGTTTCCTGTCACACAAGAGGCTGATATGTGTTCACTGGGTGAATGTGGGGATACACTGAACGCTCGTCTCTTTGAGGCAAAAAGTTTTATCAAAACTACTCCTGCTTCTTCAGTGTGGAATTAACTTTCCACACATTAAAGCAACATGAACACAAACATATAATAATAATTGAATATGTATTCAAAATAAGGAATCCACTGAATCCACTTGACTTACTTTACACATTTCTTCTTTATACGGGACAATATATTAATGAAAATCTATTTGATGTAAGCCACAAGTTATGCCAGATTTTATTTAAAAGGAATATTTCCCTTTTTTCCATCTGTGTTACACTTTGACCGACTTTATTCTTTACCAAAATGCCTAACTTTGTCCAAAGACAAAATTCCTGATTGAATCTCTGTGGAAAATCTATGATTTGAATTCTTAAATTTTAATGTGAAGTCATTTAATCTATACTGACTGCAATGAGAGACGACTTTGTCAGTAGAATGAAAAGAAACGTGTCCTAAACTTTAATAGTGAAAATTGTACTCAACATTTATGCTGTTTGTTTTTTCAAGAGAAAAGTAATGCTTGTTTTACATAAACAGTGGAAATCTGCTTTGCACAGCTATTGGCGCTGATCATTCATGTAGAAAAAATCCAAAGCATCAATTAAGATGTGTGTGTCCATCAGATTATGGAGCTTTCAGATTTTAAGTGACAGACTGCTTCTGTAGAGGATAAGCAGGTTAAGTAGTGAGGACAGGCATTTAAGCTAACCAGGTAATCTACTGTTCACTAATGTATCTTTAGTCCTTCACTTACTGCAACCCCTTTCCTTTGATTGCAGCTCCAGACGCTCGAATGCATTTATCACTGGATACCATGAGCATGGTGGATGACAGCTGCCTTTCACCCAGCAACTTCCATGAGCTGGGCAAAGGTGGGGGCATTGGTGCAGGGGGTCGTGTCCACAGCATTGATGTCATCCTAGGTTTCAGTAAAGACCAGGACCCCCTGCTCAGCCCCGCTGGGGCCCCACCACCCCACAAAGTGGACATAGGCGGCCTGGCAGAGCCTGGGAAGCAGCAGGAGCACTCGTCACATCCGACCTACAGTGGCCACATTTCCTCTATGAGAAATGGTGGCACAGAGGAGCAGCATCAACAGTACCATGGTGAGTTGAGCTGTGGATGCTGGGTATACTGGTGCCCATCCGGAAAAAAACTTTTTGCATTTAGTTTTTATTATCGTTTATTATAGTTGAGGTCATAGGTCAATTCAGACGTTGTTTCAGTCTGTCGAGGACAAACTCAGATTTTTTCTGCCTGAAACCTATGAGATGGTTGAGGATGTTGATCATACAGCAGCACTGTCGCTTGGATAAGTGTGTATTGTTCTGTTTCAGGAATTTGAATTAGACGACACACAAATACTTTTCTTGCACTGAAAAGAAAGGTTAAGGACGACAATAAATCTTACGCAACCATGATATTAATTGTTAGGCAACAAAGAGTCCGTTTTTGGAAGCTCAAGAAAAGTTTGAAATTATGATCTTTCTTGGTTTGTTAGGCCTGTTTTCACTGAATATGAGAGAAAATGTGAGAACATTTAGAAATGAAAAGACATTCTTCTGTATCTTAGACTTTTCTCTGAATTAAATAATCTTTTTAAAAAAAGATCATATGAAGAGGCAACTATAAAACAACATTTCCAAATAAATCATTTGTATGAGTTTAAAAGAAAGCAGATTTAATCAAGAATACTGTGTAACATCACAAACATGACATCCATTATTCACTGTCTGGCACACTTTTTCCACGTAGAGCCTGTTGCATTATCTGTGAGCTGCTTGGCCTGAGATTGAGAGATAGATCACAAAACAAGATGGTGTGGGGGTTTTAAAGGCCTAAACCCAATTCCATCCCCTTGTGGAATTCCCCTAATCTTTTCTTCTGTGCAGATTAGATTGTTCTTCATTCCAATGTTATTGTTATCTTTTTGTGTCAAAGTCAAATTCATCACATTTAATCTGAAACTATTTTGACACACAGGATCTGGCAGATGTGTCTGATGATTTTTATCAGAAACACAAATAAACTGGAGATGGATATGTCTCTGTTAAAAACTGTTACGACTCGGATTCAGTTGCTGAATCCAGGAGGACATTTGTTTCTCTCGTTAACGTACATCAACACAATGACATCACTCTTTTGTGTGTAGCTATCCTGTGAAGTCAGACCACTTCCGCCTGAATGAGCAACTCTTCTGTGTTTGGTGTCAGCGCCCCCCTCCTCTCACTAAGATGTTCTGCTGGCTGATAAACAGCGGGCAGCCTTCAGAGCGGTGGCTGCGATGGTCTGACAGGCCGAGACCTGATCATTGAACCAGACCTGACCTCTGCCTTTGTCAGAGCCTGGCCTTTGTCATTACTGTTTAATGAGAGGTGGATAAACGAACCCCGAAAATCCTGCTTTGCTTTGCCTCAGCTCTCGTTTGCCAGTTGAGAGACCACAACACCCCCCCACCCCCCAACCTCCATCAACACATCTCCTTCACAGAAACATGCTCAAGTCTACATTTGGATTAGTGCAATGACAGGTGGAGAAGCATCGTGTACTGAACAATAGTTCAGAGGCAACCACAAATACACTAAATATTGACGTTCACTAAACTAATTGTTAACCATACAGTTTTGACTTAACAACAAGACTTTTGAAATCAAAGTTGTCAGGAATCTCCAAAGATTACAGTTCAGTTTGAAAATGCAACCTCTCACAGCTTCATAGTCAGTTTTGACTTTGGCATTATGTCTAAAAATCCCTGTCTACTGCTTCCTCAGCACCAAACTGCACACACACACACACCTATGAGTAACTCATGAATGTCCTGGAACATTTAGCCACTAAAGATGCAGATTAGTGGTTGGTGATCAGAGGATTTTATATGTGTTTAAGCAGAGCTCAGAGGGTCTACTTTTCAGGAGAATAATTGTTGTCACAGTTTTCAAATACTGATTTCTTCTGCTTCTGCTTATACAATTCACAAATTCATAAACTAGAAGAGATGTAATCCTTTTGAATCACTTCACGGGCTCCTCCTTTGGTAACATATTGTAAATAATGCAGTGCTTATGGCCAGTACCATGATGGATGAGGCATGTGTGTCAAAAGGCCTCTAAAGTAATTATGTGGTTTATTAGTGCTAGAGACATACAATGTATTATTCCTGGCTGTAGATCACAGGGAATTTAAAATGTCAGAATAAACAGAATACAATTTGAAATGGGAGCAATTAAAAGAATTAGGATATTTCTTGGTCAGTTTGCGAACCCCTAAGCCTGTTGTTTCACTATGAGTTGGTGGAGACCAAAACTATAAATAATTGAATATTATATTCACTAGATGACTTAAAGCTTCACATGAATAAAATTTTTCCATAGCATCTAACTGTATAAACAATTAGAAGAAAAATATTTCAGTTCTGTGTTCACAACCATTTCTGATAAATCTGTTATTACCGTGTCGAAATGGGCTGACTAAATGTACTAATGATTAATCAAACTCTTCCACTTCATAACTACGCTAGTGTGTAAAATTGATTTTGATTGCACTTAGATTATTCTTCCAGTAAATACAGACAGCAAGGAACAAATAAATTCCTCCTTCTACATATACAGTGTACGGTAATGTTGTAGTTCTTGGGATTGGCTGCTCTAACATAAGCACACACACACACACACACACACACACACACACACACACACACACACACACACACACACACACACACACACACACACACAGACACACACACACACACACACACACACACACACACACACACACACACACACACACACACTACAATCTATCTACTAGCTTAGCAGATTCACCCGAGTAGCTGATGTGATTGGATTTCCATCTTGTTACTTTCATTAATCTGATTACTCTGTTGTTGGTTATTTTATGGGTTCTTTTAACAGTGTTTAATGCTGAATATAAATTTTAATAGGACATGGACACTTTCACATTATGAAATTAACAAAACTACTGTATATTTTTGAAGCTGCTTCCTTAATAATAAACAGACTTACAGTTTGATTAAATCATTTCTCAATAAACGTTCATACTTGATGCAGAGGAAGAGATTATGAGATTTGAAGTTCAGCCTGTAAAAAGAAAGGGGGCACTCTAGTTTCTAAGCACCTTCCTGAGGACAGTGTACCTTCAGAGAAGATAAACACTGGAAACAAGTTTTGTAAATCCGATTAGGAATGTCTTGGAGTTTCATTGAAGTTCAGGGAACTGCTTGCTTCGCTGACCTACAGTAGCCTATTGTTACAGGTGTCAAACTAATGTCTGCTCGAGTGGAAAGCCAGTATTACATTCTTCATTTCAGCTCACCTGTTTTTGCTTTTAAATATATAACACATTATTTCAATGCTTGCAGTTTTAATATATGAATTTAATATATGAATTGATCCTTATAAAACACACACTGCTTCCATCTCTCTGTGTGTGACGTACAGATTCAGGTTTATTCAGTAACAAGTGTGATGAGGACCTGAGTGAGCTGAGGAAGAGTGTGGAGAGTGATGATGGCAAATCTCCGGAGCCATGCAAGGATGACCAGCCTAAGAAAAAGCACAGGCGTAACCGCACCACCTTCACCACCTACCAACTGCATGAGCTGGAACGTGCCTTTGAAAAGTCTCACTACCCAGACGTGTACAGCCGGGAGGAGCTCGCCATGAAAGTCAACCTACCGGAGGTCAGAGTTCAGGTAAGATGATGACAACATCACAGTCAAAACAAGAGTCCAGGATATCCACGGTGTATCAGTCAGGATCACAGAGAGCCCGATATCAGGCATGTGTGTTGAGTCATTAAAATGTCATGAAACAGGAATTTAGTGATGAAAATCATAAACCATAAATCTAAACTGTTTGATTAATGCTTCAAATATGATGATAGACACATGCTTGTATGGATTTAAGGACTTTTTTCTCTTAAGTTGAACTTTGTTTCTCTGAATTGTGCAGAAATGCTCAAATGAACTTATCTTTACATTTTAAAACAGAAAAGTAGCAGACTCAAGTTAAAATAAGAATAAATGATTGTGTCACCACAAAGTATCTGAGTGTTTAAAACCAAACCAAACAAAACAAAACCCTTGAAACAGATTGGGTGGAATAAAACAGGTGGATGTTGCTGACATGTCCCTCAGTCACAGGTACACTTCATAATAACATTTGTCCTCCAGGTCTGGTTCCAGAATCGTAGAGCTAAATGGCGTCGGCAGGAAAAAATGGATGCCAGTACCATGAAACATCACGACTCCCCCATGTTGTCCATTAACCGCCCAGCACCGGTTCACACCAGCATGGGTCCTATGTCCAACTCCCTCCACCTGGATCCCTGGCTGTCCTCTCCCCTTTCCAGTGCTACACCAGTCCACAGCATCCCGGGCTTCATGGGGCCAGCTCAATGCCTCCAGCCAAGCTATCCCAACCACAGCTATCTCAACTCCAGTCCTCATCCTCAGTCTCATCCTCACCCTTCCATGAGTCAGGGGATGCAGAGCATCGCTCCTCCTGCTTACCAGTGTCCAGGGCCATACCCTGATAAATACCCTGTGGAGGATGTGAACCAGCGCAGCTCGAGTATCGCTGCACTAAGAATGAAAGCCAAGGAACACATCCATTCTTTGGACAAGACCTGGCAAACCATGTGACTACAAAACTGGCAGTCCGTGTGAATGACACTGGAAAAGGGAGATTTTGGATAGTTGGTCTTCAAGTTGAAAGGACCAGATTTTGGGTATAATGACAATGACACATTAATTACCCACTGAGCAATAAAAATGGGTCATGAACTGTGAAAGGCAAGGATTTCAGGACATTAAAAAATATATTGTTCCTTTTCATCTCAAGGACATTAAGCAAACAAGTGAACCCTAAAGTTTTGCTCACCGATGAGTTGTTTCTTTTTTCTTGTTTTTTTTAAAAAATTAATCCAATTGCCAGATTTTCTTGGGTCGGCAGCATCTCAGAGTGTGAATGAACCTCCAATCTCACTTTAATTTGAGAGCAGTTATGTGAAACCACACAACAACGTCCAACTTCTCAGCATTATAACGTGATTCATGTGGCCACAGACTGAGTTTCCTGTCTGGCTCTCTGAACTTGGACTCCTATGAATTATTAGAAAAAGACAACAGCCAAGGATTGTCAAAGCCAATTTTCTTGGGTTTTGAATATATGTAGAGGAGAAGCTCTCAGCAATGAGGTTACTAGAGAGTTGGACAGTGTACTAGAATCAGAAGTTATGGTTTCAAAGTGGACCAGGGCTAAGAAGACACCAAAAATATTACTGCACAATAATAATCTGTCTGATTTGTGATGAGATGCTTTAAGATGGGAGAAAGGGAGGAAAAAAGGAATATTATAGAATACAAGAAAGACTACAGCAGGCCTGCCCAAAGTACACAGGTCAAAGATCTTGTGCCTTAAAATTTAATTAAGCCTTTGAAAAAAATGGAAAAAAAGATTGTTACACAATTGCTATGTAAATCACTGCTTACTTTTTATTTTAATTTCAATGATTGTCAAGCATGTGGGGCCCCAAATTATCGATTATATTTCTGAGTTAAGAAGGCACAGTGATACTTTGTGCAGGAAGTCAGTCAATCAAGATACCTGAAGGTACCTGTATTTACTTTAGGGATGACACACCATTAACTTTAAGTTCTGGCCCACCAAGGAAAAGGTTTGTGTACCCTGAAGAGCGAGTGGAGTAATGCTGTTTTTGCTTGAGTGGTTGTTGGAGTAGAAGACCTGTTGGCAGCTCGGTGTTGGGTGGCTGCATGTACGTGCAGGGCAGCAGAAAGAGCCCTATGTGATGCATCACCCCACATAGTTTCGTCTTTGTTCAGCACAACTGATCCAAGTGTATCCTCTTTGTCTGCAAATGAAGGGGAGGGGGACAGGCTGCTCTAAATAGGCCCTTGTAACCATTTTGTCATGGAAGTTCTTTTCTCAGTCAAATGAAGAGGAACATGGATTATAGCTGCTATGGTCATTAGTGACACAATATTGATATTTCACCATCTGTTATAGAGTCAAGCTCTGATTATCTTCAACATAGATAAAATCAAACTGAACCACAGTGTGTTTCATATGAGCAGTAGAACTAAACATGTTAGCAACAGTATCTAGAACTTTCTCATATAGCTGGATATGCATATGCAGAAAAGTGATATGACAACCCCATACGAAAACTTCTTGGTCTTTGTTCTGGTGCAAGAGGGAAAAAAGTCCTTCACAAGTGCAATTTCAGACCCATTTACATCCTATTTTATTTTTAAAGAGACCTTTTTTCTTACTCCATAATTAGGAACAATATGGCTGTAACATTTTAGATTTTTATGTTGTGAAAGTCATACATCAAGTCCAGCCACAACAGCAGCAACAGTATTATTACAGTCATGTCTGGATAGTTAAAAAATCTATTATTGTGCAACCCACAGAGGGAACAGTGGTTTCAAATCTGCTGCTCATCATTTGCCCTCATTTATTGTTTTTTCAGTGTAATCCTTTCATGATGTTTAGATTGCCTATTGGACAATGCCATGACCTCACAGAGTAGAGGATGCTGAGTAAATGTAATTTTGGACTAAGAACAAGCCAAAGGTTAGATAATGTACAGAAATGCACTCTAAATTCGGCAGATTTAGTTTTTCTATGTGAAAATGTACAGGGTATTTTCTTTTATGACTGTTCTGTTTCTTACTTGATGTTCTAGTTGTACCTATCCCACTGCTACCATTGTTATATTTCTTTTTGATTTTATTCAGATGTCCAAAAGAATGAAGCACTGCTGAAAATAAATATAGTTTGATAGATAATTTATGCCCCCTTTCTCATTCATGTGCTTTCATGTTGACCCGTGCACTCGTTCCCACACGGTCTCTGTATTTTACCCCAGTAAGTCCAAGGAGGAATCCAAGATTACTACAGTATAATCTGTATCATCTGACATACATGGGCAGAGACATTTTTCTTTCCTTTCCCCCAACATTTGAGCTCTGTCTCTCCGTCATATAAGAACTCTGTGTTTTTGTTGTTTTTTCGCCCCTCCCAATCCTCTCTGCTTTTCCACAGTTTGGTGGCAGGGTGCCAGCCAGTTAGGAAGATGAGGCTCCAATCAATCAGGGCTTCCCAGGGGGGCCTCTGACTGCAGGGCCCGACTCCCTAATTGCCCCAAGCAGGCAGGCAGGCTGGAAGACTCAGCCGCTGCAACACATGTTCACAGACCCGGTGCAGCTATGTTAGCTGGTCTCCTTTGCGTGTGCATCACTTTCTTGGACAGATGGATGGACCTCACTACAGGGGCCATATGGGCAGGCCAGTGGATGTCACAGAGAAATGTTCTTTTACGCATTCTGAAGTGATTTAATACTCCAGAGGTCTGCTGGTCCCCTGATGTTCCAAGCAAAGTGTTAGATTAATGTTGAACCTGACACAAAGAAATAAGGATCTGTTTTTCAGACGTCAATATCCAAGATTTTATGTATAGATAAGAGAAATCTGGGAGTCGAATACCTTTACTTAACTTGTATATTGATAATTCAAATCTTAAAATTTTATAAGAATATGTTCAAAAGAATAGTCTTATATTTATTCAGTTTTTGGTATTTTCATTCAAATTGATGTGTTATTTTGTCTGTAACAATCTCTATTAGGGTTAGTTGCACCAATGGAAAATGGTTAAATTACATATAAACACACACACACACACACACATGCAAGCCTCATGAAATGGAAACAGAGACAAGGAACTGCATGGCAACCCGGAAGGGGGTGTGATTATTTGTGATTCGCTATACACAAACATATTCAAAGGCTGAAAAGCCATTTTTTGTCAGAAAACCAGGGGCATCTGCTACCAAATGTTAAGAGTTAAATCATGTAAAGTGCTCTGAAAAACACATTTTTGCTCAAATTTCAGGGATCAAGCAAACCTGATTTTACTCTTAATAAAGTGTAACACGCGCACATGTAAAACCAGAGAGATTAACACTTTCAATACTTTAATGTATTTCCTTCACACATCTCATTATATTTCCAAAAACCTTAACAAGATGAATGGATAACTAGAACCATGGCAGTCACAGACTGCAACATCCCGCGACGCCCCTGAATTCAGGTCAGGGGCATTTAATAAAAGACCCATGATCCTGTTGAGCCTACTTCATAATGTCTCTCGCCCTCTTCCTCTCAGCTTTGTGTTCTTCTTCGGTCACTGTCTGTTGAGCCTTCTTAATACTCTCTCTTGCCTTCTCCTTTTGTTTCTCCCGTTTTCAGCAGTCGTCCTCTGACATGCTAGCCTCTTTCTCTCTTTATCTTTCTCTTTGTTTAGTGACATTGTGGTAAGAATATGTCGTTTGGATAAGAAAAAAAACCTATAATAACTATCTAGGTTTATACCCCCTGAAGTAGTCTTTTTTGGAAGATAAAAGGCGAAAGAGGTGATAGTTGATAGTTGAGTGAAAAAATTTTTTATACACGATGGTGAACAAGACCAGACCAACGACATTCATGCCACCCACAGTTCCTGTTCCATTGTTGATGAACACTTTGTAGCTGGTTGTGTATGATTTGAAGGCAGCAGATACCAGGTTGGAGGGCAGGATGTTTCTGATCAAATCTAGGAAGGAGTCGATCATTTCTTTGGATTCAATGTAGATGATCTGGGCTCTGGAGAGTGTTGCAGTACGCACGGCACCTGGTCGTTGGTCGTATTTCCTTCTGCAAAGATCCTTTTCTCAGTCTTTTGTAGGTAAAGCTAAGACATTGCAGCAAAACCATAAATTGTAAGTAAGAATCCGTACTGACTTGATTTTTCTGAAGTTTAGGTATTTATAGGGTTTGCTTGGCTTTGACGCTCTGACCTACTGTCATTGATCAAAGCACTAGGTTTGATCTATGGTCTTACTCACACTTGCCTTCTCCCTCGTCTTTTTACCTTATCCGGTTCATGGGTGTACAGAAGAAGAAATTTGACCTTGACCTCATTTTCATCCCCTTTACCGCCCAAGTATTGTGCTTTTTGTTTCATCTTTCTATCTGCAACGGTTGTGAAGATATTTGGTGGAAATACCAACGAACAAACGAACGAATACACAAACATTGACAATTACAATACATCACCGCTTAGAAGCGGGGCAGGCATGTGTTTATCTGGAGTGTGTGGCACAAAGACAGCATGGGAAAAAGAGCTGGAGCAGTTCACTATCAGAAAAAAGTTCTGCTCGTTTTTTTACTAGGCTGCTCACAAAATAAGAGTTGAGCTGCTATTTTTTTGATACTCTTAATTGTACGTTGGTGTTATGCCTATTCCTAAATCCCTGATTTTCCAAAAGAATAAAATAAATTCAAAGTGTTCAAACACTGAATATTTCAATTAAGAGTGCCAAAAATACTGACGCAAATTCAAAAAATTTCAATGATTAAACAGTTATTTAAAGCTTGGTGTCTCAATTGCACCGTATAATATCGTTATACATGTGCTATATGAACTGTTACCTAATTTAATCTGGACATTTTAATTAGATAAATTTTCCTTCCAAAGACGTGGGACTTCGCATCAATCAGCCTTTAACACCACAGAACAATAAGTAAAGAAGTGCAGGGTAGCCTGGTAAAAAAAAATCTTTCAATATGAAAGGATAAAAGCAGAGACACAAAATATGAGGGGGTCTGAGTGGAAGTAAGGTAAAACAGAAACAATGAGGAAGAGATTAAACAGGAGACAAGTGTGGGAGTGAGAGAGTGAGCGATAGAAGGAGAAAGAGTACGAGAGGAGGAAGGGTGGGATGGCTGCTCATCTGAGTTAATGATGTAGAAAATCCCCCAATTAGAGCATTTTCTTGTGTTGCAGGATGAGTTCAGAGCAGGGTCCCCTGACAGCCAGAGGATTAGCTCCCGGGCCGGGCCGGACCGAGCCGAATCCAGTCTGAACACACACCAACTAACTTCTGGACAGCTTGGCACTGCTCAGCTGGGGCCGGATTGGGGATACAGCTTCAACCAGGGGCAGGCATGTGTTTATCTGGAGTGTGTGGCACAAAGACAGCATGGGAAAAAGAGCTGGAGCAGTTCACTATCAATAAAAAGTTAAAAAGTTCTGCTCGTTTTTTTACTAGGCTGCTCACAAAAGAGTTGAGCTGTTATTTTTCTTATACTCTTAATTGTACCTTGGTGTTATGCCTAAATCCCTGATTTTCCAAAAGAATAAAATAAATCAAAGTATTTAAACACTGAATATTTCAATTAAGAATGCCAAAAATACTGACGCAAATTCAAAAAATTTCAATGGTTAAACAGTTAGTTAAGGCTTGGTGTTTCAATTACACCGTATAATATCATTATACATGTGCTATATGAACTATTACCTAATTTAATCTTGACATTTTAATTAGATAAATTTTCCTTCCAAAGACGTGGGACTTAGCATCAATTAGCCCTTAACACCACAGAACAATAAGTAAAGAAGTGCAGGGTAGCCTGTTAACTAATGAAGACCATTTACACATCTTCATGTTCTTTTCTGTAGTCAATCTGTAATGTTTCAGAAATTAGGACGTCTTGTTGACTTAAACAGACTACAAATTTGCCACACATTTACTGCGTTCATGATGTACAACTGAGTCCATAATGACTAATAGATTAATTGCTCGATCTATTATTTCATTCCTGCAATCCAGTAGATCTGAGAGGCTCCATGGTTGGAGTTAACAGCCTTATTGGAGAGACGCGTTCCTTGCAAAGGACAATATGGGAAAATAGCGGAATTAATTGGGTTTGATTAAGAAAGCTTGTCAATTGGACACAGCTTTTTCACATGACATAATTAGAGGTCGAGGGGGGGGGTTTGCTTGTTGGCGCCAGTGTTGTGTGGGTGTGTCTGTGAGACAGACAGACTCAGAGAAGGGGGCGGGAGTGCTTCCTTCACACTAGAGCTATGTTGTGCATCTGATGTGGTAAATTTCTATTGGCTCAGTCACCAGAAAGTACACTGTGAAGTTCACATGGTGCCTGTAGTGTGCGATTATTATCACCACAGTTGGCAGCATTAAAGGCCCAGTGCTCTGTCTTTTGTTACAGCTACATGCTCATTAGCAGCGCACTTTAGAAACTAAATTATTGAATAGAAAAGGATACTGGCAGAGGAGTATGTTTAGCAGTTTGTTCAAGTAAGAGAATAATATGCAAACAAATGCTCAAAACCTTTACTACAGAAAAAAAATAAATTATGAATTTCTATTCCTGGTATACTGTACAACAGGACCCCATCATTATATACTGTTTATAAATACATCAGATCTGTCATCAAACCATATCATCAAAACTGATTCAACTATGATTTTTTTTGGGGGGGGGGGGTTCTATTTTACTGGTACTTTGAAAAATCAGAAGCAGAATCATTTATTCTGATTCTGATATATTGACCATTAAATAGTTGAGTGACGTGAATTGTTAAGCCCACAGAAGGCACCTTTAGGGTGAAAGTATCCTTGACCAAAGCATCACATAAGCTACGGAAAACATGTGCTCCAGACAATAAGATCTGATAAAGATGAAAGAGGATGTCTTCTTTGGGCAGCAAATCATATTAGTTGCTAGTTTTGTTAGCACAATTTCCCTGCATGAGATCAAAAATGTGTATCTGATTTTCATTCACTCTTTACATGAGCTGCTGGCGTTGATGTTATTCACACAAATGTCCACGTGTTTGAAGGATCATGTTCGGATCATCATCATAAGACGAATGTTGGTTTGATAGACTGAAAGCAGTGATAAAGAAGGACATGACTGCTGGATTTAAAAGATTATCTTGGGACTTGGGACAAATACACTAGTGGAATTTAACTTAAGTAAAGTAAGTTCAAGTAAGCTCTGTACTTACATAAAATGAGTAACGGTTATGTATTTAACTTACATACTGTATTTAATTTTGTACTACATTACAAATGACTACAGATTGAGGGCAAATATTACCTCTTCACTTCACATTTTGACACCTTTAATCAATCCCTTTCCCACATTGGAATTACTAGTATAAATCATTCAGTCATTCATTCATTTTCTCAACCCACTTCATCCACTTGCGCAGGTTGCGGGGACTTGGGAGCCTATCCCAGCTTATCTTAGGGCGTGAGGTAGGGAAATTCCGGGCGCGACGCCAGTGCACCGTGGAGCTACACACAGACACACAAACACGCACACACACACTCATTCCTATGGTGAATTTGGGACCGGCCAATTAACCTGAAACGCATGTTGTAGGATGTGGGAGGGAGCCAGAGAACCCACGCAGACACGGGAGAACATGCAAATTCCGCACAGAGTGGGACTCAAACCCGAAACCGCCTTGCTGTGTAGCAACAGCGCAACCCACTGCGCCACCGTGCTAATACTAGTATAAATCAATCAATAAATTGCAGCCTTTGGTATTTAAATTAGGTTGGTGTTGTGGCTCATTGGTTAGCAATGTTGCTTCACAACAAGAGGATTCCATGGTGGAGTCCAGACTGAGATGATCTGCTGACTGTAAAATGCCCATTGGTGTGAATTTTAGTGTAAATGGCTCAACATGATTTCCAAACGCTATTTAAAATGTAAAATTACACCGGTGGACACTTTTCCACTTTAAATCAGTCCAGCTCAGATGAACTGTAGAGAGGTGCACATATGTTTGGATTTTAAGAAGAATAAGATCAACTTTATTTGTCCCACAGTGGGAAAAATTGTGATTTTGTTGATATATGTATGTCTTCTTTTTCTCCTTTCGGCTTTTCCCTTCAGGGATCACCACAGCGAATCAGTTGCCTCCATCTAACCCTGTCTTCTGCCTCCTCTTCTCTCACACCAACTACCTTCATGTCCTCTTTCACTACATCCATAAACCTCCTCTTTGGTCTTCCTCTAGGCCTCCTGCCTGGCAGTTCAAAACTCGGCATCCTTCTACGAATATATTCACCATCTCTCCTCTGGACATGTCTAAACCATTTCAGTCTGGCCTCTTTGACTTTATGTCCAAAACCTCTAACATGTGCTGTCCCTCTGACATACTCATTCCTGATCCTATCCTTCCTGGTCACTCCCAAAGAGAACCTCAGCATCTTAATCTCTGCTACCTCCAGCTATGTCTCCTGTCTTTTCCTCAGTGACACAATCTCTAGACCAAACAACATTGCTGGTCTCACCACAGTTTTGTACACCTTTCCTTTCATTTTACCTGAAACTCTTCTATCACACGTCACACCTGACACTTTTCTCCACCCGTTCCATCTTGCCTGTACACTCTTCCTCACCTCTTTTCCACACTCTGCATTGCTCTGGACTGTTGACCCTAAGTACTTAAAATCCCTGTAACCTAAGTCTTCCACTTGGATCCCTCTCATTCACACACATGTACTCTTTCTTCTGTCTAACCTTCATTCCTCTCCTTTCCAGGACAAACCTCCACCTCTCTAGCTTCTCCTCGACCTGTTCCCTGCTCTCACTACAGACCACAATGTCATCTACAAATATCACAGTCCATGAAGATTCCCGTCTATGATGAAGATTCGTCTGTCAGCCTGTCCATAACCATAGCAAAGAAGAAGGGGCTCAGAGCTGATCTCTGATACAGTCCCACTTCCACCTTGAACTCCTCTGTCACACCTATAGCACACCTCACCACTGTTTTACAGTCCTGCACCACTCTAACATACTTCTCTGCCACTCCAGACTTCCTCATACAATACCACAGTTCCTCTCTGGGCACTCTGTCATAAGCTTTCTCCAGATCTACAAAAACACAATGCAGCTCCCTCTGGCCTTCTCTGTACTTCTCTATCAACATTCTCATAGCAAAATCTGCATCTATAGTACTCTTTCTCGGCATGAAACCATACTGCTGCTCACAAATGCTCACTTCTGCCCTTAGTCTAGCTTCAACAGGGCTCGAAATTAACTTTTTTTCTTGGTAGCACTGGTGCTCCAAAATTTAGAAGTTAGTAGCACCAGCAAAGACTTTAGGAGCACCTACCCACAGAATGCCTGTGGTTTTCGCACTCATATCTTACATGCAGCATTCTCTGGATTGTTTGAATCATTTGTTACTAAAATGCTCACATTTGTTGTTCTTGAACTGTTGAACTACTTGCCCATCCAATTTTTCACAAAGTGATGATGCATCATTGGTCTTAACTGAGTATTCATGGTTGTACCTTTCAGACTCAAATGTGTCTGAAAGGCTTACACCCATTTTAGTTGTGAAATTTTCTCATCAGATGTTTCTGAGCTTTCCACAACTTCCCCAGTCTTTGTTGCTGGTGTGCCAACAAGTTTGAGATGTGTTGCTGGCATGAAATTCAAAATAAGCCCATCTTCTATTTACAAAAATTAAAGCAAGTTAATGATGAGGTACAACTTCAGAGACATTGCCTTTGTACCGTTTTCCATTGAAATGAATTTAAAAAAAAAAACGTTAGAAAGATTGTGCTTTGATAACTTTTTTACTCATGCTGTAAAATAGTGATTTCAAGAGTTTTTCCGTATTTTAATGGAGCAGGTCTTCCACAACTTGAGTGAAGGTTGCAGCTGTGCACCCATGCTTTCAGACGGCTGTGTGGTTTAAAAGTGGAACTATACCGCCCTCTGTGTTTCTTATTTGAACACGACACAGAACTCAACCATCTTAACGACTATAGTACAGTATGCACTGATTTTTAAGTTAGGTCGTTTTTCAGTTTCATTTTATCGCGTTAGAGGTTTATAATATTGATTTATTTGCAGCTATTAAACCACAGTAACATTATCTTTTTGATAAGATCAATCCATGCGCAAATTGTCAATTGTAAGTTAGCGTTGCAGGTACAGGTTATAATAAATTGTACTTTCATTGACTTATCATGCAAGGATTCCAATTCTTACCTGACTTAAATCTCTAATATGTTTAACAAGCTGTTCTTCATTAGCTAAAAGGCTTCCTCTATCGAGCAACTAATGCGCTTCCGTGTTTTGATTTGAGGAGTGACGTCACTAGAGTGACAAATATCCCACAATGCACCGGCTCCCCTTACCTCAGCCAAACTGAATTAATTTACATCAAATATTGGGAGTAATATCGTTAAATTTATCACCCACTTTTCCCTGATCGATCCGCGTTTTGTTGCTGCTGTGGTCGGGTGAGCGGTGATCTCCAGGGCCTCACCTGCTGTTGTATGTTTGCTGTTTATTACCAGTGATTTTAGATTAGCGTCTGACGTTAGCCACATGCTAAAGCTATTTTGGGTCGCCTTCATTTAGCAGGATAAACATGTTCAGTAGTTTATGGAGTCCTCTGTTGACTGCTAACGGCGTCCGTTAAAAAGCCCTTCTTTTCCTTGACATGGGTGCAGTTAGCCGTGATAAAATTAATGTTACTCAATCTGTTCATCTAAATATTATATTCGGGTTGCTTTATGATTATTTTTATAATTCGCAGGTACTTGACGAAGCAAGTGAACTGAGATGGCTCAAAACGTCCTTTAAGGAATTGTTAGGATACTGCTTCGTCTTTTGTCTTAATTCTAACAATATTATGTTAACCCGTAGAAAGGGACAAACTAAGACATGCTTAAAAATAGTTTTTTGTTTTAACTGGTGAAATGTCTGTTGAAATGTCTTAATTTTATTTTATGTTGACAGGCTCACAACCTCCCAGCCTGTGGCTGTGGGATCAGGGCATCAGGTTGACATGGATCCTGAATATCAACATCGCCTTCTTCGTCAAATTAATATTCAAAACGACAATTTGAGCCCAGTTGTGAGTTGTTTCTTACTTTTCTCCCTGTCCCTCCTTTGGTTGTTATTTTACTGTAATCTTTATGTGTACTATTAAAATATAATATACAAATTATGTATCATCAATGAACCTGTTGTTATGATGGAGTTGATTGTAAATAAAATGACTTCATAAGTGACCCAAACATTATAGAAATCTTTAAATGAATACTCTTAAATATCATTTGTTCGTTACATTCCGCTTCAGAGCGGTGATGTTTTGTAATTGTCAGTGTTTTTGTGTTCTTCCGTTCGTATATCCACAAAATATCTTTGCAACCATTGCAGATAGAAAGATAAAACAACAAGCACATTACTCGGGCAGCAAATGAGATGATGACCTTGACCTTGAGAAAACTAGGTCAAGGTCAAATTTCAACTTTTGTACACTCGTGGACCGGATAAGATAAAACGAGGGACAAGGCCAGTGTAAGACCATCGATCAAAGCTAGTGCTTTGATCTACCTGTGCACTAGCTTTGATCTATGGTCAAAGCTAGTGCTTTGATCTACCTATGCACTAGCTTTGATTTATGGTCAAAGCTAGTGCATAACTTTGACCTACCCCAAAGAGTTCAAAGCTATGCACTTGTCAGGTACTACTTTCAGGGTACCCTGACCTAAGTCGCGGGATGTTGCAGTCTCTGACTGTCTTGGTTCTTGTTTTTGTTGTTTTACAGAAACTGACACATGGTCTACATAGCCCCACCAGCTCCCCCTTATCCTCACCCAGTAAACTTGGAGACAGATTCATTCCAATCCGGGCAGGAGCTAACTGGAATATCAACTTCCACAGGATCAATGTATGAAAAATATGGGGCTTTTTTTGTTAATTTGGGTGATTGATGGCATAGAATGGTAGATATTGCAGAGTTCAAAATGTAATGTGTTTTGTGATCTACAATCACTGTATGAATGTTTTGTGGTTTTTAGGAAAATGAGAAGTCACCAACTCACAACAGAAAAACAAAAGATGCCTCATCTGACAATATTAAAGGTAAATACAGTTTGTAAAAATTACTCAGAGCAATACACAGTAATCCCTTACGCATTCATGCTTCAAGATGCCCGGCTTCACCTCATCATGGATTTTTAGTAGGTAGTCACGTGATACCGTACATGCATTCTATTGGCTGACAGCCTCTGGAAGTGCGCTGCGTTCTGAGACTCACGGAATGAAGTGCACTTCTGTGTATTAAAGAAACACTTAAATTGTGGGAACAGGTAACACAGATAGAAGGTGGTTTAATATCAGAATGGGAGGTTTCATAAATGTTTAAATTATTGTAAATAATAAAGTAGTGTGTCGCTATATCGCGAATTTTGTTATTTGCGGGTGGTCCTGGAACGCAAGTATGGAGGGATCACTGTATAGTCTAATTAAACTATATATTTTCTGCATTGTAAAAGCTAACAATGTTGTACTTATAGCAGATGGGCTGGCCTATTCTGCTTTACTGAAAAATGAGCTGTTGGGAGCAGGAATAGAAAAGATCCAGGACCCCCAGACGGAGGACAGGCGTCTACAACCATCAACTCCAGAGAAGAGAAGTCTCTTTAGCGTAAGGACATTTCAGCTCATAGACTTTACGTAGTGAATTAAGTAGCACATTGACCATACAATGTACACCCTTTATACAATGTATAAAGGGTGAGCAATGAATAATGTGATACCTCAGTTAGCAGGAGTTGGAAATTAACCTTATTATTTAGTGAAAGATTGTTCATCAGTGAGTCATCATTTTAATGAAGCTGGCACAGAATATGATGTTATCTGTGTGTACTTCACAGTATTCACTCATTACCAAAAGTCCTTCACCAGATAATGGCAGCAATATTTCCCCTTACTCCCTATCACCTGTTAGCAACAAAAGGTAAAATGTTATTTGTATTGTTGAATGTTCAAATCGCAGACACTTATTATTTTATCACCAGAATTTTAAAATCTCTTTCTTCTGCTTTCATAGTCAGAAATTGCTGCGTTCACCTAGAAAGCCAACTCGCAAAATTTCAAAGATCCCCTTTAAAGTCCTTGATGCTCCAGAGCTACAGGATGATTTTTACCTCAACTTGGTGGACTGGTCATCTCTCAACGTACTCAGTGTTGGGCTGGGTACTTGTGTTTACCTTTGGAGTGCCTGTACCAGCCAGGTATTCGAGAGTTTCCATAAATCATTTTGGAAAAAATAATTGTAATTGCTTAAAGGAGATTAATTTCCTTTTTCTTAGGTGACAAGGTTATGTGATTTATCGGTGGAAGAAGACTCAATCACTTCAGTTGGGTGGTCAGAAAGGGTAGGTGCACATAGCTAATGGAATTGTGGGAACTGTCATGACTCATGACAGACTTTTTGTAGTTAGCCTTTTCTTGACATGAATTTCTCATGTTTTCAGGGTAACCTAGTAGCAGTGGGAACTCATAAAGGCTATGTTCAGATATGGGATGCTGGTGCTGGGAAGAGACTCTTTTCCCTTGAAGGACACACGGCTAGAGTTGGTGAGAACTTTTACTAGGCATAAACTCCAAATATGTGGTGCCGTAACAGGAAGGCTTAAGTCACGATAAAAACCACTGACAACAAAAGAACAAGACATAACAGACAAAATTTAAATGAAATAATGCTTGGAAGTCTCTATACTTGTTCTTCTTCTTCTTCTTTTCCTTTCAGCTTTTCCCTTCAGGGGTCGCCACAGCGAATCAGTTGCCTCCATCTAACCCTGTCCTTTGCATCCTCTTCTCTCACACCAACTACCTTCATGTCCTCTTTCACTACATCCATAAACCTCCTCTTTGGTCTTCCTCTTGGCCTCCTGCCTAGCAGTTCAAAACTCAGCATCCTTCTACCAATATATTCACTATCTCTCCTCTGGACATGTCCAAACCATCTCAGTCTGGCCTCTCTGACTTTATCTCCAAAACCTCTAACATGTGCTGTCCCTCTGATGTACTCATTCCTGATCCTATCCTTCCTGGTCACTCCCAAAGAGAACCTCAGCATCTTCATCTCTGCTACCTCCAGCTCTGCCTCCTGTCTTTTCCTCAGTGACACTGTCTCTAGACCAAACAACATCGCTGGTCTCACCACAGTTTTGTACACCTTTCTTTTCATTTTAGCTGAAACTCTTCTATCACACGTCACACCTGACACTTTTCTCCCCCCGTTCCATCCTGCCTGTACACGTTTCTTCACCTCTTTTCCCCACTCTCCATTGCTCTGGACTGTTGACCCTAAGTACTTAAAATCCTCCACCTTCTTGATCTCTTCTCCCTGTAACCTCACTCTTCCACTTTGGTCCCTCTCATTCACACACATGTACTCTGTCTTACTGCGGCTAACCTTCATCCCTCTCCTTTCCAGGACAAACCTCCACCTCTCTAGCTTCTCCTCCACCTGTTCCCTGCTCTCACTACAGATCACAATGTCATCTGCAAACATCATAGTCCATGGAGATTCCTGTCTAACCTCGTCTGTCAGCCTGTCCATCACCATAGCGAACAAGAAGGGACTCAGAGCTGATCCCTGATGCAGTCCCACCTCCACCTTGAACTCCTCTGTCACACCTACAGCACACCTCACCACTGTCTTACAGTCCTCATACATGTCCTGCACCGCTCTAACATACTTCTCTGCCACTCCAGACTTCCTCATACAATACCACAGTTCCTCTCTGGGCACCCCGTCATAAGCTTTCTCCAGATCTACAAAAACACAATGCAGCTCCGTCAGGCCTTCTCTGTACTTCTCTATCAACATCCTCAAAGCAAATACTGCATCTGTAGTACTCTTTTTTGGCATGAAACCATACTGCTGCTCACAAATGCTCACTTTTGCCCTTAGTCTAGCTTCCACTACTCTTTCCCATAACTTCATTGTATGGCTCATCAGCTTTATTCCTCTGTAGTTGCCACAACTCTGCACATCTCCCTTGTTCTTAAAAATGGGCACCAGCACACTTCTCCTCCACTCCTCAGACATCTTCTCACTATCTAAGATCCTGTTGAACAACCCAGTCAGAAACTCTACTGCCACCTCTCCTAGACACTTCCAAACCTCTACAGGTATATCATCAGGACCGACTGCCTTTCCAGTCTTCATCCTCTTCAGTGCTCTCCTCACTTCATCCTGACTAATCTTTGCTACATCCTGGTCCACAGCAGTCACCTCTTCTAGTCTTTGTTCTCTCTCATTTTCCACGTTCATCAACTCTTCAAAGTACTCTTTCCATCTTCCCATCACACTGCTGGCACCTGTCAATAGACTTCCATCCCTATCCTTAATCACCCTAACTTGCTGCACGTCCTTCCCATCTCTATCTCTCAGTCTCGCCAACCGGTATAGATCAGTCTCTCCCTCCTTACTGTCCAACCGAGCATACAAGTCATCATAAGCTTCTTGTTTGGCCTTTGCTACCTCTACCTTCACCTTACGCTGCATCTCCCTGTACTCCTGTCTACTCTCCTCAGTCCTCTCAGTGTCCCACTTCTTCTTAGCTAACCTCTTTCTTTGTATACACTCCTGTACCTCCTCATTCCACCACCAAGTCTCCTTATCTACTTTCCTTCCAGATGACACACCAAATACTCTCCTACCTGTCTCCCTGATCACATTAGCTGTAGTTGTCCAGTCATCTGGAAGCACCTCCTGACCACCCAGAGCCTGTCGTAACTCCTTCCTAAAGGTCATGCAATACCCTTCCTTTTTTATCTTCCACCATTTCGTCCTCTGCTCTGCCTTTGCCCTCTTCATCTTCCTCACCACCAGAGTCATCCTACACACCACCATCCTATGCTGTTTGGCTACACTCTCGCCTACCACCACTTTACAGTCACTGATCTCCTTCAGGTTACATCGTCTACACAAGATGTAGTCTACCTGTGTACTCCTACCACCACTCTTATAGGTCACCCTATGTTCCTGCCTCTTCTGGAAGAAAGTATTCACTACAGCCATTTCCATCCTTTTTGCAAAGTCAACTACCATCTGTCCTTCTGCGTTCCTCTCCTGGATACCAAACCTGCCCATCACATCCTCATCACCTCTGTTACCTGCACCAACATGTCCATTGAAGTCTGCACCAATGACAACTCTCTCACTTCTAGGTATGCTCTGCATCACTTCATCAAAGTCCAACCAGAATTTCTCCTTCTCCTCCAGCTCACATCCTACCTGTGGGGCATACCCACTAACAACATTGAACATCACACCTTCTATTTCTAGCTTCAGACTCATCACTCTATCTGACACTCTTTTTACCTCCAGGACATTCCTAACAAACTCCTCCTTCAAGATAACTCCTACTCCATTTCTCTTCCCATCTACACCATGATAGAACAACTTGAACCCTGCTCCTAAACTCCTAGCCTTGCTACCTTTCCACCTGGTCTCCTGGACACACAGTATGTCTACCTTCCTCCTCTGCATCATGTCGACCAACTCTCTACCTTTTCCTGTCATAGTTCCAACATTCAACGTCCCTACTCTTAGTCCTATACTCTTGGCGCTCCTCTTCTCTTTCTTCGTGCGAACGCACTTTTCTCCTCCTTCGACCAACAGTAATCCAATTTCCACCGGTGCCCTGTAGGTCAACAGCGCCGATGGCGGTCGTTGTTAACCCGGGCCTCGACCGATCCGGTATGGAAGTCATAGGTTTGATTCGCATCTTTGATTTGGCAAAAGTTTTACGCCGGAAGCCCTTCCTGACGCAACCCTCTGTATTTATCCGGGCTTGGGACCGGCACAATAAGACACTGGCTTGTGCCCTCTTGCGGCTACATTAAGTCTCTATACTTGTTCCATGACAGAAATTTTTTATGTTAATCAAATGTCAAGAGTGTGCTCAGGCATCATCTAGTTTCGCTCTGTGTGCAGGAGCATTAGCATGGAATGCAGACCAATTGTCATCAGGAAGTCGTGATCGCATGATTCTTCAGAGAGACATGCGAACCCCTCCACTCCAGTCAGAGAGACGGCTGCAGGGACACAGACAGGAAGTGTGTGGTTTGAAGTGGAGCACTGACCATCAGCTACTCGCTTCTGGTGGTAACGACAACACGGTACAGTTAATATTGCGATTGAAACTGCCTCTCTTTTTGCATTTTTTCAATGTATTTATTGATGGTTCTTGTCGTCTCAGCTACTGGTTTGGAACCATGCCTCACTGAGTCCTGTGCAAACATACACAGAGCACCTGGCGGCAGTGAAAGCCATTGCCTGGTCTCCCCATCAGCATGGCCTGCTAGCCTCAGGCGGTGGCACGGCAGATCGTTGTATACGATTTTGGAACACCCTGACTTCACAGCCATTGCAGTGTATGGATACCGGCTCTCAGGTCTGCAACCTGGCCTGGTCCAAACACGCTAATGAGCTGGTAAGTATCTTCAGAGACACACAGGAATCAATGGAGAGGCTGATTATAGTCCAGCATAATGCCAAGCATATTTAGCAAATTATTCATAATAGTTTCACCAAATATGATATATATACTAACCCACCAAAAATTATTTTATACTTTTTAATATTTTGATTTTACTGCTACCAATTTTAAGTAATCTCTACTCTAATGAAGGGGAAGCTATTTATATTTCGATTATATTTTTTACTGTAATATGTGGTGTGTTGGGGGGATATGTCATCGTCTTTCTGTTTTTTTTGGCGCAATGTAAAATGTACATTGGAAAACTAACAATCCACAAACAAGTCTGTTTGCAGTGATATGTAAAATAAGTCTCACAGAGCTCGGTATGATTTGTTAGGAATGAATCATATTGCCTTTTTTTTCAGGTGAGCACTCATGGCTACTCACAGAACCAGATCTTAGTGTGGAAATATCCAGCTCTCACTCAGGTTGCCAAACTCACAGGACACTCCTACAGAGTGCTCTATCTGGTCAGTTTTCTCTCTGATGAGAATGTGATTGTGTAGATTATGTAGCTGGAAATCTTTTATGAACTTTTTGAATTATTATTGTTTTAGGCCATGTCCCCAGATGGTGAAGCGATAGTGACAGGAGCTGGAGATGAGACCTTGCGCTTCTGGAACGTATTCAGTAAAACAAGGTCAACAAAGGTGAGAGAATATTTTAGGGAAAATCATTGTATAATTAAAGACCCGTTCATTATTACAATTACATTTTATTTTCTGTTTCTTGTGTTTCAGGAATCTGTATCAGTTTTGAATCTATTCTCCAGGATACGATAACTTCGAGTAAATATTAAAACTCAAAAGCTTGAGTGGACTCCGTTATCACTACCAGATCAATCATCAATATGGTGCAAAGGACTTTCAGCACAACCCAAGCATCTTGTGACATGTTTTCATGGAGTAAATGACTGCAAGAGCTACTGAGCAAGTTTAATTTTCCCAGGCTAACACTTTTTTTCTGCCCTTATTATGAATGTAGGGTTTTTAAAAACTTCTTTTTTTTTTTTACATTAAAAAACTTGTATGTTAATTGGAGAAATTACAAGTCTTGATTAGAAATTTAATGACTGTTTTCATTGTTGGAGAATCAGAAAAGTGGTGAGAGCTTTTCAGTTTTTGTTGCGCTCAGGTTTTATTTATTTGATGTTGCAGTTGCAATTGAGGAAAAATGTACCATTACAGGTACATGTTTTGATTGCAACATAAAAACATATTGTCATCACCTACTTAAGCCTTTATGTATGTTCACCATGCATACTGTGATCATTGGGGTATTAATGATGAGAAGGGTTTTCTGCAGTACAGTAATGCAGTTTTGCTTGTGTTGACAGAAAGTCTAATGCTGTGCATCTAGACATACTGTATACTACACAGTTGATTCTTTGTAGTAAAGAGAAAGATAAAAGCTGAACTGGAAAACCAATTATCTGATGTTATGTACATTTTTTGCCATTATAATATATATCATTATGGAGATAACGGCGTTAGACGTTTAGCTGCATCTCAAAACTAGAACCAATGCAGTCACATCCCCTTTGTTGCCTGAGTAATGTGCTTTTTGTTTCATCTTTCTGCAACGGTTGCCAAGATATTTGGTGGACATACTAACGGATGAACACTGACAATTACAATTACTGACAATTAGTTCTCAATGGGGTTTTGGTCGGAATTCCTTCCTGGATATTCCTGGTTCCTTCTTAACCACGTGACCAACTCGAGTATATCTACGGCATAAACCCATTCATGTTGCAGTGACAACCAGAGGCGGCGCTGCCTCAAATGGTAACCGGAAGCTGAACTTGGATCGTCAGTCCACTGAAGGCTAGACCCACCCTACTCTGCCTCAGATTGGCTAGAACTTATCTTGAGTCAAGTTAGGTGTAGCTGTAAGTGATGATTGGTTAGAAGTACTTTATGAAACTCAGGGTACACCAATGATTGGTCGAGTAGGGCGGGCTATGACGTGGTCAATAGAGATCGTATATGTGCTAATCGGATACAAATAAAAGGGCGGGAAATTGAAAGCTTGAGAAGTTAACGTCAACAAAAAATATCACGGAGTTATTTTACGGGTATGAACGTGAATCTTCAATAGCAGCGTAAGTTCAGATAATTCTTCCATGTGTCGCTGGATGCGAAGTATAGCAGTCTGTTGCTAGCTTGCTAATTCCAGTTGTTGAACGTGTGCGTTCTTTCAGGATGGCGGACAGAAATCTTGTGCAGCAGTTGAAACTTTGGGCGACGGATGAGTTCAATCTACCCTTGGACAACCTACCAAATGACAGCTATTTTAAAACGTAAGTCCATGCTCGGCTGCTCTTTCCCTATTGTCAGTACTTGAAGACATACCGTTACACGATTGATTCTTGACTTGGCATGATTGACAAGCTCACCCCCAGTGCATTTGTTTCCTAGGCTCTGTGTTGGTACCGGAAAGTCAATATGGAAGTATGTCATCCAACACGTTTATCAACAGAGGTTGTTCTTCTATTCCTTTCCAATTCATAATTTAACTTCAATTGTCTTTACATTGATTTACTTGAAGTTAGAGTATTGTTGGTTTCCTCCTGTATGACATCCCAGAGGTTCCTCACGACTTCTTTTTCTGATCGAACTGCAAACGCATGACCTACATAATTACTCTGGACTCAAATAAAATCCAGTTGTCCTCTCTCTAATTCTGTTTTCACAGGAACGTGAAGATCATGCGTGGAAATGTCCATTGGTATCCTTTCTAGCTCAAATCAAAAATGTGAAAGCTGCCAGTGTCTCAACACCAACCACATTAATATCACGTGGTGTTTTTATATGGTTGATTTAAGGAGTTTACGTACTTGGGAAGATGATAGCAAGCATCTTGTCAATATTGCTTTTATGTTATGTTGTTCCAGAATACTATCTACCACCCTAACATATGCATATATAGAATTTTGGCAGCCTTTACTGTCATTATATATCAGTAAAGGCTGTAGGGCCATCATTCGTATAAGCTACACTGATCCATGATTGTAGCTAGAATTTTTTTTCCTTGGTTCTTTTTAGCTCTTTCTCAATGGTCATCATTGCTTGCATATAAAGGAAATCAATTTAAACATTCCCTCTTGCTATGCTGAGTATTAAGCAGTATGTAACCACTTTAGCAACCATGGCCACTGTATGTCTTGTATTTCCTTGACATCATGATCTCCAAGGTACAAGGTTCTTCAAGACAAAGAGGTTGGCTGCAAATTAAATTCCCAACATGTTTTATTTCAATTTCGCAATTACCAACTGAATGTCATCATTGTTCACAGAAAATCATATCAACACTGATAGAACAGGGAGAGTTTTTAGTGGTTGTTTTCTGATTATTTGTGCATGCTCAGCTGACACAGGCTGAGGCGCAGAGTGAGGCTGCTAAGCAGAGAGAACTTCAGAAGAAAATAGAGCAGCTGAGAGCTGAAATCAGTCATCTGGACTCTCAGATCAGTGAAACAGAAGAACAGCTGGCTACTCAAGGTTCGTCCATTACACACACTAGGTTTGTGCTATTTGTTCACTCTACATTACTCTTCTAACAGTTAATTTGTTTACATGTGGTTTTCTATTTTCATTGTTTAAAATAATCTCTCAAACCAGCCTTTTCTCTTGTAACAAATAGAGCAGTCCATCCGTGGTACCTGGGCCCAGGTGGAGGATAGCCGACGTAGAGAGCTGCTCTTGCAGGCCTTCAAGCAGCGCTGCATCGTGGGCCAGAAGTTCCTCTCAGATGAAACACTTAAGATCAGCAGGCACTGCAGGGAACTGGAACAAATGGCCAGGTAAGGCATAACATTGACAGATTCAATGTATTAAAAGGGCCTGTGACCTGATCTTTTATATATGCAAATTAATACTGAATGCAAATAAAATCTGTGGTGTGAATTGCAGGAAGGCAGAGACTGAAGTACTGTTTGACAATATGCTCTCCAATAGTTGTGAAAGTGACAACTTAAACTTTAAATCTGCAGCTGAGGCACAGGTCCTGGTAAGAGCTACAAGAGTTTGGTTTCTGTTTATCTGACTGGAGTCTGACAGATGTTGTGTCAATGTATTGTTAATAGTAATTTTACATGTGTCACTCAGAAAGTCCCACAGTGGCAAGTGACAAAAAATACTGAGTCTAAAATCACTCCCTGAGTTCCATAAGACACAATAACACAAAAAACAATCATCTATTGCACATACACATTATGATAACATTCAAATACTTTTAAGTTGCTGTATGTGAGTTATAATTTAGCCTCTGGCATCTCAATCTGCTATTCACTACTATCACAGCAACACTTGGACTTGTAAAGCATTGATTAAGAAGTAAGGGATGAGTGAATCTATTTTTCCATCTTAGATTAAAAGCAGCAGTGGATTAGAAACTATTCATGCAAAGACAGTAGATTTAGACCCCATTGGATGTAATATAGTACATTACTGCTGAAGGAAATCATCCCATTTTATTTTTTTTATTTTAGCGCGAAGTGAGAAATCTGTGTGATGACAGGGTTCATTTCTATCAGTCTTTACAAGAGAGTGAACTGAAGACCCCAAGCTCTTCAGCCAAACAGTAAGGGCTGCAGTGTATTCTATATTTGTAAAAATTTACAATTCTTTCAAAATATCTGCATTCTTTTTTCTTTTTCTTTTTTTTTAAAGAATCACTGCTCACAAATGTTTCTTCTCAGGATGACACGTGAACAAAGGACTGCTATGTTTCACCTCTGGTTGAGTGCTGTAGAGGTTGGAATATTTTTCTTTAGACTTTTTGGTCAATATGATCCGTTTGTTATTGCTTTGGAATAACTTGTTATTGCTTGTGATTTCATCAGAGCCTGTTGGGTTCTTATCCTCCAAACCATGTTCTGTCATCACTGAAGTATTTAGCTTCTAGAGAGCAGAAGGAACTGGAGGAGAAACTCGTTTCTCTGGATGTGACTCAGGATGTGACAGCACTACAGTAAACTTACAGTTCTCTCCTTAGTTAAAATTATAAAACTCAAATTTTCAGCATAAGAAGTTAAATCTGTCATTCTAATTGTAGCTTCCGCTATGAAAGCAATCACCTGCTGGATATGTCAGCAGAGGAGGATGACGAATTACCATCAGTTAAGACCCTCTTACAGGTACTAAACACATTCAAACACAGGAAATGTAGAGTTCAATAAAACATTGTTATGCCTTTACTTACAATTGTTATACATCTTTTCTTCCAGGCTGCTTGGGAAGAGGTGAAGAAGACTTTGGTGGATCTGGCCCAAACTCGCTCCAGAGTCCAGCCGCTCCGACAGCAGCTGCAGGCACTTAAGAAGGAGGCTGAACTGGAGGTGTCTGGTACTGGGGACGAACTCCAAAATGACACCATGTCGGTGTAAGTCCATTCTTTCTAGAGTTTCATGATGAGATTCTCACAAGCATAAAAACTGGTTTATAGAGGGAGCTCAGTGCTCTACAGTAAAGATTTATCAACTGAAAGCTGAACATTTCCTTTAGTTTCTCGTTTGGATCTTCTTCGGTTTCAATCAAATATTTTTTTTTGGGATTTGCTTAATAACGGTAATTAGTTTATAGATAGATATTGACTCAAATAAAAAAACTTGTTTTAAATGGTTTACTTTTTTCTGTCTTTTTTTTGTTAGATCGGCCCTAGAGGTGGAGCTCCAGTGTGTGATGAATGCAGTGATCAGAGATTTTATCAGAGACTGGTGTATCAAACTTGATCAGCATGCCAGAAGCCGACAGGAGACACTTAAGAACCTTCACAGCCAGTGGCAGAGGATCCTTGACTTCAGACAACTAGTAGTGAGTCAAAAGATACACATTTATTGCAATATATATATATATATATTATATATATATATATATATAATTATAATATCATATTATCAAAAATAGATCATCAAATCACATTTCGCTGTTTTCTTCAGATTCTCAGGCAAGAGCATATCAGGGAGCTGATTCAGGGAAACTCCTCATCAAAGACAGAGCTGATGCGCCTGCACACAGAGGTGGGTATAGTCTCTAACATCTGTATAAAATCTAAGCCTGTATAAACACTAAATAAAAAAAAAACTCTTGGCAATAACTATACCTCTCTGTCTTAACTCAGTTACGGGAATTTGTCCAGGACAAATTGGTGCCACAGTTTACACATGTTACCACAACATCCAACAGTTTAAGGAATTCCATTTCTAGGGAGGCCAAAAGGTTTGGAATGGTTTCACTTCTTGCTCTGGACCGTAGGACTGTTGAAGGGTGAGAACAAGTTAACTTGTTACTGAAGTAGTAGACCTACTGTAGAGTTCATTTTTCAAACTTAGCATTTCACATTCAAGTAGCGATATTTGTGTTACCAACACAGGCTTTCCTTTGCTGTTGTTCTGAGATTCATCACATTTCATGATCAGCTTTGAATTTATACAGTATAGACAGACATGCAGGAGAAGGAATCTCGTGAGATGAGTGAAGTCTTGAGAAATGATCCTTCATCAGTAGTACATATATGAGAGTGATGGTACATCACAAAGACATTTTAATCAAATCTTAATTACTGTAAGTGGTGACAACTCTTGAATGATAATACAGAGGTCATAGTTTCTCTGTATTTACAGATCTGAAAGAGTCCCTGCATCATGGTTGTCCATCAATCGCTTGCAGTCTCCAAATTTCAGCAGCATACGTCAGAGTCTGGTATTCCCATTGTACAGGGTGAGTCTGGGCATATAAAACAAGGTGGTGTAGTGTTTATAATGTATTTTGGTTTCAGCAATTGCTATTTTTGCCAGTGGTCACTTGGAGTGTAGGCAGAATAAAACATAGTGAAAGATCCTTAATATTCACCAATCAGTGGTTGATGAGTCAGTTTATAATCAGTTAATATCCATCCTTTTGTAATCCTGTACCCACTGTTGGAATAAACCTGTAGCCAGCTGTGATAGATTTCAGCGACCTGTGACCCGCAAGGCAGATAAGCACCTGTAGACGAGGCGATTGTAATCTCTTCTACACAAAAAAAGATGGATGGATAAACTGTGTATATAATTTTATATCGTTAATTAGAATTACTTGCAGATACTTAAATTCTTTTTATATAAAAATAAGCCAGCCAATGTACCAGCTGCCTCAGAATGTTCTTTCAACTCCACAACCTCAGAGTACTTTTTTGTTTTATTAACTATCCACAATCATTACAATGGCCAGATCTCTGTCATCTCACTAAGTAGACAAAAAGTAATATCCATAAAAACACATTTTACAGCACAGAGGCACAACACTAGCAGCTTTGTAGTTTCTCAGGTGCTGGTTTCCAGGTTTGTGGTGTCTAGGGCTAAAATAATTGTACTGTATAGCTTTTGCTTTAATATAGCATGTATTTCATTTAATAGATTTTCTTCTTCTTTTCTCCTTTTCTTAACAATGACTTTCACTTCAGGCTCCAGAGGAGTTGTGTACCCACACACGCTCCCTGCAACTTCAGCTGCGTTTTCTCAAGCAGGTACTGAAACTTCACCGTGATACTCATCGGAAAATACAGATGGAAGCAGAGATGCTGCATGCGTCAGACCAAAAAGGTAATCAGGAATTGTTTTAGAATTATACCTTTATCATGCTTAAACTAGACTGGAAGAACTGCTAATTTGGCTTCTTCTTCTTACACTGTATGTGATCTATAAAGTACTTTTCCAATCGCAAAAAGAAGTCTGTAAATGTTTGTTCAATTTTAGTAACAACAAAAGTACTGTTTGCCTGCTATGTACCTTTTAGCTCTGCTGTCCAGGGTTGTGGAGGAGGATCAGCAGCTTCTTACGGCTCTGGTGCCACGAGTCAGAAGCCTCACGGAACGATGCACCCAAGGCCTTTCTTATGGGGCCCAAGTAAAGACTGCAATCTCTTACTGGTGAGGCACATTTCTGAAGTAAATAGGTTGCTGTCAAAGATGGTGACACCAAATTGAGTGTATTTATAGAGTAGTTTCTTCAAAAATGTCTCAAGTTATCTGTTTTCAGTATCTGTATTATCATAGGTTCACTTATCTATTAACATTTTATGAACCAGCTTTCATACTGAGATCTGGGGACAGCCCTCCAATGACCTTGCTTTATAGTGAACTGCACTAGGACAGTAAACCTAAGTCATCATACAGATTTTAAACAAGTCTTTTTTTTCAGACCATGCTATCTAAAACAAATCTGACATTTCAGTGAATGTGAAAGGTCATGGCTCAAACTACCTGTTAGAAGTATCAACTTTGATTTAGGTAACTATTTAGCTGATTCCTTTAGTTTGTTGCCGTAGTGGAGTCTATATGTAACTGAGTGTTATTAACAGATTGTGTTGCAATTTCTATACTTCTTGTCAATTTGAATGATTCTGCTCATACAGCAATTGTAAAGAATAGACCTGAGCTTAGTTTTTATTGGTCTGATTCATAAACAATGGAACAAAACCATGAATAGAATACCGAGATATTTCTTACTTTTGGTAATGACATATTTTGTCATCAAAGTCCTCCTAACATTTGAATATGCTTTATACTGCATGAGCTGAATTCAGGTATTTAGCCTTTTTTCAGACTTTTGTACTTAAAATTTTAATTGTTTTGGATTTATGCCTTTAGTGAGGAGTTCAGGCCCTGGTTTGCTGCATAACTGTTGTTTGTGTTTCCATACACTTAGGTGGGAGAGGCCTGCCCAACACGTCTTACCTGAGGTCAGCAAAGGAGGACTGACTTACCAACAGTGGCTACAAAGGTGGAAACTTGCTTCCAAAGCCTCTTAGTGGAATGCATTGTAGGTTAAAAACAAAAAAGACAGACTTTACAGTAACTGTTTTAGTGATGCACCATATGCGCTAGTTTTACCTTGAAAAAATAAAAAATTATTCATGACTGAATAACACTTCATATTTTCTCACTCATCAGTCCTTTTGATGTTTTTCTATGCACCATTTGTTTCTGTTTTCCTTGAAACCCATTCTAACAAATAAACAACTTGTTTAATCAGCCTCTTGGTCATGCATTAAACCAGCTAAATCATTACGTGTTGCTCACACAAACACTGAATGAGCTGCAGATCCGTGTGTGGAAGAGAACATCGACTCCAGTCCAGTCTGAACTGTTCTACCGCTCTGCACGGAGGAGCGTTCCTTTGTAGCAGAGAAGGGGGAGTGGAGTAAACTGATTCTAGTGAACTCGGCTCCTCCCACCTCTGCGCATGCGCAGTTCAGCTTTCCTCCTTTAGTTTTTTTTTTTTTTTTTTTTTTTTTCTTTTTTTTTTTTCAATTTTTCACTCCTACTCTGGCTTCCGGACGCCAAGATAGAACACTGCCGCCGAATTTAAAGAGACAGTTGATAGTTATTTTAAATAACGATATACGGGAACCATTGTCTCTTAGGTTATATTCCAACGTTCCCGCATGTGGTTGTTTTAATTCGACGGTGATGCATAATCAAAGTCGCGGCGAGTAGCAGCTTGTCTGTCATCAGCCTCCACTGCTGGGTTTCCCGTCCCTTTGCGCTGTACCGAGACTGTCCAGCGAAGCAAAGTAGGGGTTGCTTGCTGGCAGGCTGGCTTCCCGACCGAGAGGAAGGTTTGTCGGCTAGCCAACAACTGGAGGTAACACCGAAGCTTCCTTCTCAAGTTGTGGTAGCGGCTCTCCAGCCTCCTGTCGCCGGGATAATGGCGAAGATTCAGGCGCACAGCACCGCGAAGCAAATAAACCAAATTCAAGACAAGCCTTACGTTATAACACAAAAGCAAGTGCAGCAGCAGCACTTCCAGAAGCTGAAGGTAAGAAGACAACGAACACGACAAGGGAAAAGTACCTGGGAGTCACAACCATTTTGTTCGACGGGTATTTGTGTTGAATTGGAGGCTTTTTCTCCCTTTACGGCCAGAGGAGTGAAAGGATCGGCTGACTAACGTCAGTCAGCTCGCTGGCCTATTAAAAGTAATTCATTGCCAAACAACATTGACATTCGAGATTAGATTTAGAAGCTGCATTTAATTAATGAATATGTGAGTGACGGTGGAGTTGGAGGTAGTTGCTTATTTAGGATGTCAGTAACGGCTGCGGTGTTAAACGGTAAGTCAGACGCAGACTGAGTGAAGTTCCTCCTTGTTGGTTTTTTCAGCCACCCCTGAACAAAGTGGAGGACGACAGCCAGGCTAGCCAAGAACGGCTATTTCAGTTGATTAGCAGCTCCATTACACGTTTCTTTGTTATCGCAGTGTTTGGACTGTTGTCAGACTATTTTACCGAAACCACACTCTTGGTTGTGTCCGAGCTGTGACTATTAAAATGTGTGCATGGGTAGGTGTTGTAAGGTTAAGAGTTATTATCGCTGTTTGCTGGCTAGCGTTAGCTCGAGCAGCCCTCTGGATGTGGACTGTTTGACTATGCTTTGTGTGCACACACATTCTGTTCTGATCGAACCAGGCTTTAATATTATGAATAAAGAAACGTGAGCTACAGCTGACAATCGCTTTTCCGTATATTGGCCCATTTCTATATGTATTTATCGGTGACTTCAGATGTTCCAGCCCGTACAGCTAACTAGTACATTTGTTGATGGAACACTTGAGTTGACAATGGAGGAGACAAACATTGCCTGTGACCTATTTATATAACTTATTGTACAAATAGTCCCGTTTGACATACAACATATTTTGCGATGCAAATATTTTCTTTTTGTTGATGTCACTAGTGGAAATTTGATTGCAGGTTACAGTACATAAGAGACCCCATGTAGCATTAATACATTGATAGATTCCTGTTTAGCATGGTTTAGAGTTTAAGATCATTGCTAGAATCAGGATGTTTGCCTAAAACCCCCTCTTGGGGTCCCTGTCAGATTGTGTATTGTGGTGCAATGATTCTCTGTTCTCTCTCTCTCTGTGCTTAGGTTGAAGATGCTTTGTCATATCTGGACCAAGTCAAAATTCGTTTTGCAAACGACCCTGGCATATACAACAAGTTTCTGGACATCATGAAGGAATTCAAATCACAGAGGTATGAATGCAAAAAGTTGCTTAATTTTGGTAATTATCAGTTGGATGTTTCTTAAGCAGAATGATGGTGCATGTGTGCACAAGATTACATTATGGTGCAAAACATAAATAGAATCAACTGCATAATTAAAGGCATTTATCAGTGAGAAATACATCTCAAATACATTATCTCGTGATTAGAAGAAAGTTGTAAACAAGTCAGTTATTGTTTATGTGTCAATATTCCAAACTCAAATGTATTTGCTGATGTTCTCCTTCATAGCATTGACACACCTGGGGTGATAAATCGTGTTTCACAACTTTTCCATGGACACCCCGACCTAGTCTTGGGCTTCAATGCTTTCCTACCACCGGGATACAGGATAGAGGTCCCCAAGAATGGGGTGGCTTTCCTCCAGTCTCCGTTCTCTACACAGGTGAGATGTCCATTTTACACTTGAAGTTATTAAGTTTTCACAGCTGTACTCGTCTCTGCTCGCGACAAGCTCACAGTGTGCCGACGGGTATTATTATATCAATTGTGTTTTGTATTTAACTTTTCCCATTTGGATAAAATTTCAGTTATCGGCTCTTCTTCAGGAAAAACACCAGATTTGTTATCTGATTAGTTTTTAATCAAATTTCGAAAGACATGGTGTCATTATCTAATTAATTTTGGCCGTTGGAGAGTCACCTTTCAAAATAATTCAACTTTAAAATTGAGTTTAAGATTCTAAACATGTCTTTCTAGGGTTTAGTGTGCTTCTCCAGGTGATGTACAGTACACAGTGTCTACAATAATTTAATACGTAAATATGAGAAAAGATACAGAATGTCCCCACCAAAATATTTGAATAAGCTCACTTGAAAAAGTCTCACGCTGTCACCAACTCCACCCACTACCTGTCAATCAAGCGCCCAACCAATCACGGCGCATCTGCCAGACCGAATCATGTGAACAATATGGCGTAAGGCATCTGCTATGTTAGGAGAAGAAATAACTAAACATGGACTTCCCTTGATTTCAGAGTGTCATAACTGTTCCAACAATGTTCATATTTTTGAGCAGAGAGTCCAAACAGCAGGAACGACACAGCAAACGGCAACAAATTCTGAGTGAAACCAGCTGGCTCGCACAAACAGTCTGTCCAGCTATGGTTTCCGTGTGGAATGGGACAATCAAAGTAGTATCCAAAATGCTCCTCGGGCCTCTGACAAAAACACTCTCTAAGTTCTGTTCATGTAGTCAGCTAACAGAACTTTCATTTCTGTAAAACTCATTTTCCACTTGCTCTTTTGACAGGTGCCTTTTCCTTTAATGTTAGCTCCTTTCCCAATCTCACGATTAGTTAGCTCTCTTTCTCTAGTTAGATAGATAGATAGATATATACTTTAATGATTAGCCTGCTAACGTTCATCTACGGCTTCACAATGCCCGCCCAGCGCAATCCATGATTTGCCAACACAAAGTCCTTACCTTCACCATGTTGATTTTTGACTACGTTGGGTGCTGTTGGTTTATAATACCAATACATTTATTTTCAAATGTTTGGCATGAAGTCTGATATTATTGTTTTATCGTGGAATTTCCATGGTTTCCCACTAGTAGTATATATTGTATTATTGGAAAACACCATAGTTTGAAAATGATTTAATGTTATTGGGCAACCAAAGGATCTACTGGTGTCTGTCATACACACAGGATTTCACCAGTTGGCTTTAAAACAGAGTTTTGTCATTTTGACTTATCTCTAAATATGGTTGTGATTTAAATTTTTCGACCAAAGCTGTTGTTCTTAAAGATCTGTATTTAATTTCACACAATATTCAATAAAATGTGATCTTGGATTGAAACTTTCCTATATACCAGTGTGATTTTACTGAAGGGCAGCAGATATTGCTGAAAGTAGTAGCTTTGTCCAGAGCCACCATCTATTTATTTTACTGCTCATTATATGTGTTGGCTTAATTTCATTCGTTCATTCATTTTCTTGTAGACGAGACAAATAGTCTCGTCATTTTGCTGTAGACCAATTCACCGTATTTTTGGAGGTGGGAGGAAGTCGGAGAACCTTGAGAGAACCAACACAGACACAGGGAAAACACACACATTGCACAGAAAGGAATGGAATCTTTAAAATTGAGTTTCAGAGTGCGTAATGTTTTTTTTTCACCTCAATCTTATTTTTTCTTTAATTCTATTCTACAGAATTACACTTGAGGATTTTGATAGTCATTTATTTGAGTATCAGATTTTAGAGACTTTAGACTTCATTGAGCAAGGGCGTAATTTCAAATGCAGCGCCCAAATCCAGCGAGGAATTCCCCTCTGACATAAATTGATGCAACTTTTATTTGGGCTTTGTGATGTCTCCAAATCAGCGTCCAATTTTGTAATGATGTATAATTTTTACCACAATGACAGTTAACAATTATTTTACTGGCAATTCAATGTCACCCCTGTTTACTGAAATCAGGCCATATTGCATGCACCTTTGTTTCGAGTGACAGCAGGCTGCTGCTGTTTGGACATGGTGAACGTTTTTAACAGGACAGTTCAGTAGCTGACACTTTGTAGAAATTATGAATTGAATCCAACAACGTGAGGAGGACTAAGGTTGTTGGAGTTTGTAAATGTTAGTTTCAGTACATATTTTGTGTAATTTCCCAGCTCTACCACTAAGCATCAGGCTTAACTTCTTTCCACTGTTTTTAATCTGTCCAGGTATCTCCAGGCCAGCTGGGGAAGAATCTCACCAGCTCTACAGTAACCACAATCTCAGGTAGTGCCTCTGCTGGGCAAAGTGACACTGGACCTGCCCAGACCGCTGAAGTTAAACCTCCTTCAGAACCTCCATCTTCATCAGCCCCAGCTGGCCCTCCACAGCCTCCAAACAGACTTTCTCTTCCCCTGACTAGTAGAGAAAGCCAGAATCAGGCAACCACCTCTTCTGTATCCCCACCTGCCCCAGAGTCGAGCCCCGTGGAATTCGACAGTGCTATCAGCTATGTTAACAAGATCAAAAACCGTTTCCTGGACCACCCAGAGATCTACAGAGCCTTCCTCGAGATACTACACACATATCAGGTACTGTACAGATACATTTGGTAATTTGAATACATTTTTAGCTCCATATTAAAATAAAATGTCAGCAGAGTGGTTTTCTAGTTACTGAGTTTTAGTCAAAGTACCTTTGCTCCCTCTAAATGTTTTTGTTTTAATTTGAGCAAAGTAGGGGACTTTATAAATGTCTTTTTGGTATTTTCAGATTTAAAAAATGTAAAAACAATCAATAAAAAAAAACTTACGTAAAAGGTCTTGATGTAAACATGCAAGATCAGAGAAATTTTGCTGTGTGCAGTCAAAAGGATGCAGAAATGTTTCTGTCCAATCAGTCCGGTGGCATTTACAGTGAATCTGCAGTATTCTTAACCAGAATAATTATGCTATGAAAACCTGACTGTAACATACTACTGAACAGAATAAACTGTCTTTGCTTGTGGCTAAACAATGAACCAGTAAGTTTGCAAATGCAACAAATCAAGATAGAACTTTGCAAATCATTTTTTATTATTCCCTAGTTAAATGGCAAGAATTTCAATTCTGAATTTGTCAGTCATACTTTTAATTTAGCTACATTCACACCAACCACTAAAAGCCAGTCTGTAATTTACTTTTGTCCATTCTCTTGCTTGGCCACACTTGGCCACTTCTGTCACTCCTCTGCCGGTGTCCTCTTTGGTCTGTCGTGGTG
Source organism: Antennarius maculatus (assembly GCA_013358685.1). NCBI lineage: Eukaryota > Metazoa > Chordata > Actinopteri > Lophiiformes > Antennariidae > Antennarius > Antennarius maculatus. Next base: position 6,577,529 of record CM023610.1, on the reverse strand, counting down.
TCCCCAGATGCTGTGTTGAACATCATTCAGTTGTCTGCTTCCTTTGGTCCAGCGCTGGTGGTCACTCCTCTCCATCACCATTTTTCACTGTGTCCTTCTCCATCCTAGAGAGGATCATGTACCTATCTCCACCTGATACTCTGATCAGAGTCATCTGTCTGCATGGCTAACAGCGCTTCTTCACAGCCACATTTAGCTGCAGCTATGCACTGCTTTCAGGAAACTCCCCAATCACAGGGGGTTGAGGCAAAATAGTCAGAGATCATCAGAGGGAATGCATAACGATTTCTCTTAAATATGATTCACTTGATATCAAGTGTTAGTCCTATTTACTACCCAAATTTGCACTCGTCAGAAATAATGGGGGACAAGTTTCACCATATCACAAGCTTTTATTACAATGAGAAATACTAACACAATGTTGTTTAACATGCGATTCCCTTCATTTACCCATGTACCCACCATCAGAAGGAACAACTTGAGGTGAAGGAGAGTCGAGGCAGCCGGGGCAGCAGTGGAATGACTGAAGATGAAGTGTTTTCTAAAGTTGCCAGTCTTTTCAAGGGGCAAGAAGACCTCCTCGCTGAGTTTGGACAATTCTTACCTGATGCAAAGAGATCACTGGTTAGTATTAAATCATGCCGTTTCAATCTCGATATCACTATGAGAGCAAACATCCATGAAAACTGTCAAGCATTGCTATTATGTCATTATGTCAGCAGTTTTTAAAGAAAACATTGAACCTCATAATATGACTACGTGACTTACTTACCATTATCAATGTGACAGTCCCTCAAGAAAAATATTATTTCACCATTGGCAATTTTCTTCAGGATGGCTTCAGGCTCCAAAGTTTGTCACATTCATTATCCTTCCACACAGTTTGACTTTGTTGTATCTGGTATTTAATGCATGTGATAAAACTCAAAAGCTGTGTTTTACAATGTTCAAAAAAGAAGTAAACAATTCCTGCAGATCCTCTGCAAAACTTTATGGATTTTTTCCCTGCTGCATGCCCAACCCCTCGACCAAGGTACATCCAAACCGCTTCCAATAGGTGGAAGTGCTGAGAAAACAACCCTATCTCACAATGTCAGAGAAAGATAATTAAGAAAAAGAAGATTCCTGGCTCTGTCCCTTTATTTGGATCCATTCCAAACTGAACCGTGTTCTTTCTTTGTCCAACCCTCTCCTGAAGTTTTATGAAAATCCGTCAGGTAGTTTTTGTGTAATTAAGCTGACAGACAAGCCTCCAAAACCTCCCTGGTCGAAGTACCTGTATATATACAGTGTTACCTGTCGAAATGGTTGTTACACAGGCAATAAGTGACCTTTATCAACACATCCTGTCTGTTGTTTAGCATTGCAGGATTCATGTAAACACCAACCACAACTGAATTGATATAAAACCATGACCAAAAAATGTAATGACAAAAAATATAACTTCAGAAAATTAATTCAAATAGTAAAGAGAGATATCACGTATGTAACTCTGGTCCTCTGTGTAGGACTTGGACATCTTTACCACCAGACCAGCCTGTGAGGTATGGTCACGTGACTGAAATAAGGTTTTCATATTTTGGGCAACGGTGGTGGCAAGCAAATTTTCCCCTAAGAGAGTGAATGAATTTCTGTTTGAAATGTAAAATCTGTAAGTCATACGGGTACTCCACATGACATTTCTGCTGCTCTTATCACAGTGGGTGCGTTTCTCCTTCACATTCTTACCATACAGTTTTAAATGTGGACTTTCTCTTTTTTAGTTCACAGGGAGCTCTCTGACAGGGGGGAAAGAGATGCTTAAAAGACCAGAGGAAGATGACTCGATAACCAAACAGAACAAGAAGAGGCCTCGACCCATTCTCCTGCAGCACATGTCCCCACTACTCAAGGTAAATTCTCAGTTTAGATGAACTGCATCAGAACATTTGTAACTATATCAGGGGTTCTGATAGGGGTATGCACAACAACAACCACTTTTGTGTGCCACCCTTGGCTACAACGTGTGTGTTTCCAATTGATATTGGAATTTGGTCATCTCCAGTTTTTGTGAGATGGTGGTGATCGGGGATTCCATTCAAATTCTGTTTAACACCCACACTTGAACTGTGCTAAATCAGCTGATCATTTTGTCCAAAGCTACTATTTACACAAATTGTGTGTAAAAGGAACTTGTCAATAAAAGAAGACGTGGGCTGAGAATAACATCTGTGTTAAAAGTGGGACGACTCGGTATTAGATTGGATTCATTGAGGCAAGAGACTACAGAACTATGAAGGCTTTTACCTGCCATTCAAGTAACTACAAGTGATCGCAGTGACCCAACACATGTCTGCTTCATGTAGTGAAGGAGGGAAACACCAAGCTAAACTTCAAGTACTCCTTTGAGAACCAGACCAAAACTGTCGTGTGCGTCGCTGATTTAGAATTCGTCCTTGAACTCCAAAGTATCTCAATCCCAAAACAAAATTGATTCAACTGTAGTAACTTAAGTTAAAGATCATGAAGGGTTTGTTTTTTCTATTTCAGAAAAAAATGAAGTATTCTTGTACCAAAGACCAGTCATTAGCTTCAGTGGGCAAACATGGAGTCTTGCGAGAATTTTCCTTCTTTGATAAGGTGAGGAATCATTTTCCATAGCAGTGGATATTCTTCATCCTTAGGCCACACTGCTTTTAGTCTTTTACAATTTTTATATTGTGAGTCTTATTACCACTGCTGTCTTGTATGTTTTAATGTCTATGGACTTATTGCCCTGTTGACCCTCATTTTATTAGGTTCGTCGTCTGTTTAAAAGCCAGGAAGTGTATGAGAACTTCCTGCGCTGCATCGCCTTGTTCAACCAGGAAGTTGTTTCTGGAGCAGAGCTGCTGCAGCTAGTCACTCCTTTCCTTGGGTGAGCAAACAAAGTTATTTGAATAGCATGGATGTGTCAAATGTTGGGATGAACTTATCGACGTGGAGACACACATGAAAGAAACTGATGAGGTTGGAAGCAAAATATTGTTGGATAATTAAAGCTTTTAGAAACGTTGAAGACTTTTGGGAGTATACACAGATGGTACTGATGTGACCGTTACATATGGAAGTTAATGCAGATAACCATGTTGAATCCTTGTGGGTGAGATTTCTTGGTAAATTTTTTGTTCCTGTTTTTCTCCTGATGCCATTCCTGATTTGATCCATTCCTTTGCAGGAAGTTTCCTGAACTCTACACGCAGTTCAAGTCATTTCTGGGAGACAAAGAGCTCTCTCATGCTGTGTCAGGGCTGTCAGATCGCTACATGGAGGGGGGAGGGGGCAGGGAAGTGGATTATGCCTCCTGCAAGCGCCTTGGGTCCAGCTACAGAGCACTACCCAAGACTTACCAGCAACCTAAATGCAGTGGACGCACTATCCTGTGCAAGGAGGTAAACCTGCTTTTATTTTTCTTATGGTTTTCAGTGGATCCGTTGGTGTTTGTTTCCTTTCACTTTTATTTACCATTGTGTGTTAATCCTTGAGTTTTATTGAAAGTCCATTGTCATAAAAATGATCAACAGTTTTCTTTAAAGTTTGTGATGTTTGTGTTACCATGTTAACCTTTTATTTTTGCTTTGCTGCTGTTTGCTTGAGAATTATATTGTCACAAAATGTATTCTTATGGAAAATATAACATATTTATGTGTTTTTGTAGGTCCTTAATGACACCTGGGTGTCATTCCCTTCTTGGTCAGAGGACTCCACCTTTGTCAGCTCAAAGAAAACTCCCTATGAAGAACAGCTGCATCGCTGTGAGGATGAAAGATTTGAGGTACAGCCTAACAGTTATTATAGTAAAAGTTACCGTTTGTGTGTGTGTTTTTAATGACTGTGTTCTTGTCAGAGAGGTTATAATGAGGTGCTGGTGCTCTATTTTAGTTCACGGTCCCTTTGTTAAAGTTCTATGTCTGTGACTTACAGTTGGATGTGGTTCTTGAGACAAACCTGGCCACCATCAGGGTGCTAGAGAGTGTCCAGAAGAAGCTCTCCCGTCTGTCACCAGAGGACCAAGAGAGATTCAGATTAGACGACTGCTTAGGTGGCACATCTGAGGTCATCCAGCGTCGGGCTGTGTATCGCATCTATGGCGACAAAGCTCCAGAGATCATTGAGGGACTGAAGAGGAGTCCTGCTACTGCTGTACCCGTGGTCCTAAAAAGGTCGGAACTGACTTTTGATGGCAAAATTTTTCACTGCCACAGTCAATTTAATTACTGTATTTTGATGGTAAATTTGATTTTGTCAGAGTCTCATAGAATCTTAATCTACTCCACCAGTAGAGAGGTTAACGTTAGTGATGATCTGGTAGAACTTACTTGCGTACAGAATGTTTAAGATCCTTGTATCAACAGTCGCTGATCTTTGCATGATTTGCCTGAGGGAAACCATACCTGCAACATTTTAATACATCTTTGTATATTCACTGTTCTTTGCACAGCCAGTGTGTGTTTTTACATGCTGCAAGTTTTCACATAAGAAAAGAAATAAGTTGTCATCCACAGATCCTTGCAAAGCTTTATAATCAAACAACCAAGCAGCTTAAAAACATGGATATAAGCATAACTCGTGTATGCATTTGAAAAGTCTGTATTAAAAGTGTGTGTTTCCTTTCAGGTTGAAAGCGAAGGAGGAAGAATGGAGAGAGGCCCAGCAGGGATTCAATAAAATATGGAGGGAGCAGTATGAGAAGGCCTACCTGAAGTCCCTTGACCACCAAGGAGTCAACTTCAAACAGAACGACATGAAGGCCCTCCGATCGAAGAGTCTTCTCAATGAGATTGAAAGTGTCTATGATGAGGTATAAGTATTTTATGTGTTGACCAATCACCAGAGCTTTCACGAATAATTAGATGTGGAGTTTCTGTTTAATTTTCCCTTTTTATGAATATAGTGAGAAATGTTGGGCTTAATAGTTCAGTTTTATCCATTCATGGCCAAAGTCGACATAACAATGTGGAACTCGACTCAGAATCAATATATGAATTTCTAGACTTTATAGCTTTCTTTTGCCTGTTGACTAGGATTTTGTGACATTTTGTAAAACATCAGTACAAGTGAGCATAACACTATCTGAGTTTAATTTCTTTGTAGATTTGCTTGGATTTCTTTTCGTCTTTAGTGCTGATGGCAGGGCAAAAATGTTTTTTTCCCCCTTTAAAACGTATCCGTATGCATTTTTCTGAGATCACCAATGCATTTTAAAACTGCTGATGTGTCACATCGTGTCCCTCTCCTGTATTCATCTCTTCTTCTTTGTGCATCTCAGCGACAGGAGCAGAGCACAGAAGAGGGTGGAGTCGGCCAGCAAAGTCGAAATGACTCTGGTTCAGCTTCATCCAGCGAGCCTCACATGGTGTTTACATATGAGGACAAACAAATCCTGGAGGACGCCGCCTCGCTCATCATCTACCACGTCAAACGTCAGCCAACTATCCACAAAGATGACAAGGACCACATCAAGCGCATCATCCAGCACTTTGTCCCCGACCTTTTCTTTTCACGCCGCGGCGAGCTCAGTGATACTGAAGAATGGACAGATGAGGAGGCAGAACCGGAGGAGGGAGGAGAAAGAGGAGTGGTAGTGGCGACACCAGCACCAGGAGGAGGAAATGGTACTTCTAATATTGCATTAGGAGCAGCAGCAGCAGCCTCAGGTAGTCAGCCTCAAACCCAGCCTGCCCAATCACAGTCACAGCCCCCAAGCCAACCCCAGCAGCTCAACGGAGACTCCAGGAGACGGCGCTGCAGCCCCTCCCAACCGGCAGACATGGAAGTGTCCATCACATCCAGTAGCATCAGCCAGCCTCTGGGGGCCACCTTGTCCACCGCTGGATTTACATCTGTGGAAACAGGTCCCAGTACAATCGGGGAGAAGGTAGACCTGCGTGACCCTGAAGCAGAGCACCAGAAAGACCTGGACGGCGTCTACAACCTTTTCTTTGTCAACAACAACTGGTATTTTTTCCTGCGGCTGCATCAGACCCTGTGTTCTCGACTGCTGAGGGTTTACCGACAGGCAGAGCGTCAGCTGCTGGAACACCGAGCTGAGCAGAGCAGGGAGAGGCTTCTGATGGTGGAGGGAAGAAGAGAAAAAGCATGTGACCTGGCAATGGAGCTCCGCCTCAAACAGCCCAGTAAGTCCAGCTGCCGTTCAATTCTGTCCATCTTAAAATGTTCCGATCGAAGAAATTAATTGGAGTTGGTTGAACCAGCTGCTGCATCTGATATAACATGGAAGAACGGTGTGTTTTGTTTTGTAGATCCTTGAACTATGATGTAATCTTAACCAGAAGTTAATTTACTTTCCAGAGGATTGTCAGCAATTCTCAGTTAAAGAGTTTCCATCAGATGAATCCAGTATTGTATTTTTTGTTGGCTGATTTACACGAATATCAATGCATAGCGTCAGTTTTTTAAGTACCAGAAAATTTGACAATGTCGTTGCGCTTTTGGTGGTGTGTGCATGTGAATAATGTCAGACTTCTCTGCATGCTGCCTGCATTAGAGCTCCCTGCTGAGTGAAAGTGAAGGAGCCAGAGAGCCTCTCTGTGGCTCCTACAGATTGCGAGGGGGCGTCTCTCCAAACTCAGATCAAACTGTAACGAGGCAGTGCTGATGGAGAATGAAGCAAGATTTTTTTTTTTTTTTTTTTTGCTGCATTGCATTCTTCTCACAAACTGTTTTCAGAAACATTTTTAGAGTCTGTTATGGCTGTGTAGAGAAAGTGAGTAGATGTTGTTCATCACATTTACTCTATTTGAAGTGATGAGACAAGCTTAGCTCTAAAAAGTTGTCCTGATAAAAGATCTATCATAATTCTGTTCATTGCCTAATTGACGGCTTACTTAATTTCATAAGTGTATTTTAGTGCTCTGTTGAGCTGTTAAATGAGAATCCTTCTTGCTACCTCCTTATACTGTTGCTCATTTAAATACAGATGATCCTCAACCAAACACCTCACAACACGCAGTTCAGCACCCACCAGGCAGGGTGCGTTTCTTCTTCTTCTTCTTCTTTTTTTTTTTAACAAGAAGAAACACAAATGTTTTCTGTTTGTCTGTGATTGTTTTTAAATTTTAGGCCACGTATCCATAATTACAGTGATATTTGCATCATTCTTATCCAGACAGCATAGCAGCTTTTGTTTGGTGAATTGCATTTAAATTGAAGGTATTCATGAAGGTGAAGTCAGGTTGTCCAAATCCAGCCTGTCACTACTGCTCTCCACTGGTCTTCACGTCTTTAGTACATGTTGTAACAGATGCGACATCCCTTTGCCACCACAGGTGAGGTGGAGTTGGAGGAGTACTACCCAGCCTTCCTGGATATGGTACGGAGCCTGCTGGATGGCAACCTGGACTCTGCTCAGTATGAAGACACGCTGAGGGAGATGTTCACCATCCATGCCTACATCGGTTTCACTATCGACAAGGTTATCCACAACATCATTCGACAGGTAGGAAAAGTTTGCCTTTATATTGACGACTGTTATTAGAGCACTAAAGTAAGCACACAACTTTTGTCTTGTTGTAATCTGCTCTGGCTTTGATTTTCAGCTGCAGCACCTTGTGAGCGATGAGGTGTGTCTGCAGGTGGTTGATCTTTACCTGGCTGAGAGGAAGAGGGGGGCAGCAGGAGGAAATCTGTCATCACAGTGTGTCAGAGCAGCATGGGAGACCAGCTACCAGTGGAAAGCTGAGAGAGTTATGGCTGAGGAGAACTGCTTCAAAGTGAGCACATTGTCCTAATGAATGTAGATTTGAAAGAATGTTTATTGTCAGCCTCTGTTTGAGCTGCTGCGGAAATATACTGTCAACACTACACCTGTTTTTCCACAGCATTAAATGCAGGATGTGCAAGCAAAACTCATCTCTGCTAGAATTTTTAATGATGTGCACTTTAGGATGTTGATAAGAGAGCAACTTTCTGTTGCAGATGAACCTGATAGTTTTCGTTCTTTTCACTGGTCTCAGTAATACAAGTGTACAGTAGTTAAAGTCTATGTAAGTGGAAGTGACATCAGTTGCCTACATTAAGATAGACACTGGCTCCTCCACATAATTATGTATCAGCTGACATAGTAGCAGCAGTTCTAATCTCACTGATAGGAATAATAATGAAGGATAGACTACTCTTCATCCTTGCAAGTTAAACCGTGCCAAGATTTTTTTGTTTTATTTTGTTTGTTTTCTTGGTCTGATCGTTGATAGAAAGCGGTTTTATCTGTAATGCTCTAATTTGGCTCTGCAGCCTCTTTCTGTTTGTTGCCATCAGTCAGTGGTCTCTCTGTGTCTCACCCCAACACTCTCTGATTGGTCACACATGAGCAAGAGCCTCTCAGCACTGAATAATGAAGTAGATAGAAGAACAAAGCTATAGACATCTGAAATCCATCTGTAAAACAAAAGTGAATCAGCATTTCAGTACATAACACACAGTTACATTCCAACACTGATTATTTTAGTTTTTGGCAACAGTTTCATTTTTGCGACAAATGTATAGTTTTCATTCTATTTGAATACCAATTAAAAATCACAAAGGTTGTCAACAAAGTGTGATTAATCATTGTCACGAACATCTGAATCATCATCACTTTTTTTTTTTTTTATCTACCGAGTTGACTTTCATTTGTTTACTTGAACTATTCTGCATTCTGTGTCATCAGGTGATGTTTATCCAAAACAAGGGTCATGTGACAATGACCATCGAGCTGCTGGACACAGAGGAGGCCCAGGCGGACGACCCCCTAGATGTACAGGTAAACCCACATTGAAATGCTCCTTACACATATTGACAGATCCTTTTGAAATGCATAACCTGACTTGATGAAATCTTTATTAATATTCATGGCTTAGATAAAGTCTTAAGTGTCTTCTCCCCCCAGTGTCTGTCGAGCTACATGGAGCAGTTTGTAGGAACAGAGTCCAGTCTGTGTTCTCAAGCAGAGGGCTACTTCTTTAAACCCATATTTCTGCCCAGGTAAAACACATTTAATCATTATTGTTCCTCGACATCATCATTAGCTTTAACGAATTCAGTTAAACTCACTTTAGTATAAAGTATGAGATACGTGAACACTAAAATACTGCCTGAATCCTCCTCATTGTCAGCTTATTATATAGAGCTAAATGCTGCAAAATGTGTTCAATGACATTTGTGCTGCAGAAATGTATGGTTTCATATTACTGTGTGACTGTCTTTGGGGTGTGTTAGTTGTTAGAGTTAAATGACCATGTTTCCGATGGTCTGTCAGCACCATCTGCATCAGTTACAGTACATGTAGCATTGCATTCAGTTAGAGAGAAAGAAAGTAACAAATAAAAAATGTGTGTGATCACATGACCTCCTGCATGGGCCAAGGTAAAAAAAAATTGAAAGTAAAGTAACTGTAATAATAAAATGTTTTGATGTTTCCGAGGACATTATACTAGAGATTTTTTTTTTGTTTTTTTTTTGACATTTTTTACTTTTTCCATCTTTGGCATGTTTGAAAAAGAGATTTGCTTTTTAATGGAATTTAGATTTTGGAGGAATTTTTAAAAATCCCACTTTGGGCACCATTTAGAATTTTTATACCTTTAGGCAGCATGTTACCAGGAATATCCACAGATGTGAACTACATTTATTTTACATGTGTTTTGAACCTGGAGTAATCGTGTTTATGATGGGGGATGATTGCGAAGGGGTGTTCCATCACCCCTTCATCATTGGTGATCTTCTCTTTTCTTTCTTCTGATCTTGCAAAAGTAACAATTATAGTCTAACAATCATTTATTCCTCATACCAGATGAATATTGTACTCCGGTCAGCATGTTCATGCTTCCATACATGTTAAGATCTTAACACGTTGACACCATCTTCTTCTAGAAATCTTCGTCGTTTCCGCCGATGGCAGGTGCGGCAAGTAGAGGCGATGCGCTGCAGGAGAGAATGGCACCGCCAACTGGGTGTGGAGAATGCTGGGAGTCTGGACTGTCGCTTTAAACTGAACACTCACAAGATGGTGTTTGTCATGAACTCTGAGGATTACATGTATCGCAGAGGAGCGCTGGTCAAAGCCAGGAAGGTAGGTCATTAGTTTGCTGTAGTGTTGAGAAAGTCACAGATGTGATGTGGAGAATCTGTGTGACCATGTGTGTCAGAATGATCAAACCTTGTACTTTCTGCTTGTTAAATCCTGTTTGGACGGAGCCCTGACGTTTTTTTATTTTGTCTCCCTCCAAAGTCACAACACAGAGTGGCAGCGAGCCAGCATGAACGATTTAACAAGTGGCACCAGGGCTGGCTGGCCAATCATGTCACATCGTCGGCCGAACACTCGGTGCAGAACTGGCTAATGGGCGAGGAGGAAGAGGACATGATCCCCTGCAAGACGACCTGCCTGTCGACCGAGGTGAAAGGGCAGATGGTGAACAGATACCAAGTTCATTACAGCAGTAGCAAAGCCCCAGCCTCACCGTAGGGGCCCCCGCAGAGATGGATGTACAGCGCACACACAAACACACACACACACACACACACACAAGTAAATGCATGGACTTCAAGTACATTCATACACTAAACACACGCAGACAGCTGCAGTCCCACTTCTCCACTTTCCTCCATGGCACGTTCACTCATTCACTTCCACCCATTGATGAAGAAACTGGCATAAACAAAGTGCAGACTCTGGACTGTTTACTCCAGTGAGCAGTGGGTCAGTGATTGAGTGCACAGTGAGTGACGATGTGGAGAAGAACGGACCGACACAGGCAGTGAAGTAATCAGTGAGCTCAGCTCTCATCGACGAGCTGAGATGGACACAACGGCACAAATGGAGTATCATCATTTCAGCTTCTCTGGCGACACTAAGAAGTCTGTCAGACAAAGAGGGTTGATCAGGTGAGAGGTTTTGAGATCACAGAATTTGTTTAAGAAATGTGAATGTCTGATTCTTTTTCATTTTTTAAGTCGAGCGTAGTTTTTAGCATCTAAAGCCAGAGAGCCTTCTGTTTGTTGGTTGGTTTCTGTGTGTTTATATGGAGAGAAAATGACAAAATGTGTGTGTGTTTCTTGCTCCTCATTTTGTTTGTATGCCCAGTACAGGCTGTACAACTCTAGTAAATGCATTATTACTGTATGTGCATATATATAACAGGATCCTGTATTTTTATATATGCATCTACATGAGTTGTATGATGCATCTTAAATCATGTGGTTCTTTACAGTGTTTGCTGTCAGCCAACTCTTGATGTTTCAATTTTTTTTAATTTTTTTTTGTTTTTTTTGTGTTGTAGCTACACAAGATCACACCAGGGCAACAACAAGTCCGTAATTAGTTGGTTTAATATGAATGAAGCAGTATGTATCATGTTCATGATACTAAATGTTTACTTTGTATTGTCTTTTTTTGCATACTGACATTGGAAATAAAAGCAAAATATCAGTGTTAAAATAGAATGTATAACATTTATCCTGTATCAGTTATCACAAAATAAACAAAATAGTTGTGACCTTCTTAGATGTTGACTGGCAGGTTGTTTAAGGTAAGTTTAATGTGCTGAGATTTACTTTATCGATAGATTGATTTTTGGATATATTTATGAGTAAACTATCAGAGGAGGAACTGAGTGTCATTGGGGCTTTTAAAAAAACATCAAAATTACATATTTAACTAAACAGTATTAACAGAAACTAAATTGGTGCTGAAACAAGATTATTAATGAGCGGAAAATGTCTACAGTAATTTTTTTTAATGGAATTTTTAGTGTAGTTTCATCAATTCCATATTTTTTAATCACTAAAATTGCAATATTTTTAGATTTTGGACTGTTGAAAAGTTCATATGTCAGCATGTGCTCTATTTCTAAAACTTTTATGGTTAGTGGTAAAATGCCAAAAAAAGAGATGATTAAGAGTTCCAACAGCCATCTTCAGTACCGACATTCACCTGCTGTCCTCCCTCACTGAAATCATAAAACCCCTCACCGCAGTGTTCTTCAATTGTTTTCTGTTAACCCCCCCACACCACCTCCAACCCCATAAAGAAGAAAACATTGTGGGTGGGTAGGTATGGTGTGCTTGTGCTCAGTGGAATAAAAAAACAAGAGAGGAGCCAATACTCCGTGTCCACACTCTAATAATTAGAGTGAAGCTGCCAGCTGCAATTAAACTTCATTCTGTTTCATCAATGAAAAAGCAAAAGGCAGATTTGGCTCGCCCCTTCTCCGGGGTAACACGTGCCCGCCTAATACCTCACCAGTGCGCACCACCATAAGAGGATCACTGCTGCAGAAGAGCAGCTCCTGTTGGACGGTTGAGGTGGTTTGGACATTTGTGAGGATGGAGCTGCCAGGGAAGAGGAGAAGAGGAAGACTAGTACTGATAATAAATCAGCAAAGACAAATTGCATTCCTGCAATCACTGCTGTAAAGATGAGCTCTGTACAAACAGAATTCAATTCAGTACTTTTCGGTTTCATTGCTTAAAGATAAACAAGCACATTTAATCTCACTATCAACTCCGTAAGTAACAAGTCTGGATCTCTCACACAATCCTCATGACACGTCTTAAGTACACCCAGCTGTCACACAACTGCAGTTCCACCATATTACAAACACTTTCAAAATGTCTTGTCCATCTGAGGTAAATGTGAACATTTACATCCTGTTTAGGTTTGTCTGCTGACAGATGCTGTGATCAAAAGTCTTAAAACCATCACGAATTTCATACTTCAGTCGAAAAGGACCTTTTAGTATTGACTGATGAGAGGTAAAAACGTTATTCCATGACATTACGGTTGGATGTTGATAGGCAACAAAGTTAACAACGTTTTCCTTTTGGCATTGATGTCTTTTCAGGATGATTCATCCACAGTTGCTGTAACATCATGTTACCCACCCACAGCAAGATGCTTTCTGATGTAACAGCTTGTTGAAAAAAGTTATTCTTACAATGTTGAAATATTGAACTAAACACTTTCACAAAGTGGTGGATCGCAACCCATTTTCAATTGGGAATGATTTCATGAGCCATTTGAGGACAGCCACTTTCTCAATCATGAAACTACTGTATTACCTGTGAATTAACATTCTGCCCCATCCCAATATTATTTGATTTGTTGCTGGTATAAAATTCAAAACAATCACACTAAATTACAAAAATTTAGTTGATGGGGTACAACTTTAGATACAGGATGTGAAATGTTTGCATTATTTTTTTAAACAGTGACAAACTTAAAACACTCCTATATTAATATTCTACAGAACATCTCAACAAAATACCTACAACAATCTGTGACAAACATAAAGATAATAGGTTGGAGCGGTGCAAACTTAAATGGTACACTGAAAAAAGAGTCGAGAGTCAAAGTGAGATTTAAAAATAATCATGGTTTATAAAACCCAGATATGACAAGATGAACAGTGTATACAGAAATACAAATACCATCAGGAAAAGCATCATTGAACAGTGTTTTACATTCAACATGTATAAACTACTCTGTAAAAGGATGATGGTTCAGGACTATAAGACACTGAATTATTTGTCTTTTTAAATCACATTTAGCAACATTCTGTTTTTTTTGTTTTTTTTTTAAATATCCTATCAAATTAGAACATCCATCTACCAACCTACAAGTACTATCACGTTCACCAGGATTACAGACAGGTACGAACGACATCAAGAGGGAGGGATGCACACAACAAGCACTTGAACACTATGGCATTTTCAGTAAGCAGTAAACACAAAATCATCTTTAATTTCCACCGTGAGAGAAGTGGTTTGTTTGGGCTCTTCGCCTTAATCAAGCACAAACTGTACAAAAGAACCCTGTTTTTTGTTGGTTACACAAGAAACATCTTCAAACAGACACTAATAACTAAAACATAAACAATTAAAAAAAAAAAAAAAAAACGCTTTGCTGAGCAAACATAAGATCCTTGGTCTCCTGATGGGAAACTCAGGCCAATCTGGGATCAGTTCAACAGCATCTTGTTTTAGTGTGTGTCCTCTATGTTATGGGGGTTTGTGCCCTGCAGTATATCAAAGTGCTTCTGTCAACAGGGCGCTTTAGAACAACAGATGTATCACAATATGTGCATGCACATTCACAAATGTACAAACAGTATTACAGCTTCAGGACACAGAAACCTACCCCCCTCCCCACCCTCCTCCTGACGGATGATGGAGCATCAAACTACTTCACCAACGAGAAACACTGTCACATCGTCCATTTCTATGGATTTTGTTTTTCTACTTTTATACAAACACATCAACAGATGTACACATGAAGAGGAGCGCAGGATTGGAACCAATCCACAGAAAAAGCTCCTCATCACCAATACTGCTTGTCATGGAGCAACAATGGCTACAGATGAAATCAATCATTGTCACTGATCATATACACATTACGTGAAATAAATTAAGATCTATGTACAATGTACAACAAAAGCAGCATGCAGGCGACACCATAGAGCCTTTTTTTTTACAAAACTATCTGCTGGAGTGTTGTGCTCTGCAACGAGAGAGAGAGACAAATGTGGCTGTGTGTGCGTGTGGATGTCATGTTATACTCATGTATGTACTTGTGTACATGTGTGTCCAGTGTATTAAAATTAATGGATACGCTGCCCATCTTCTTCCTTTCTACAGGCACAACACATTCTTTATTCTTCCTAGCTGTCCAGACCACATCAGCCTCATTGCAGACAGAAGCTTTACAGTCTTTTGGTCTTTTCCAGTTGTGGGAAAAACAGAAGAAGAAGAAGAAGAAGAAGAAGAAGAAGAAACCGTCTGTATCGCGTTTGCCTCGCAGCTCTCTGGGCTTTATCTTATGACTGGCTGGTTGTGACACAGTGTCGCCCCCGGAGGAAAGGGCAAAGCATATTGAGGGGGTCGCGCAGGAGGAGGAAATGAAATCCTTCTTACCAACAGCTGTTTACAGTGAGAGCTGGTGGAATGAAAAGAAGACCTGGAAGCAAGTAGTGGATGCCAGAAAAAAAAAATCCCCTGTCTGGGATTTGTTGATTACATTTAAATGATCAAATTATTTACCAAGACATGTGATGATAAATTAGTAATATTGAAAATAGGACAAAAACATAAATGGATGTAATGCTGTGTAACACAACTTTTAGAGCCATCTGTAGTGTTTACACTTCATTACCACAGGGCAGTTCAATCAGAGTCCAGCATTTATAAAAGTATTTAAATATCTTATCTGATTGGTTTTTGTGTTATTTAATTTGATGAATCCAGATCAAGAAATGGTTTGTTTGGTTACAGTGTGTAAAGTAGTTCAGATTTTCACAAGCTGGCCTAGAACATTTTATTTTGCTGCATAAATAAATAAAAAGACTAAAATGGTACAAAACCACAAGATCTGGCAACACTCACTTTTGTCACAGAGCTCTGAATATGTCTGGTGCAGCCCAGATCATTCTCAATCCTTTTTTATACAGGGAATAACTTGCCACATTGCATTTTGATTTCAGCGCATATTTCTGAAGAATTATTAGACAGACACAAAAGGCATGAGGCTCTGCTGCTGCAGTACTGACGGGAAACACGAGTGCAAGATAAGACTTGGCATGTCCACTCAGTTCACTCAGCAGCAACTCAGCTGAACGTCTGACTCAGTGCTTTACATCACTCTGTTGCTGACAGTATTTTACTCATAGTCCAATAAAATATGCACTTTTTTAAATGAGCATTGTACACATTGGATGGACACTACTGTAGCCACGGACACATTCATTAACAGAGCTTTGGCAGTTTAGGCAAAGAATAGCAAAGCATGTATTTATACTGTTTCTAATCGGCACTTTTAGATGATGCATCGATTCAAAAGCCAGGTTTGAGGTTTGGGGCTAAATCGAGGTATATCTATCATCTTTTACAAATGTGGCACAACCGAGAAAACATTTCAAACATTATAATGTACATAACAATCACTATGTGGATGCTCAAACTAGTCTCACTAGTATAAAACAACACATGTAAGAAGTACTTCACAACTACAATAGAGTAATAAAGCACATCAAAGTATATTAAATGTATTACAAAACAACTTTGAATCAAAACATCCATACTTGAGTACAAGAAGTTTTTTTGTGTGTATTAAATGCACTTTTCCTGCAAGTGCCTCCATGGTAGTGATTGCTGACATTACAACTGAAAAAAGACAGTATAAAAACAATCAACGAGCTGAAACCGGTTGATTTGTTCTGATATGCTGTTCCGTATGTTGACTCGTCCCTCAAAATTTCTGTTGAGTCATGTGAAGTCTTTTGATTGGCTTGTCTTCTCCCTGCTGATCCTAGTGTATTTAAAAAGGAGCGTAAACAGTCACATGTCACCTTATGCAGCATCTCCAAAATAAAAGCACAAAAAGTAAAGAATAAAAAAAATAAAAATAAAAAACAAAATCTGAGAGTGAACATCACATATTTAAAAAGTCCTTTAAAATATCAAAACAATAAATCCTGGGCAGTGTGGTCTATTTCCAGCTGTGTGCAGAAGACTTCTCTTGACACCTGTCTGTCGGTCGGTCTGTCTGTCTGTCTGTCCGTCCGTCTGGCATTAGCTCTCTCCTCAGCTGCAGCAGTATTACACAACGCTTGTGCTTCAGCAGGTTTATCTTCATGTGTTCTGCACTACAGTGTGTGTTGTGTGTGTTCTTCTGTACTTACAAAGACCAAACACACCAGTTAGATGTGAGGAAAAGTCATCACGTCTTTGAGGGTTTTGACAGATGGTTACTAGACTTACACTATAAAACAGAATAGTTCAGACTGTGAATGAGGTCCTTGCAAGTACAGTATGCATTTGTGCATGTGTGTGTGTGTGTGTGTGTGTGTGTGTGTGTGTGTGCGTGTGCTTGTCTGTGTTTACGTGCTGACGTTATCGATTCAACTAAAAGCCTCATCATCCGTGTCTTCAATTAGCACCTTTGTGTCCTTCTTTGATCTAGAAAAGAAGAAAAAATATGACATCATCTGTCATCCAAAGAATACTTGAATGGTGTTTTATGTTTCTATCCACTGACAGTGGCATCTTGGACCATGTCACACCACTATTATCCCTTCTGATTGAGAATTCACTTGAGTGTCTGAGAAAACTTTTACCTTATCCCTGCAGCCACACCACAAACATAACAATACAAATACAAACAGTCCTCAATTTCAGTCTGTTTCTAATCAATTTGGGTCGTGGACTTTTTTATTCTATCCATGACATAGTCCAACATACTTCTTCTTCTTCTTTTCCTTTCAGCTTTTCCCTTCAGGGGTCGCCACAGCGAATCGGTTGCCTCCATCTAACCCTGTCTTCCGCATCCTCTTCTCTCACACCAACTACCTTCATGTGCTCTTTCACTACACTTGGAGCTACATTACATTGTCCAACATACAAAATGAGTTGTTCGTAAGCAGTTTTAGAGTTTGTTTTGGTTTTTTTAGAGTTCCAAAAAAGTGCGATTGCAGTGTTTTTTTTAATCAAAGACTGCTGGTTCTGGATAGAAGATGAACTTTGATTACTTAATATCAGATAAATTTTTATTTTCTGTCTGCATTCAAGTTTTTAAACATCCTCAGTTTTTATTGCTCACAGTCAAATAAGAATGTTGGGCTGAAACTCATGACTCTGACATGAAGCGATGTGTGGTGTCTTACTGTGAGGTGGACAGTAGGGGACGTCGTAGTGACAGGCTGTAGGATCTCTTCCAGGTCTTCTTGCCAGAGCGGTTGCGGACGCCGTCCTCCTGGTCCATCATCTGCTCCAACAGCGTCTGGTCATCAGCGTTGAGAGGTGCCACGGAGATATCTCTCACCGCACGAAATTCACCACAATTATTCAGGTGTTCGTTCTCCAGACGGAAGAAGTTCCACACGAAGCGCCTGCAGGGAGAAAGTGAATGGGATGTCCTTGGAAGGTAACGTCTAGAAGATTTTCTGCATCACACTTTCGTCTTCCATCACTTTGGAGCCACTTTTATCAAATGCTTTTTGGAATTATTTTTTAATTAGTCATGGAAAAAAAAAAACCTCATTCTGATGAGTATCATGTATAAATCCAAAGTAATAATGCGACTGAGACCCACCTGAAGACCTCGAGGGGGGCCAGAACGGTGGCTAAGATGTCTCCCACAGAGTGGATGTCAGTCATTGTGGTCAAACAGATCTGGATGGTCCAGGCAAACCGCAGGACCACATCCTCTATAATGGCACAGTAGTAGTAAGCCTGGACGCAGGGGAGACAGCATTAGGGCATCAGTGTTTGCGTGTGGGTGTCCTGGAACATGGGATTCCCATCAGACTCTACCTTGTGCGGGTAAACAATTTCTTCTCTGAGGAAGGTATTTTCCCCAGCTCCCTTGTCAAACAGGCCCCAGTCCATACGGAGATCCCAAATCAGTGTGTAGAAGGAGCTGATGGTGGAGGCCACGATCAGCAGGTAGAAGAACATGTCGGTGTCCGAGTGATTTTGTTCTGGAAAAGCAACAACAAACATAAATGGAATTTAGATATTTTGAAAATTCTTTCCAAATCCTCTGAAGGCTCTGGGATGGTCCGGATTCTTCCACCACCAGACTCATGCATGAGTAGGTGGAACTTCAACACTTTGACCAGTAGAGGGAGCTCTCCAGTCATGAATACAAAGAAATGCTTCCTGAGAAGTTGTCCCCCCCCCCTCAGCTGGATGCTTCACATTGAATGAAAGACAACTAAGTATCAGAGCACATGTGATGAAAGTAGATGAAACAACGACACTGAGCAATAATAAAAGATGTGATTTTCTTTGGTGGGTTCAGTAAAACATTATTATTTTTGCTTCTCAATAGGAGAAGCAATTAATGAGAGACATGAAATAATGCTTCCAGTGGACCATTAAAGTAGTTAAACACACACTTTGATCTTGTGTATATTTTTCAGAGGTACAATAATGCCAATATCAACAGGCCCTTATCTGTCAAACAATCACCAGTAAATGCTATTTTAACCGGGGATGTAGTTCAGTGGTAGACTTCTAACGGAACAAGCCACAGTTTTGTTTCCTATCCATGAATCTTATTACATACATGCACACATGCACGTATCTCTGCAATGTATTTATTTAACTTAAATGTCAAGTGTATCCTTATGTGAACTGTATCCTGTCCCAACCGACAACAAATAAACTTCGATAATAAGCGAAGGGATTTATTTGTGCATCAATATGTTGTTTAACTGATTCATTTTAAGCCAAAAGCCTGACTGCTTTAACAAATTATCAAATTTTTTTATGAGCTCTCTAAGAAACATTGTTTGACTCCTGTGTGTAATATTTACCATACAGAAAGTTTACAATAATAGCGTTATAGCCCTTCATTCATGATAACTGCTGTGACACATGTTGGTCAGCTGGTTTGTATGTTGTTCGGTTACATCCTGTATTTTGATATTAATGTGAAATAGTGTGAATCCTGGGATGAAAGACAAATTTCAAAAGGATTCTGCTAATATTCCGCTAATAAGGTGGAAGAAAATCAAACCAAAACGGGCATCTATTTACTTCCTATACATTCTACTGTATGTCTGCAGAGGCAACCCGAGCTCAGTCGGCCGGAATGATAAGAACAATTTGTCTACCTGCCCACAGCCCATTAGCATTTAACAAGCTGTAAGTTTCTCAGTGTGTCTCTACAGGATCAGTATGATTTACTTGTTCCTCAGTGGGCGCCAATATACAAATCAGCGCCCAGTAGGCTCAACACAGTGACTCACCCAGCAGTCACCAGACAAACCTGCCTCGCTCTCATTTCTCATAGTCATTCCTGCTTGTTGCTACCAGCCAACGAGACGCCAGGAGCTGATCAGGGGCCGTTCCTGACAGAGAATTACTGCTGCGCTGCTCTGTTAGCTGCTGTTACTTCTGCAGTCAGTGGACGAGATGGAAGCGGTCCCAGCGGCCACGCTGAGATTTCTCAGCTGTAAATTAAACATAGCCCTGGACAATAGATTCTTTTTGCTGGAGAGCATCCGCTGATGCGCTTTCCTTGGACCGTAAAGCGTGAAAGTATTTCACTATTCAATTTCCTTTCCCACCCAACCAGTCAAAGCAGCTGACCACCCTCCAGAGTCTGGGTCCTGCCCAGAGTTTCTTCCTCCATGAGGGAGTTTCTCTTCGCCACTGTCACTTATACTTGCTGTGGAGGGTTCTGTTGGGTTTCTCTATCTGGTAACGCGCTTTTGAAATCTCTGATGATGTGATTAAGTGCTATTGAAATAAAGATTGGTTGACTGATTGATTGATTGAATTTCTGTAAGGGCAGTTTATTTTTGTTTTTTTAACCAATAAACTGGTCAGCCACTAAAACGCATGCATGGTGAGATGGACACTGATGGATGCCCACGTGCCATTGGACAGAGACGGATGATGCACCTTGATCACATGATAATCCTGGCTCCAGATATAAACAGATTAGATGTAGCAGGAGGAGGAGCAGGGGTGAGTTAGAGTTCAGACTGGAGCAGACAGACAGAGAGACATTGTCTTCTCTTCATTGATAAACATGTGTGTCTGACTGAGGATGTGTCTGCGTACTACCATCCCTCCCTCCATAAACGGGTCAGTACATGAAATGGAGTCATAAAAGCTGTCAGCTCTGGGCTCATCTTTATTCCAGCAGAGTCCAGCAGACATGTGTTCAGCCCGAGGCTGGTAATTACCTCTTCTCTCCTCTCCCTCTCCTCTCCTCTCCTCTCCTCTCCTCTCCTCTCCCTCTCCTCTCCTCTCCTCTCCTCTCCTCTCCTCTCCCTCTCCTCTCCTCTCCTCTCCTCTCCTCTCCCTCTCCTCTCCTCTCCTCTCCTCTCCTCTCCTCTCCTCTCCTCTCCTCTCCTCTCCTCTCCTCTCCTCTCCTCTCCTCTCCTCTCCTCTCCTCTCCTCTCCTCTCCTCTCCTCTCCTCTCCTCTCCTCTCCTCTCCTCTCCTCTCCTCTCCTCTCCTCTCCTCTCCTCTCCTCTCCTCTCCTCTCCTCTCCTCTCCTCTCCTCTCCTCTTCCTCTCCTGATCTTTTGTTACAGTTTGACAGATTTATTTTCTCTTTGATAATAGTTAATGTTAGGGATACTATGATGAAAACATCTTAACTTTGTACCCTGTGCATTTTTTTTTTAAACATTTCCACCTCAAAAACCTTTTCTTGGACTATACAGAGCTAAAACTACTTCTGCCCATCGTTCAGCATCCTGTTCTCCTCCTGAGATAAAGCTCAAGGGTTTAAATTAGCATTAGGCCAGTCTCTGCAACCAGAGCAGCAATAAGTCTCAAGCCAATGTACATAAAACAGAGCTGGTATTGATCCAAAGTAATCTGCTTTATTGTAAGGCATCACATTGTATGTTACCAGGTTTGGGAATTCTGCCTAAACCGGGAAATCTTCCATCAGCTCTCTGTCTCTTTTCTTGAAAGCATCCAACCAATTCTTCCCAGCACTGAGCCTTTCTCTGAGGATAGATTCTGCTCCGTTTGCTGCCTCACATCCAACATGATTGAACGCTTAAACATCCCACGCTCACACAAGACAGCCAAAGAGGTGTGGAGCTCTTCACTGCAGTTTGATGTGACCCAAAGAGGAATCAGCAACTCTGGAGGAACTGGAATCTGACTACTTGTCAATACTCCTCAACATGTATGTCATGCATACTTGCTCTATAGTGTGAGTTGCTTTCCTTCACCAAAGCTAAATGTTGGGAGTTGTGGTGACATGGTGTTGACATGTCCACAGACAGATGCTGGAGGCTCTGCTAGATGCCGACCAATACACTTAAACTTTCATAGCAGGACCCAGCACGCCACCTTTTCAGGTAGATGCTAGGTGATGTGTTTGACACACACTACAGGAACGTTTTTATTCTGCCCATACTTTGTTGCCCTTATTCTTTCATATTTGAATCCAGGATGTCTCATATATTTGTCCATTAGAGGCTTCAGAATTCACCATAACAATAATTTCTGCAGAGGATACACCACACACTGCCACAGTGACTAGTTTATTTCCTCAGGAATCCATTTGCCATCCATGTGTGTATGTATGCAGTTGTCAGTCTGCCCACACTGCTTGTCCCTTTGACCAGCGATTTGTCTCAGCTTCCATTACACTGGATGAAAGACAGCTTCATACAGAACAACACATGAAAAGAGGCCATTAGTCTCTGGGCTTCATTCTAAAAGAGGAAGGAGGATGTAGTTTAATGGACATCTCTCCTTCTGAGCTGCGGATGGAATCGGTCCATCTGTCTGCCTCCTTTCCTCACTGGTGGTCAGCTTATGAAACAAGCAAGCATTGATTTATAATTATATCGAAAAATGAATAAAGTCAAGTTGGGAAATAACATTTAGCCTTTGAACAAGAAGATTAATTTCACGGCTGGCACTTGGCCAACGAATAAATATATAAACTCGCATCTGAATAGAGAGTAAAAATACAAGCAGCAAAATAAAATAAATGCTTTGAAACAAGCCCCATGGACAAATATCTGTGAAGGGACAACTAAATGGATGCTGGGGGGGGGGGGTGCTTTCATTGCTGGGGAGCTGTCTCACAAACATACCTTCGTAAGATGACTTCTGTATTTGAATAATTGCAGGCTATTTGTAAAGCTGTCAGAAGGAGTGGCTTGAATTTTAATGGCAAACCACTTTCTTTCTCTGTTACCTTCTCTTCAAATCTCGATTCTGTTGGATTTTAAAATAGGAATATTTCTTTCTCTTTTCATTTCTTTGTCTTTTGTCTGCTGTTGTTATACTGAGAGTGAGAGTAATGTCTTGTTGATTGATTGCTGTGCATTTAAACACTCATGCATTTTAAAAAGCTTTCCCAATATTATTACAATGCTCTAAGCACCAATCAGGAAGCCAAAGTGAACATCTAGCATTAGTAAAAATTAATTGTGTTGTTATGTCACTACAACATCAACACAGCAACATATGAATATCGTTGCTTTGCTTTCCAGACTAGCAGCAGACAAACTGACATCTTAGCGTTGACAGAAGACGTACGCCACATGTCTTCATTCTCAGGTCAAACCTATCACCGAGGTTACACGACACATAAAAAGACATTTGAGCGTAAATATATTTTTGTCCTACTTCTGTGTGTGGCGTAGAGGGCAGCAAAGGTGACGACAAAGAAGGTGGTAGAATATTTCCCAGCATTCACTAGATGAGGGAAAGCCCTCTTGGTGTCACGGTAACGCCTCAGGCATTGGATGAAGCGGAACCAGGCTGGCAGACATTGGATAATGGCGCGTAGACCGTAGGAGTAGCTGTGGCACATGTAGTTTTCAGAACCTAGAACAAAGTAAAAGAGTATACGTTAGGTTATAATTTCTCATTCCCTTTTTATTTTCTCTAGCACAATTTCCTCTCATTCCCTCTGCAGAGAAGCTCATTACCATGGGAGTCACATAATGACCCTTGAGTGGCCAAACATTTCTATTCCATAAGCTCCGTGTTAATTGGCTGTGTGGAGACCGAAGTGTCACCACTGATGAAGTGGATCAACATAAATCAGAAGCTCATTCACATGACTTCAGGGTAGAAGAGCTCAGCTGCCTGGAAACCTGTCATCTAAATCCTTCACATTTACTGAACAACGGAGGCATTCACCTGTTTATCTCTTTATTATATTAAGACACAGCAGGTTAAGAGCAAACACTATGATTGCCAATAAAATGTTAATGATCATACACAGATATCCATAGCCAGAAAATGAGTAGATACTGCAATACATTCGATTACACTGTTGGAGTAATGTAAAGTATTATTACCAGGGAAATAATTTTCTTTTTTTTTTTTTCAAACCTGGCCCTTTTTGCTATTCCTCTGTTTACTGATGGATGACGTATAATTTCAGACTCCAGGAATCACCTGCAGACTTGGGCAGCAGTCCTTTGCTGTTGCTCCACTGAAGTTCGAAGATATAGAAGCAGATGAGATACTCCAAATCCATCAGGACGAACACCAGAGAGTTGAGCTGATCAGCCAGCCAGAAATCTGCAAACCCCACCCGGTGAAAAGGTGCCGTGAACACACGGAACTGGAAGAACGAAGAAAAAAAAAAAAAAAAAAGGGGGAAGTGAGAAAAATCAGAGTCTATTTAAAGTTAAGCCATTACTTGAAAAAGGAGATTGAAAGCAGCCACAGAAGAAAATATTTGGTGCATAAAATAAAACCCCAAAAAACAAAAACCTTTTATCTGACTTTACGGCTGCTAAATCAACCTTGTATCGACCTTGTGAACACGCAGTGACAACAATGGGGCAGATTTAGTTAACACTTAATTAGCGTACAAACTGTTGCAGCGCTTCTAAAGAGAAGTGTAAAGCAGGGAACAAGCTCTATTAATTAGATGTCACACACACAGAATAGAGCTTCCAGACTACCTTATCTGCATGCCACAGGACACTACAGTCTGAGTCACTGTGTGTGTGTGTGTGTGTAGGTGTGTGTGTGTTTGTGTGCCACTACTCTCTGTGTACAAAACAAGCACAAGGTACAGCCTTGTATAGTTGTGTGGCGTGCCTTGGCTCACATGCCCGTGTTATTTGGGATATGACTTTTGGCAGGAGGTCAGTTATTGACAGTGTTGTGCAAAAGGATACAAGCTGGCTCAACTCTTTCCATTTGCCCCCGAAGGCCACATGTGACATTCAAGAGCAACCGTATGCCTCCCCCCGCCCCATTTCAAACCCCACACACTCTCCTTCACTGCAAATGTCAACCAATATTGATTTTTTTTTTCTTTTTCACACATTTCTTTTGTAACTGTAAATGGACTGGATTTATAGAGCACTTTTTTCTTGACATTCATTCATTCATTCATTCATTCATTTCCACACACATTCACATCATGGTGGTGGGGGCTGCCATACAAGCTAACACTTTCTCACAATCAGCTAATTAGATATTTCTTTTAACCTGTCAATCAACTATTGTATTGATCGAGAGGCCATCTCACTCATATCTGCTCTGTGTGTGGATGCTTCAAGGCTGACTTCCTTCAGCACACACTAGTAATCCAAATGCTGCCTCCACAGTTTGGCCTCTAATGAAATATTTGTTCTTTCTTTCTGGTATTTATTGTCAGACAATTGGCACAACAGATATGGAACATTTTACAGCTGTTTGTTCCAAATGAAGAACTTTTCCCCCTCAAACATCAGTAATCATGTACCATGTGTTACATGAAGCTACATGTATGACTTGACAGGTCTTATCTGTACAGTATTTTATGATCTCTGAGAACCAATCAGGACTGAGGCTGACTATTATTAGAGGAGGAGTGCTGAGGGAGCTGTGAAGGAAAGGACACGAATATGAGGAGGGGGTCTGCTGCTGCTGCTGGGGGGAGGAAGTCATGGAGGAGGACTGATGGAGGAGGAAGAGGAGGAAGAGGAGGAGGGACAGAGGAGCGCAGGGCATCAGCATGCTGATAGATCTATGCCTGTAATGATTGCACAGTCACAACCTCCACCTCCCCTGGGATGAGGCTGCATTCTATTATCTTTCAAACCCACTGCCCTGTGCATGCACACATGTGTGCACACGCACGCACGCACACACACACACACACACACACACACACACACACACACACACACACACACACACACACACACACACACACACCAACCTCTCCCCTGCTTAGACAAAGAACGCAGGAACATAGGACGGATTTGTAAACAAGCGACTTGAGATAAATATCTGAATTATATAAGTATCCATTGTGAGATAGATGTATGCGTGCGCACACACACACACACACACACACACACACACACACACACACACACACACACACACACACGCACAGAGTTATAATGCGTGAATAATATTCTTCATTATGTGACATTTTCATAGTCACATAGTTTTTAATATTTACATATGATCAATATTCCTAATGTTAGTAATTTGGTAACATTATACTGGTAAATATTTTAAAAATAAAAACCTGTGAAGATAGATTTCCTGTTTTTTTTTAATTAATGGAAAAAAATGTGCTTACTCCTGGAAAAAAACCATCATACTCTATCATAAACTACAAATTTGATATCCGAACTGGTTCTTGCACTCTAATCTCATCTGTATTTATACCATAGTCAAAAGTCAAACGCCATTGCTTGAAAGATTAAAAGACAGTCTCCAATAAATAAGCGAGTGGACTGACCAGCAGCTTGAGGAGCCAGAAACGTGATTTATAGTAGCAGGTCTTAAAAGGGTTGATGAGGAAAAGCACCATGAAGCCATAAAGGATGAGCGGGTTGATCTGCGTGGGGAGGTAGGTGTACTCTGAGTACAGACAGGAGAGGATGCTAAGACACCACAACACACCCAGGAAACCAGCAATCTGCAGCACAGAGGAGAATCACAAACATTAGAAGCAAAATGGGGCCAATTACCATAATTTACAAGATAATGTGAATTAAACAGTTCAACAGTCTGTAATTCCAGAGAATGAAAAAAGCCCCATTGACATTAGGTAGGACTTGTTTCTGTTTAATGTTTAAATCTCATTACTTCAAACCATAATCTATTTATTCATGCTGAATGAAAAATTTAACAAAATCAATAATTTAAAAATCATATTTAAAATACTCAATAACACCTTTTAAATAAAAAAAAAAAAAAGTTGGTCTTGATGCGAGTTTCACAATACGACATTTTTTTCCACTAATTTCAGGCTGACCTCAAACAGGTGTTGGTGTGACAGGTTGCTTCGGGGATTGATCTCAAAGATGAGGACATGGTTGACCCCGGCCTGTCTCCATCCATACGTGTTGATGCCCAGCAGGAATATGAACTGGATCAAGAGGAAACCGCCCCGATAGATCCGCACCAGTGGCCAAATGTTCTCAAAGCGAATGAATACAGCACCTGATAACCCGTGGAGAATGTTGTGGTAAGAATATGTCAGTGTCAGACCTGTAATGCTCTACATTATTCAAAGAACATCTAGCAGAACTGCCGGTTATTACAAAGACAGGCAAAAAAAAGGCATGAATTTAGATTTTTATGTGACTTACCGGTGAGAACAAAGGAGATGGCGAGGATGATAAAGAAGCCGCAGTACAGACCGACACGAAAGGTTGTCCAGGCCAAAGCAGGCTGAACCAGCAGAGAGGAAAATAGAAATAAAACTAGTGACAACAGTATTGTAAAGAACATCTAACCACCGCACACATTCACATGCTAACTCCTTTCTTTGTTGGCAGGAATAAATTTATTATAGATAAGCCGGCAGGGGAAATTGAGAAATCAATAATCACAAAGCATACTTTAAGTCAGACATGGTATTAATTAATGCAGTAATAACAGTAGATACAACATAAGAGGGTAAAATGACACGATCTTGATTGTTTCTAAAAGATATCCTGTCTGTTCAACAGTGGAAAAGCACTTATAAAATCAATACTGGAGGCTCTCATGGTTTCTTCGCTTCCTCTCCTCCAATCTTCCGTTTCTCTCATAACAAACTTCTCACCTTTTGTTTTTAATCTTAATTCACCGCCAGTAAAACACTGTAAGACCATCATTACAGCTAGATAAATGCAAAGATATTTGTTACTGGAACATTCCTAGGTTACGAAGGGAAAATTGAACTTATATAAATATAATTAAACTTGAAGGCAAAGATGTTATTTTTGAAAGATGACTGGACTGTACTAAAATTGAACACAGATTTTGTTTTTCTATTTCTTTTCTAATTTACCTATTTTTGCTTGTCCTTCCCGCCACTTTTGAAAGCAAAACTCAAAAATCAATAATCTCATCATTTGAAGCTCGAAAATCAGGTTGAAATAGGTTATTAGTTTGATAAAGATGTAATAAATCCAAACTAAGTAAATGGACTCCTGACCTGAGCTGCACCCAGTGGAGGAACTCTCAACCTCTTCATGGCCCTCTGACGATCCCCTCCCTCCAGCTCCGTGGTGACGAGGGTCTGCACACGCACAGACACACACACACACACACACACACACACACACACACACACACACACACACACACACACACACACACACACACACACACACACACACACCGGCTCAATTTCATGCAAGTGTTTTCTCCACCATCATCTCTATAGAAAGGTTTATATGCACGCGTTAGTGATTGTGCACCTCCGTCTCAGAGATGAGCTGTGTGATCTTCTTGCAGGTGTAGAAAGGAGCCACCTCCACGTGAGCCACACGCCAGTCGGCCCCACGAGGAGTATCCAGGATCTTGTCATGTTTCTTCAGAATTTTACGGAAACCAGTGAAGTTCAGGTTCTGTGGACGAGGTTTATTCATTGGACATATAAAGCACATGTTGTTGACTGCAGGTGTTTTGTATGAGATGTACTGTATGATGCTCATGGTGAGACCTGGTAGTTCTGCAGCAGAATGAGGCTGAGGTAGAACTCGCTGAAGGCCAGCTTTAGGTCCTTGATGTTGTGGTGTTTGCAGCGTTCCTCCTGTGACAAGTGGAACATGGTCTTGCGTTTTCGCAGGCCAGGTGGAGCGTTGCTCTCCCGCTGCGCGTCCAGTGAAGACTGCAATTCATTCTGCAGCGTGGCAGAACGTCTCTGGGCTTCAGCAAGCTTTTCTAAATTGGGCAACACAACAAAAGAAGTAAGCCTGTAACGCATATATGTTATAATATATATGGCAACTGTACACAGCAACTTAAGTCTTCTACTTTTAACAACTGTTTTCGCTGTCCCTTCTGTTCTCAGCGTCAATTCTTTTTTATCTAATGTATTCTGACCTGATATGAAGAATTAAATTCTAAGTGGCAGGCCTCTTGTCACCAAGTGGCTTCACTCTGAAACCAGTGACCAAAACTATGACCACAAAAACACCAAGTCTCCTTTGTCTCCTACTGTCTGGTCAAAAAAGCAGAAGCATAGAGACGACTACGCTGCCCTGAAATGTAAATGATGGAGGCGATTATCTGGGTCACAGATGGGCTACGATACCCAGAGAGGGAGAGGACTGAAGGATTCCACTGCCTGGGCAGCAGCCTGTATTTCTCTAGGAGCTTTCATAAAAAAAAAAACCTCCATTCTATTGATTTAGCAATGTTTTTATATAAAGTTGAGTCATTGAACAACATAGGCCATGTATTTCTTAGCACACACAGCAAATAGAAGTGACTTTCTAACAGTTTATTTATCTTATTTTATTAGTCAATGGATAGCCCTAAAGTTCACAGACACACAGATTAAGGTAAGTGGCATTTTGTAATGAAAACTAACTTTTCATTTATTCTGGCAGTTTGGTGAGTTTGGGAATAAAGATTTTCGCTACTACTTCACTTTTCAGTAGGTTTCACTTTACAGCATGTAATCATTTAATATAAACTCTCCCTTATACCTGCAGAATTTGCAGCTGGACACCTCTAACATGAAACCTTGACATGAGCCTCGTACTCTGGCCCCATTCTATGGGCTCCATGATGTCTGTCCTGTTATCTGTAAACTGAATATCTAGGCTAAGTGGAAGAATAAATTAGATATAAAATAATATTGAGTCAGTTTCTCTTGGTCTCATCTAGTAACATGCTATCTGTTTATTAGATCTACTGGCAGATCTTTCTTGTTTTGAACTCAATTAATAAAATTCAAAAAGAAAATTTACTCTCTCACTCTTGATTTTAATTCATGTTAGTCTCAAGACTAGAACTTTATTTCTACTACATTTACCACCTACAGTATCATGAAGTCATGACATTTACAGTACATTCTTACTAGTGTAGAACCCACTTAATGCACAGATCAGGAGTCACAAAAAAATGTGTTTTATCGGACAAAATGAATTATAATAAATCTGATTTGGTTTGAAACATTCAGAAATTCAAGATGCTATGTCTTTAGCCCTGAAGAAAGAACACACACACACACACACACACACACACACACACATACACACACACACACACACACACACACACACACACACACACACACACACAGACACACACAACCAACTGCAGGAGACATAAGAGTCAACACCTAGATCTCAATAAACAGGTTTGCTGTTTATGTTTACAGCGCGGTGGCTTTACTGGAAAAGTTTAAAGTCCCTGTTGTTCTTCTGTAACATTCAGGAACAAACATGGTTAAAGGATAGTCTGTTGAAATCAGTCTGTATAAATGTCTTCAGTTCATGGAGAGGAGAGTGTTGTCCAGCGGGGTGGGTTTCAGCGCACTGCAGCAGAACGGCTCTGAGAGGTCACAGACCCCTTTCAGAGGGAGAGAGATACAAGTAGAAGGTGGCTTATGTTATAAGGCATTCTTTTTCCTCTCTCTCTATCTTTCTCCCACCCACCCTCCCTCAACCTAAACACCTTTCCAAACACACCACACAAACACAGAACCTGGGATCAGATAAAGCCGCCTGTCAGGCACAACTGCAATTTCTTCTCCGTCCTCGTGTGTGGAGGATAAATAAGATGCCTGTGAGCAGGATGAAGTTGCTGATGTTTTCATACATGACATTTAACTGACCTCACACCTCAGATGTGCTGAGGCAGCAGTGAGTCACTTACTGTAATACTAATGTGATGTGAGCCTGCTGGCAGCAGACCTATACACATTACATACAGCACAAAGGAGAGCAGAAATGAAATGAAATACAATTTTGAGTCCGTTTCTCAAAGTTTATTTCTTACCCTGTTTTTATTCAAGGCTGACTGATACACAAATAGCAAAACAAACAAAATAATATATATCTATAATCCACAACATTATATCCACATTACCAATGTCATGTAGATCCCTTTTTTGCTGTCAATCCTAGTCTATCGTCTCATAGCCTGAAGACCTTTGAAGGAGTGATATGATAACTGGAACTAAGACGGTAGCAGCAGATCTTTTAAGTCCTGTAAATTAGTACAGGCAGAGCCTCCATGAATCAGATCTGTTTGTCCAGCTCATCCTACAGATCCTGGATTGAGATTTTAATAATTTGGAGGCCAAGCCAAGTGCAGTCAGTGAATACACCCTAGAGAGGCGTATTCACTGTGCAGCAGTGTTCAGTTAGATGGTACAAGTCAAAATATCATCCACATGAATAGCAGGATTTCCATGCAGGACATTGCCCAAAGCATCCTACTGCCCATTGTGGATGCTTCTGGGGGTGGAAGGGGACCAGTATGAATATCTCAGTCAGCAGCAATGCAGCTCCATATGCATCAAACTGACACGTGTCTATCAGAACCAGCATTCACAATGTCAGTATTCTGTTCTACAGTAGCCCCTCTGTGGGATCAGACAGCTTTCCCTAACTTTTCTAACTTCTAGGGGAAAATGCTCTAATGCTACCAAAATATCCCACCCACATGGGAGCCATTGTAACAAGATAATCAATGTTATTCAGTTCACTGATCCATGGTGAAAATGGAATGACTGATCAGTATATACTTTTCTTTTTGTTAGTATTAGATAACAAATGATGGTAAACAAGATAATAAAGCACAAAAACGTGTGTTGGAGGAGAGGCAAACACGAGTGAAAACCTTTTGGTACCTCAGTAAATAAATCTAACAACAAGCGGTGCTATGATTTATGACTTGTTTGTTTGCCTACAGCCAACCAATCTTCCAGTTATTTCCCATCATCATGAACTGGAGCAATCTTGCCAGTCAACCTTGGCCTCCAGCTGAACTGTAGTTCCTCATAGAGCCTCTAGAGGGGGCAGTGCATATCTTTGGATGCCATTGACTTTCCCATGTCCTCAAGTTCAAAACCAGAAGGCAACCTTGTGCTGCCAGAATACCAGAATATATTATGGCTTCCGTCTCATGTTACATGGCACACACACACACACATTCCCCTGTGCTCCTTAAAATAAATACAGGCAGGCCTAATATAAGGAGGGATAAACAAATAACCAACACTGTTTAAAATGTACACAGTAAATATATAACATCTACAATGATGATAAATGATATATAAACAGTCTTTATATCACATTTTGAACACAATCTTATGATAAAACTCAGGTGAACTTGTCGAGGCAAGAATAATTTTGGTTCAGTAAAGATAAGGAAGGAAGTAATACTACAGAGCTCAACCAATCGTAAATACCTGGTTAAAACAAATAATAGTGATATCAATTTGTATTGTAAAGATTAGTAAATTCTAAAGTTCCTTATTTATCTCTATACAACTCAAATGATTTGAAAATTGTCATAAATCACCTTAATATTTTTAATTTCATATAAGATACGTCAATAACTGGGGGGGGACAATAAAGTATTTAATTACCTGAATAGAACGTGTTGATTTTCAGGAGTTCCTTTTCACAGGTCTGGAAAAATCTTTCCTCAAACTTGGCGTAGTACCTCTTAACAGTGTCTTCATCTGTGACTGGAGGAAGAACAGAGCAAAGGACAAATGTAGTGTTTAGTTAACTGATGAAGAAAACAATCATGTAAATACATTGTATAAAACACCTTTTGATACCACCAGCAAATCGCTTAACTTTACTTTACATGAGTCCACGTACTAAAACTTATAGAACTTGTGAAGGTATAGCTGCAAATAAAAAGGGGGGTGCAAATGGTTTCTGGTGTTTTCATGATCTGTGTAAACCAACACAGCCTGACCCAATAAAGGCAACACTTCTTACATTAACAATTATATTAAAGGAGCCTTGGCTGCATACTGTAGACGGATGAGCTTTCTATTAAATGCAGCAATGAGAAAATGCCTCCGGGAGCAGCTGTCGGTATCGTTGCTCCCTCAGATCTACCTGCACTTATAGCAGGACTGTAAAGAAATGTTTGATAGCAGCTTTAAAGTGTGACAGCTTCTAAAGGAAAATAAATGAGAACCCGCCTCCGCTGTCAAGAAAATTAGTTGTGCTTTAATTAAAAGTGGTCTGGAAGAAAAAACAATGAAAAGTCCAAAGCAGAACTACTCACTTACTCATCCGACAGAGGATGAATACCTGAACTTAAAACCTCTAATTTCACTATGATAGCTTTAAAAAAAAAGCAGAAAAGCTTAATATTTTTAGAGACTGGAGTTAGAAAATTATACAATTTTTTGGTTGAAGAATGACAAACACAAGAAATCAATATGAAAACAGTTGACAATTATTTTTTTTTCCATCAACTTATTGCTTAATTGACTTAATGGTGAAAATCCAGTAGACCTTCTAAGAGCCAATTTAAAACATCTTTCCAGTGGGACTGGCCTGAAGAAGAAACCATAGGAAACAGTAAATAGGAAAACATCCTACAGCGCACATCTCAAACAAGTTGTTATGGTAAGGAAGTGATCCCTAAAAATGAGGCTGCATTGGAGCATAAACTTCCACATAAACAAGCAAAACTTCCACTTAGTATTGATCGTAACTTTTTATGAAACTTGCAAACAAGAAAATCAGTTCTTGTTCTACATTAATAGTGCTACAGATTCAGCGGTTGAAGGAGAGTAAAAATACATTTTAAGTATATATTTGACTGAGGTATTACTCTGGCTGAAGAGGAATGTTGTGCATCAAGCCCCAAACACTCCCAAAGAAAGAGAAAGAACAGAGGAGAAAACAAGGAAGCAGGAGAAACTAACTGAAGTGGAAAAATGTAGATGAACAAATGAAAAGAGAATGGGAGAGAGAGAGAGAGGGGGGGAGGGGGTTAAAGGAAGCAGACGGTTTTAATCTGCCTTGGACTTGAATGCAATTTCATTTTTTAGCTCTTTCAGTCCTGAACCTGACTGAACGGCTGAATGACTGGCTGCTATGGATGGATGGAGGATGGATGGATGGATGGATGGATGGATGGATGTATGGATGGATGGATGGATGGATGGATGGATGGATGGATGGATGGGTGACTGTCTGCGTAGAGGGATACATGTTCAAACTGCTGACCAAACAGTTCTCCAGCGACTTATCAGAATGACTGAAAACCTGGCCAGTCATTGTTCCACGACAGAATGACTAATGGTCTGACATGCTCATTTAGACCTGCAGGCCAGCAGCTATAATGTAATGCAGAGTAAAAGGTTAGACTGATAAAGAATCGTCTGCATGAAAAAGCACTGAAGGACAGACTCATGGAGTAGAGGAGGTTAAGGATGAAGAGGAAACTGCAAGCTGTCTCACATCCTATTTAACACTAACTTCATAATGGATCTAAGATGTCCGACATTCATTCATTCATTCATTCATTCATTCATTCATTCATTCATTCATTCATCTTCTAACTGCTTTATCTGGAGCCTGTCCCAGCTGGCTTAGGGCGTGAGTTGGGGGAAACTCTTGGTGCCACGCCAGTGCATCACGGAGCAGATGCCGAACAATTATTGTAAATTAAAAAAGAAATACAAAGCCTCAATCTTTACAAAAAATATAAAGCCTGTTAACTTCTGATGAATAAAAGAAAAATGTCAAAGAGATTTACTGTAAATGTTGAAAAATCACTTATCAAGCAATGTTTGTATTTTGGATTTTCTAAAATTCCTCCTCCCACACACGTGTACACTTGTACATGCGACACACACGCATATATGCACGCATGCACGCATGCACGCACACACACACACACACACACACACACACACACACACACACACACACACACACACACAGAGGCTTTTTATTAATGCATAATTCTTCCTGTTGTGCTGACAACATCTTTGCATGAAAGCAACTCATTTAAAACGAATTACATTTTGAAGAATAAGGTAGAATTCAGCTCAACATGATGCTCAAGTGTATCAAGACTTGTCAAGCCATAAATTCCATAAACATACATGTTTTGGATAATATGTGTATTTAAAATGACTTTTTCATCACTTGCGTACTGTTGGGGATAAAAGTGTGATTGTCAGGGTACAACACAAAGGGAGGAGATAAGAAGTTACTGAAGTATCCCTTTGCAAATTTCCACATAAACACATTTTCTACCAGACATACTGTCAGGTTCATAGTATACATTTGTGAAGTGTGAGAACAAAGACCAGGGACAGCTTATCCCTATCAACAGTTTTCATACAGTTCCACTACCCTGATAACATCTCTGTAGCAGCTGAATCAATGCCACCACATCCCATCATCATGCTTCACCCTAAAACAGCGTGAACACACGGGCATCTCATAATTACTCTGTCTCAGCTGATCACCTGCGTCCTCCGAAAACCAATCTCGAAATTATGCAACTACAAAGTCATTTATTGTTTATTTAACTTGTGGAGTTTGCGTTGATGAGAATCTGACAGCTTCTCCTTCAACACAGTATGGATTCTCATTATCACAAGTCTATGTGGACAGTCATAGATTTGGCTGTCTGGAATCCAACTGTGTTCGAGGTAGGTTTGTATAGTTATACAGAGGATAGCTGCAGCCACAACAGTGAAAGAGTGTGAAACTCTAGTTATACTCTGGACAAGATGACAGCCCATCAGATTCACAATAAAGATTTGTAGATAATTTGAAATATAAAACATCCTAAATACTTATAATGTCCATTTGGGTGTAAACATTAGTGAAGCTCCAGTTACAGTTTTTTTCAGTCGCTAACAAGCGTTTGTCCAAACAGCAGTCACATTTTCAAAACTCTTAACACAGACTCACACCTAGAAAGCACAATTGACCAAATGGTGAATTTTCTTCTCAAAAACACATTTTGTTAAATAAACACTAACTCTTCATTTCAAAATAAAACACATCTTTTTCTGTACACACACGTTACCAAAACACACACTGGATATGCAACTCAAAATGAAATTACTGTGTCAAACAATAATGCTTGTTTTCACTTCATAAGGTACATGTAGTCAATCAAAGTACACCAGGTTTCAAAATACTGGGTATCGTTGACATTTGAAAAATTACATAGACTTTTATGTTTCAGTTTTAATGGTATTTGCCTGCAAAATGTACACAAAATGTTTTGGTTGGGAACTTTATGTCCACATGCAATTTTCACATTCAAAAGCATTCCAGTAAAGAGCAAATCAGTTTTTTTTCCCTTTACAGTTTATTACAGGAGGTACAGTAAAAATACTGTTTACAATATGGTAGAAAAGTAAAAGCTTTCAGTGAACAAAATAGCCATGAAACCCACAAGAGCATTCTGAACAAAACAACAACAACAACAACAAAAAGCCCGGAAAAAAGTGTGTGTGTTTGGGGGGGGCTTAAGTAAAAACCCACACAAAATTACTGTCTCTAATCTCTACGATCTCTGATATCATCCAAGGCGATGCACCTGGGATAGAACCGCTTGGTGAGCCGGATCCGCCCTTGGTAATGATCAGCTGTGTGTCAATGGGGGGGCAGTGACTCAGTGGTAGAGCGGGTCGTCTAATGTTCAAAGATTGGCGGCTCGATTCCCGCTCCCACCCAAGAATACCCGGAGTGTGAGCTGACAGTGGGTATCAGCTCACCTCCGGAGCACTGCTGACGCGCCCTTGAGCAAGGCGCCGTCCCCCTTACAAGTTGCTCATTTGGGCGCACCATAAAGGAGCTGCCCGCCACTTTACCCCCCCACCCCTTCCCCCCTCTGCATGTGTACAGGACCCCTGTGTGTGTGAGTGTGTGTTCAGGGCCTGTACACCCTAATATATGCACGTATAAATTACTAACACTAGAGTGTGCCACTAATTTCCCTTTCAGGATTAATTGAGTATATAAAATAAGGAAAATATTTGAAAAATAAAATAAAATTCAACAGTTTGTTTATCAGCTGCGATATATTGTTTTTGAACTGATATCATTGCAGAAGCAGAAGTTTCTCTACTGTATCTAAGGTTTGGAACATTGTTGTTGCTATTGTGGGATGTTGTGTGTTAACATTCGTAAATTATAAAAAAACAATCCATAATTTTGTTGGGATGTATAGCTTGTCTGTTAGGAAAATGAAAGCATTGTGGAAATATGTTCATTCATTGTGTGAAAGCAACATGAAGTGTGTGAATGGTATGGCCACAAAAGACCCATGCCGTGCTAAATGTGTTTAGAGTTTTGAAAATGTGACTACTGTTTTGACAAATGCTTGTAAGCGACTGAAAAAACTGTAAATAGTTTTCTAAGAATGGACGATGGCTCTTGCTTATAAGGACCTGTTTTTACAATATTTTGTTGGACATGCATTAAATGTAATGTTACAGAAGTGATCATTCAGTGCAGAAAAATAACTAGCTAGCTATAATTAACACCTAAAAGAGGATATATTCTGCTGAAGGCAACACATTTACGACATATATTTAGGATCTAATTTTCTAAAAGCTACAGAAAGATCAATATGTGGTTTGAATAGATTTAGGAACATTTAAAAAATGTAAATTACATCCTTATCAAGTTCGTGCCAAACATATTGGCAAGGCCTGTATTTTATTTTCTCACCATCAAACTAGTTAAAAAAAAATCACTGCACACTGGTTTGATGGCAATAATTTTGCCATCAAACCAGCAGGAAGAAAAACACATTAATTTGGTAAAAACACCCTCAGAGTAAAGGTCTAATGTAATGAAAATAGATTTTAAATAATAGAAATGATCTTAGGTACAAAGCAATTTTAATTTTATGTCTGTCTCCATGATGTTCATCCCCACCACTGCTGTTGTATCCTTTATTGTATTTTGTATAATGTCCTATTGATGGTCATCATCTGGTCGACCTGTTTAACATTTTCACACAACAAATTAAATGTCTTTGTTTCCAACACTGGAATCACTCTCTAACCTCTGTAAGGGTTTCTGTATTCGAGCTAGAGAGACACAGCAGGGACGACGTGTTCCATGAGGAGATGACTTCCACAGCAGCAGAGTGTGTGGATTCATTTACTTCACTTTTTCAGACAAAGAATAGCGCTGGCAGCCAGAAAAAAAACAACTCTTGACCTAGAGTATTCCCAGGGCAGCTGGTAGAAGACAGCCCCCTCTCTCTACTAACCCCTTCTTCTGTAGATTGTATGAATAAATGATGAGCTAGCTTCCCCAGAACCCAACTATCTAACCCCCTGAAACCCTTCACACACACACACACCCCACCCCCAACTTCTTATATTCCCATACAGGGATTCTATGACAAGACCCCATAAAACTACATCATAAATCCTTCATGGAGACCCTCCAATCTGCTGACACTGAGAGGAACAGCAACCAGCACAAACTCACAAGTCAGTTGTTATCCTTCAAAGCTCTGAACCACCTCTGTTTCAAAGCAGGTAATGTAAAATATATATTAGATTTTTTTTGTTCTTTTTGTTAGAATCCACTTTTATTTGGTGCAAGATATTGAAATTACAAGCTGGGAAAGACAAGAATGGAGTAAAGGCACTGAAAAGAAGTGAATGGTTTAGGAACTGGGATATAATTTGCTATTACAGTGAAGCCTGGAGAGACGGGAGAGAACACAGGGGCCGTTCCTTCATGACTCCCTAAAATACACACAAGTAGAAACTGCACACTCAGAGGCACATCGACATTCCATGTCCCTATTTTTAAGGTCCATTTATCTCATTTGATGACACCTCAGTGAGGGATATAAACTATGTTCTAAATGGCATTACTGTCAGGGGAGCCGAGAAGGCCATTACATTATGATTGTCATTGTATTCTCCTCGCTTATCTCTTCACCCTAAGGCACATCGGTGTAAATCACAAACGAAGAGGACAAACTGAACCATAAAAGAAAATAGGATTTAGTTAACTGTAGAAAAATATTAGTCTAGAGACAAATAGAGTCAGTGCATAAAAGGTACTTCAACATCCTCTTATCCCAGGCTATAAGGAAAGAAACATAACACTAAAACCAGCCCAATTACCCCCCTCCATGCATCTCGCTTTTTTTTCCTTCCACTTATTCCCCCTCAGCCCTCTAGCCACAATTAATTCTACCAATCATCTGTCTCATCGAGGCCAGGGGAGCATTAAGAATGCACACTCACTGGGCTAGACTTCCAGGCAGGAAGGAGTGGAGGTAGGATGGGGAACCACTGCAGCTCCAATCTTTTGTGTACTATTTATACTGCCAGACTGCAAACTAAGCAGCTCCACAAAACACACTAGACTGGCCAAGAGTTGTGAAAACCACACTTGGACAGAAGCACACGTTCAACACATTCAGACAAGTGTTAATACGACTGCTGTGTGTGTTTGTGTGTGTGTGTGTGTGTGAGAGAGAGAGAGAGAGAGAGAGGGAGAGAGAGAGAGAAAGAGCATAAAGCAAGAGGCCAGATGGGGTGTGAGAAGACCCTGGAACCAAACACAAGACATGCGAGACTCAAACATGGTATGGACAGCAAAGACACATTATGTTATATAATAAACTAATGTTTTTAACAATGAAGAATATACCACCCAAATGTTTAGTTTTGCTCCTGGTTACAATTCATTTCTACAATGCAAACAATTGTATAATAAAATTTATCAGAGAGGAGGTACTTAAAAATTTATGACCTTAATCCGTCACTCAGGAAACATGGAGCAGGAGGTGATTGGAGTAGGCCAGAGAATATTTAATGTGTTTGATTCTCCAAAATCACTTTAAATGTTTAATTGATTTGGAAAAACTTTTTTTTTTTCTTTCAAGCAAATCCCAATTTGAGTGATATGTGTAGCTCTAGGTTGGACAAGTACATTATGGTTAAAATGACTTCTACCTGACATGAAAACGTTTCATTTAACTACAAGAGTGAATCCCAGTTGAATGAGACGTACATGTTTAGACAGCAGGCTGATGGAATCATAGTAATAGGTAAAGTTTCTAAGTTTCTGAGAACCACATGAACTGGGTCATGCTTATCTTTTTTTTAAACAAGCTAACTGTTTTGCCAATAGTGGTATGTTATATAAACACACAAAAGATGGAGACAGGGTTTATGGACGAGCAGATCGTTGTGAAGTTGATTCAGAATGTTTGTAAGAACTTTTTATTTGCTCATTTATATTCAGCCCAGATAGTTTCCTTAACCAGAGGCATTCATTTAGATCAGCACACCACAGATAAACATTTTAGTGACTAAATGTAGAAGTCAAAAGCTTAGACGAGATTAAAGGAGAGCAACAAAGACAGGGAAGGAAGTTAGAGGATGTGAAAATGGACTAAAAAAGAAGAGGTAAGCCACAGATTCTTCTGCCCGGACAAACAGGAAGCCCACAGAAAGCAGTATTGACCAGGTTGCTGACGGTAAAGTTAATTACTCCTCCTCTCTATTCTTCAGAGGGCAGTATTTCTGCCAGACCTTCTTTCCTGACTCTTCGTATTTTACTAAGCTGCTGCTATGAAGTGTTATCTCTAAAAGTCAGAGTTTGGTCCAGATATCTCTCTCCTGCCAGAGCAACACAGGCCAGAGGACCTGAGGACAGATTCTCTGAACGTCTGTCCGACTCCCTGCATCTCCTTAAAGGTAGAATGAGAAGAAAGAAAACAGCAAGTAGCCAACATTGCAAATTAAAATCTGTCATTTTCATTACATTGGCTCAAATCTTTCCCCAGTCGCTTCATTTTCAATCCCATCTCAGACATCTGTAGCCCTTTGAGATCCAGAATGTTTAAAAAAAAAAAGGTCTGTCGATAAAGTCTGCAAAGCGGATAGCATGCACATATCAGGCCTAACTTCTGGTCTGAAAAAAACTTAATTTTTATCTGAAGGTGTGATATTGTACTCTATCTCCTTGCAAGTCATTTCAACATCAACATTTCAATGTGATATTTATGGCCGGTTTCACATTTCAGCACTCAGATAAATGCAGACTTTATTCCTGAGGCAGCAGTCCAATAAAGAGTGTAGATGGGTATCACTGTCTCAGTATGCGAACTCACACACTGCACACATCTCTTATCAAACATTAATTAACACAAATCTAATCTTGAAACAACACTTCTGATTTCATGGAGGTTCTTTCAATCAGAACAGCCCCTGGAGTGTAAGATGACTGACTCAAAATGCAGGCAAATAAGCAACATCCTTTATTTTACTATTATTTCTATTATTACTATCGATATTTTAAAAACAAAAGCATGTTATATTTAGTAAATCTAAACTTAAATTCAAATAGTTTGTCATCCCCCTAATCCTTTAGACGACCAGGTTGGGGAATGAACAAGAGCATTCATTTTTAAGATTGTGTACATCTGTCTCCACAGTTCACACACATTAAATGTTTTTGACTCCAGTGGTTTCATGGTGGAAAACTAGAGATCTGACATGTGAGACTTTAGAGGACTGTAGTGAGGAAAACACACCCTAAGTCTATGTAAGTGCTTTAATTCAGTATTAGAGGTAAGATCTGTTCATGCAGATAAGAACACGGATGAGAACATGCACACACGTACACACACACACGCACGCACGCACGCACGCACGCACACACACACACACACACACACACACACACACACACACACACATACACACGCACTTAATTGCATATCTATTAGCCTGCAATAACTCCAACTGAGTTGGAAAAATAATATTTATTTGAAACAAAAACCAATTAAGAAATCAGAAGCGTGCGACAGGAAGGGGAGGGAAGAGATGAGGAATGCCAGAGAAAGAGGAGTAGGAAAAATAAGGGCGACAAGAGGAAGGTTAATTGTCCAGTGAGCGTTGAAGGGCATTAGTCTTAACTGCATGGTGTGAATTCATAGCACCATTCCTGGTGCCTCAGGAATTGCCTACTTGTGTGTGAGAACACTTCTCTGTATGTAGGTTCCTCTATGCAGGAGTTTTCTACTACTTGTATGGTTTTATACTGTTTTGACATTGTTCATATTGTATGTATTGTATTAAATATTTAATTCTTATTGTTGTTGAGGTGCCCCGCGATGAGCTGGCATCTTGTCCTCCACCATTTACATGTAGCCATTCATTCTCTTAATAGTCTTAAGACTTGTTTTGCTCTACAGCTTCACACTATCTGGTCGTGGAGGATCAGCAGAGAATATCAGACAGAGTTGTGTAGGATGGCCTGACAGTGAACACATACAGGACAGGCTTCAATTTCCTCTCAGGATTGCCACATAGCAGCTTCACCCCATTAGTCAGGGCTGGTTTACATGGTCATGGTTCATTAAGATAACAA
The DNA here is from genome assembly GCA_013358685.1 of Antennarius maculatus. Lineage (NCBI taxonomy): Eukaryota > Metazoa > Chordata > Actinopteri > Lophiiformes > Antennariidae > Antennarius > Antennarius maculatus. The sequence continues at coordinate 6,535,463 of CM023610.1, read as the reverse complement.
TAAAGCTTATGTTCCGCTCTAAGCATTATGCAAACATAACATTAATCATTATCTAGTCCGGAGAAAATAGATCATCAAAAAGGAAAAAGGCTGCCTGGGCTGTCTCTTCTTTCTCCCACTTTTTTAAATCTGATCTCTTCTTTCTTGGCCATTACTGACTCAGAAATTACACTTACTTCTTCTGCTGTCTCTCTGCCCCCCACCCCCCCCACCCCCACCTCCATCTTTCCTCTTCAGTGAACTTGTCTACATATGCAACCAAATGGAAGGTATTGTACAAGATCAGCATCCTAGACTCACTGTATTCATAATAATCCACAATAATAAGCCACATCTGTTCTGTGAGTCTACAGAGAAAGTCATCAGTGTCCTGTCTGCAGCTGCAGTGGACAACATGTCCCTATAACGTACTGTCAGAGTGAGTCATTGAAGCGACACATGTTAATGACAGAAATCATTTCTCATTCCACCTGAATTTTCAGCACCAAGTCAAAAGAGCAGAATTAAAGCCAAATCACAGTAGAAACATAAGAAAATAGAATTTAAACTTGCTGAATGTAACATGTTCAGAATATCTGTGTTGAAGTTTTTGCATGATCTTACATCATCTATCTTAGCTCCATGTACTGTTGTTACACTTATTAAAACAGCATGTCATAAGACACTGGTCAAGCTAAATAAAAAACCTTATAAAATAACGGTTGCAGTAATACTTAAATTTTTGTTTGAGATTTCTGAAAAAGAAAGGATTGTTGTGAACGAGGGCTGATACCTTCTGCCTAGTAATTTGTTGTTCCCCTTGAAAACACTTAACTCCGCTGATGACAAGGCTGATGAATGAAACAAGGAAATTAACTGTCTGCTGACATCTAAAGCACTCGTAATACACTGGACGACCGAAGAAGGTTTGATAAAAAAGGAAGAGCCACCGTAAGAGATAACAGCAGTATGAATATAAGCTAAAGGGACTTACTGCAGGTGCCCCAGTGAAGAGGCACAGTTCACCAAAAGCAACACATGCTAGTTAATCTTAATAATAATATTATTATTATTATTATTATTATTATTATCATCTTTATAAAATTTGTAGATTATAGTTCAAACTATATAAAAAAGTCTTTATGCAAACATAAGTCAAAAATGTCAGAAGGAACAAAATGGCTTCTTGATGGCTGGAATAACCGAACTCCACCTGCATGAATGGTGTTCTTCCATTTCAGTAGCTATAGGTGAGTGTGCTATACATACATCCCTAGATATGAACAACTACACGTGTGTGTGTGTGTGTGCGCGCGCGCGTGTGTGTGTGAGTGAGTTTCTGTGCACGTCCTGTCCCATTTTTGAGAGCTGGTTGGTGGGGAGTGACATTGTCATTATCGACATCTCTCTCTGCTCCCCTGGATCCTGTAGCCATTAGCAACCAACTCTGGGAGTTGGCCTCTCTGCTGCAGCCAATTGCTTTCAAATCACTACTGTGACTGTGTACATGAATGAACATGAGCAGGTGTTCTCTAAAATGTGTGTGTGTGTGTGTGTGTGTATGTGTGTGTGTGTGTGTGTGTGTGTGTGTGTGTGTGTGTGTGTGTGGTACGCCTCGATGTCTAAATATGTCTTTATGATAGCACTGTGATTGAATGCATTTGTGTTGATTATTTGATCAGATGCAGCCTCACTTCCACTAATTTATTCCCAATTTATTTATGCACTGAGACAAATGTTCCAGGACAGCGACAAATGAAAACACACACACAAAAAGCGCACACAGACATCAAACATGATATGTTGAACAGAACACACACACACACACACACACACACACACACACACACACACACACACACACACACACACCAGAAGGAAGCGGTCAGCATAAAATAATCAATAGGTGTTGAGTAGGCCTATTCAGTACTTTTGTATTGCAAGGCAAGCAACAGCCCTTTTTCTGCGTGCCTGGAAATCAATACTCCGATCTCTGATTATGCTGGGTGCACAGCTCACTGAGCAGAGGAAAAGAGCAGTACATACCAACTGACTGTGAAATGAAACTGAAAAAAGCACCAGTCCTTGACAAATGACAAAACCGTAACGTTGCAGGAATAGTTTTCCAGAACACCAATTTAGGTGCCTGTATGTCCTGAAGGCATCAGAGAAGAGGGTTTGAGGCTACGTTCACAGCAATTTCTTGCACAAATCAGACTTTTTTTAACCTGATATTCACACTCATAATTAAAAGTGATCTGTATCTGATGTGGATGTATTTCATCTCCTAAATGGGGGTAAATGCACATTGATATTTTTTTCACCAGCAACCCAAAAAATAGTCATCTTTTGTAAGAGAAATCATGGTATTCACACCAAAATGGATACCATAGTTACAAATGTATGCACAACATGGGAACAGCTTGCAGTCTCTATAAATGTTTTCATCACTCTCATCTCTGGTGCTTTTGTGTTGCTGCACTGATACAAACGGAACAAGAACCCCATATGTAAGTGACTCCAATCTGATTTGCAAAGATTAGATTTTTTATAGTTACATAAGTTGGAAAAATCAGCTTTGCATCATATTATAATTAAAAAAGAACTAAAACCTGAATTAAGACACAGCACAGCTGGCAGCATAACTAAAGACGTGGAAGAGTGAGCATCTATGCTGTGGCTTTATGATGGATCAATATATGCTCGTTCTAATCACAGCAATGACACGCCTTGCTCAGAAGCATCAGCTGAAGGAGGACGAACGTCTTCTTCCTAAACTCCCACAGTAAGTCAACAACATTCTAACCTTTACACACACACACAGAGGAGTCAACACTAAAGGCACTTATTGACAGAGTATAAAACATGAACATGAAAACCCTTTTTATTGAAAGACCCACAGGGAGTGTCTATAAAAAAACTCCCCTCCCTCACATTTGGCCTCAAATCTCTGGCTCTGTTTTAAGAATATCACAGGGAGGGAAGAAGCACCTTCAAAATGAGCTTATATCAGAGAAATAAACAGACCACACAACAAACAATACCGAAAATAAACCTTAGATGTAAATGGCTGAATTAGAATAAACACAATAATACACTTTGCGTCTGTTTCTATGGAAGTAATACGTGCAAAACTGCAGAGGTGTGATCAAACACATCCTAGAATATCTTGTGTGAGCATTTCCTCGTGTGTGCTTTCCAGAGGAGAGAGACATCATATATTATAGCTACATTATTCACTGGCGGCTAAGATTAATCAGGCCAGTAATAAGAGCAGGTTGGGTTGATGGAGGACGGTCCTCTGGGAATTGCAGCTCTTTGTGTCTCTCAAACCCCTCTGGACCACGACAACCTCTTCCTGTCACCCCCGCCCTACTGTCTTCCAACCCCCCACTGACTCTTTCCATAAATCCCCTATCTCTCCTCTTTTGTTTTTGTTCCTTAAATCCCAATTGCAAAAAAACAGGTTAACCCTTGTTCCAGACACCAGTTTCTCTTAGCGGCAGTGACCCCTTCAGCAGGACTGAAGACCTTCCCCCAAAGCAGCCCACTTTGTGGACACACACCTGTACCACAGTCCTCTGGCAGTGGCCCTCTCAGCAAGCTGAGCAGCCCCCCCCCCCCCCCCCCAGCAGATGATGGATGTATAGAGGAGACCCTGGTGACGGGAGGGAGCCCCAGCCTAACTGATGGCTATTTCATTAAAGCAAGCTTCAACTGTCCTTTAAGGGCCCTAAAATGCCACAAAGCGCAGCTGCGCTCAACACAAACACCTTTATGGTGATGGATGTGGCAGCAGAGGCCGTGACGGATCTACAGGTATCAACCCTGCTGCTGGCTGTCCAACATGGGACCTTTATGAATTTACTCCTAAAGCGAGACATCTTTCAAGAATTAAAATATGTAATTACACTTGATTAATTGCACATATAGAACATTTCTTGTTTTTTCATGTTTTTTTTTTTTATACATTTTTCTACCGGATAGACAGATAGATAGAGTTATTCAGAGGCTTCAATTGACTGTATAGCTCTGAGCTTTTCTCAGTACATTTTAAACAGCAGTTCTCTGCAGACTCTTCTAGTTACCAACAATTATAGAACTGAGTTTGAGGGACACATCAAAGCTAAATATTTTAATCACATTAACACTCACACCTTGCCTGTGTATGCACATACAACATTTAGCTTGTGTCACAGTCTAGAAACTAAAAAAAATAATGTAATCCAACAGACTTTGCCTGTACGGAGCTTCAGGCAAACAGGTTTCAAGCAATAAGCACCTTTATCTGAGGGGGAAGTTCACCCTGAATTATATTAGCTTCCTCATCAGACATGTCCTGCATAACGATTCATCCATCTAGTCTGCCTGCGAAGCTTCCTGCAGAGAAGCCTTAACATTCTTTCCTCGGTATCAACAGGAGTGCTACCAGTGCAAAGGTCCTGTGTTGGCTGGCAGGCTAAAGGGGGCAGAGTACAGCTGACAGGACTTTGGCTTCACAGCCAGCAGGAGATAGACAGATCCCAAAACTAGAACAAGTGACAAACAAGACGTCAGCTGGGAGAAGAAAGAAAACAAACAACAACACAACTTCAAGTTCATCCTGTACAGCCACAGCATACCTGCAGTCTGCTTTACTTTGTGGAGTTACAGTGTGGAACCACACACCTCTATAATCTGTCCAGACCATGAAGGAGCCTCTCCTGTGTGATTCCTGGTGAAGATCTTCGTGTGCTATTAGTGTGTAGAATACGTTGAATTCATTGGCCTAGTAATGGGCTTCTCATCGTATTACCATGCATACGGCTAGATGTCAGAGCACAGAACTCCATTAGGTTGTGTTTGTGTCTGAGAAATCCTTTACAAAGAATTACATTGATTTCTCAACTCACTACACAAATGACCAGAAGAAAAAAAACAACAACCCCACATATCTCTTTTCATTTTAGTATTTCATCATCATTTGCAATTGTCAATCTATACTTTTTGAAGTTCATATATTATGTTGTTGAACTTCAGAAGATACTGTAAAATTTCCATCACAAGCACACACTGACCAAGGTAATATCTTAAAAAAATAGTCTGAGAAGCAAGAAACTGTTTGGTGTTTCATCAATCAAAAATGGATTCTATTATTTTACTAATAATTTGAACACAAACTATTAGACAATATTGATTCATCAGTTCGGTCAATTAGGTGTGAGTGTGATATTGGCTTATTAATTACTAGCTTTATCCTGCAGAAAACTATTCTTTAAGCATCCACTAACATCCGGAGCCTTGTAAAAATTCACCATCGCCTTGTAATCAGAGACTTCCAGGACAAATGTTCTGACTGACAAGTCTTCCCGTAGGGTCGTGACCTTTATCAACCCGGGCGCTGCAGCTGATGCCGTGGTTGTTAGCATTCTAATGTCTGTCAGGAGAACACCGGGACAGTTTGTCCATTTATTTCTACATAATGCATTTTGCACCCTGTGTTCAGACTGCTAACATGAACATGGTCAAAATGTTACAGAAAGATTAATAACACACGTGATGAAATGTCAGATTGCTGATATGAAATGTACACATTTGTTGCGCATGTATTGTGTAGATCAACATATAACATATGTGTAACTGTAAGTGCACGCATGTATACATATACACTACAGACGAGGCAAAAACAGGGGACACACACATCCACCATTCTTTCTCATCTTTTGAGGGTAGATGAAAGCGTGTGTAGTTGTAGCTGGAGGATGGGAGGATGTGTGGATGCTGGGTGGGTGAGAGGGGGAGCAGAGAGTGTGGGCAACCGATAGACAACAAAAGACCAGCACCACCCCAACATCTGAAAGAGACCTTTCAACCAGACACCTACCGATGTGTAAACAAGCACACATGGCCCAGCAAACACTCTCCTGCATCCTTTATCCACAGGCAGAACTGTAAGCTAACACAATATTTGTGGGTTTAGTCCTGCATAATGATGAATAATAGTGAGAATTTATCTCAGGAGTAAGACTCAATAATAAAACACTCCATGAGCATTTTTGCATAGAACTGAATACGTATGTTGAAAACATTTTCTCAACCTAACATTCAAAAAACAAACATGAACAAAAACAATGTTGAGACCAGTTTACCAAAGCAGAAACAGTGGAATGTAAAGAAAGAAACATTCTCTTTTTAAATGTATTTGCTCTCATTAAGAACATCACTGCTCAAGTAGAAAAGCTCCTCAGGTGGCAGTGGCTTTGTGGTCTTCAGCGTAGCAACACTCCCTATATCAACAGTCGTGTGTGGTGTACCAGCTCCTTTTCATCAACACTGAGACATTTGTTTCTGGAGTAAACCATACACAAGTACATGCAGAAGCTCCTCCTGCAGAATGGATTTGATGACTGTCCACAATATGTGGACAATTTTCCTTCCTTTACCTTTATTGATATCAATCCTACAGGACATTTTACCATTCAATTTAAATGTTTATTGTACATTAAGATAAATAGTGCACACAGTTTTTGATTGTGAAAGTCACAAGGTCAGAGAATCCGCATTGACACCTTGAGCCTCGCAACATCAGGAGAGCTTGAGCCAAATCTAAACTGCTATACAACTGCTGTTCATCGTAACAGCCAGTCAAACAGTGACTGTGAGAGCCCAGAGTCTGTGTCTTAGAGGCAAGGCTGTTGTGGAATTTGAGATGAAGAGTTGTTTTAAAAGGTGAACGCGCCTGTGTGCAGACAGCAATAAGGGAAGCACCAGTATCAGGATCAATGGTTGTACACACGAGGTGAAAAGCAGAGAGCAACTGAGAATAAAACACAAGATTGGATAAATTAGAGATATTCTCACAAGGGTTAAACAACAATTTTAAAGCTAAATAACTTCAAATTGTCTTGTTGAAAAGTCACGCCTCCTTAAGATAAATCTGTTTATCACACAAATGTAACTTGCTTGGCTGTATATTCATATGTGAGTTTCATAATGACATCAATTCATTTAGAATGTTTAGCATTATAAATGTTTGTCTGTTATTTACGTAGTGCTGAAACAACATCCTCCGCTGTCGTCGTCTTATTCCAGCTCTGCATGTTAAACGCTTGACCTACACCAAATCTTTGCAATTGAACAGCAAAAATCCCACAAAGCGCTGTTACATTTTACAGATAATAAGTATGAGTTTATAATTATTAGTGATGACAGGAAATGATTAAACCAAAGGATCTGAATCATTAATCTGTAGTTTAAATCTCATTATAGAGCTCTGCTGAGTATCTATAGGAGAAGTTCATGAGTGAATAAAGACAGAAGAGATTTGGACGGAGATAGAGTCTCCATTTCCATGAATCCCTCTGATGATCAGGTAGATCTGTCCATATTCTAAGTAAATTGAGTGCCTACCATTTAACGCCTATATAGCTAGAAGGACAGTTCCTGTTTCATCCTCACATTTCTACAAAACTCACATATACAAAAGAGATGAATGATGAACAAAGAATAGATTCAGAAACGTGCAGTAATAGAACAAGGAAGAGTTGATAGATGTTCGGCGCTGAAAGCTTCGACCCAAAAGCTTTTCAGCGAGCTATGTTTAATCTGCAGACACAATTTGGTTGGAAAGAATTTACATAATTGTAGCACTTATCGTACCATCACTGAGAAAAGTGAGAGGCACCCCACCCAGTGAGAGAACAGTTGTCAAGGCAACTGTGGCAAGGGTTCAACGGGAGCATGTCACTGGCCTTGAGAAATAATCATAGAGGGAGGGGCCGAGGTTGTCGAGGTGAAGTCAACAGTGGGAGCTGACGGGAAGTCGTTCAGTCATGCACCTTAAAGAGGACGCAGCATCGCGGGTGGATGAAGTGAATACAGATGAATGGAAGCAGATCCTCCTCAGTGCCTCGGCTGCTGTGGACTGCAGACGTACCAACTCACAGCAGGTGATAAAGCAGCTTAAGGGACATCGTAATGGCTCCATTTAACTACAATCCAGTTGTGGAGAACCATCTGTAGATCTGCAGAAGCTCCACTGGCCACTCAACTGACCACTGAGCACATTACGTTTAATGAGTTAATCTAGTTTGGGTGTCCACAGATAAATGACAGCAGCACTCCAGCACAATCTCTCTCTCTCTCTCTCTCTCTCTCTCTCTCTCTCCTCTCTCTCTCTCTCTCTCTCTCTCTCTCTCTCTCTCTCTCTCTCTCTCTCTCTCTCTCTCTCTCCTCTCTCTCTCTCTCTCTCTCTCTCTCTCTCTCTCTCTCTCTCTCTCTCTCTCTGGCTGTTTTCTGATCTGAAAAGCTTCTTTTATGTCTTATCTCACGTACACATTGCCTCGCTGCCTCCACAGTTTTCCCATCCAGACAAACACAAAGGCTATAAGGCTATCGTGCGCTCGTGTGTGTTTTCAAAGAAAATTGTGGCAAAGACCTGACCCCCCCCCCCCCACACACACACACACACACACAGACATACTCAACCACTTGAAATATTACAGCCTCCATTGACAACAATTTAGATTTATATTAGAGCCACCGAACTACAGACCCTTGTTGCTACTACACTGTACTGTGTAGTGTACTGTGTACTGTACAGTGTACTATTTCCAGTGACTTATTTACAAAGTCAATCAGCTGGGTACTTCCTCCTCGTGTAAATCACGTTAATGATGTGACTTTCAAGCCCTACAAGGTCAATATCCTCCTAATCTGATTGGGTCAGGAAATTGCTTCTAATTTAATAATATAAAGTATTGAATTCCTTCTTCCCTGCCTGGATTGCAAAGGTACAATGTTTAGTGTGATGGCTTATTCAAATGTTAGTTACAGTAGTGTCATTAAGAACTGAAGCGTGAACTCCAATTCAGAACGCAACTTTTAAACGAAAGGGAGGGAAGCAGTGAGGAAGGCAGGCCCAGAGACCCGTTCATTCTGTGCTTAAATGAGTCGCGGCTCCATTTACATGCTCCATTTCAGTAAATTTAACATAAACATGCCAAATTCATCGATCTTTTCACTACTTTTGATTAAACTCATTTTTCGAGGCGTTCTGTTGGAAATGATCGCTGAAAATATTTTTAAAATTATTTTTGAATGCTCCAGTTTGAGACATCTAGTACGACTGCTAACTAGAAAAACTGCAAAGTAATAATTGATTAAAATTCAATCTGCATTAACAGTACCATATTCTCACTGATGTCAGTAACTTTTCTCAGAATTCAATATTTTTTGCATCTCAAGCTATATTCTGTGTCATCAAGTTAATCTGCTCTGCCTTTGCTCTTCCTTTTCTTCATCCTTCTTCTACACCTCTTCTTACACATAGAATATACATATTAAATAGAAAGTTATTAAATTTGGAAAGATTCACTGAGTCAATGTGGAATATCACTGACATTGCTTTTTTGACATATTAGGTTGTGTTATTTATAGAGTTTATTCAAGAGATTCTTAACAAATGTCAGCTTTGATTGCTGTTAAAAGACACTTCAAATGTTTTTCTCCCTCTCTGTCCTTTCGTGTTTACTGATCCATCAGTTTCTGAATTATCTGCCATTTTCCAGAAGTGTGTGTGAGAATGCTTGTGTGTCTGAGTCATTGCGTTTTTCTATGTTACTTTCTTGCATTTTGGTTCATTTTGTCTTCAAAATGAACACGCTGAGTTGAAGTCTTATCGAGAGGCTGCAGCTGCTGCTGTGAGAATACCAAGGCAGCCTGGGGGGACACCTCCACACAAGTGCACACAAGTCTGCACACACACACACACACACACACACACACACACACACACACACACATACACACCTTGGTTTATCCGCACCACGCTGACTAAGGCTTTATACCCTTCATCAATAATAAATTATGGCTAAATTTACTTTTAACTCTGAATGGATTGTCTTCAAAATGAAAGAGCATCTCATTAATTGTACACAAACTAAGTTGCACACTAATTTTTATTTTGTGAAAAGAAGCTGTTCTCTGGTATCACAATTTCCCTTCCATGTGCCATGACCCTTTGTGTCTATCAAGAATTTGATAAAAATTGCTGTTCATATAGACTGTAAAATTAAAATATGCCCACCTTCCACTTTCAAAGGAGTTGACTCTTAATTTCAGAGGATCAGCTGTAGTGTAGAGTATGTTGGCTAGACTGCACATCTGTCCACGGTACATGATGATGATGTTTCTCAGGCGACAAGCTGAATCTTGTGGGTTAAGTATTTCAAGCTATAGTGATATCCGTGTTGGTGTGTGACTGTAATGCTCCCTCTCTAAACCCGTTTGTTAATGGCATGGCCACATTTGAGGTTAATGGATTCTGAATTTTTTCCACCTTTCTACTGTGGCTTCGTTGTGTCTGCCATGGTTATAGCTGCAGAGTCTAGGCTCTTATTCCGCTTCGATTTATGGCCCCAGCTTGGACTATTGGCACAACACTTATCTTATTTTTATGACTGGAACGGCTTTCATATAAACCTTAGAGGCCCACATGTAGACAGACACACACGAGCATGAATACAAGCTCCTACACTAACGGTTTCAGTTCTAGTTGTATTAACTGTTTACTGTGATATTTCCAGCTCAGTCCAAATGCCCATGAACTCCAGATAATATGAAGAGCTGTGCTGTTCCTTCACACAATACACACAGACTCCAGAGACGTACACAATGTTTGATGCTCATGAGGTGTCTTTTTCATAGCAGCCAGTGTGGCATTGTTAAACTTGTTTAACGTTTTGGATCAGAATTCCTTCACCTGCTTCTCCTTTTTCTTTGTCAGTCCAGAGAGGTGTCAGCTTCTTTCCAGACAGACTTCTCCAAATAAACCTGGGTCTCATCCAAGAGTTCAGGTGCCTGTAATGTAGGAAAAGATTTCTTCTCTTGTGTGGATAGCTTGTCCTTGAGGTCTTTAACTGTTTTCTTGTTCCTTTTCAGAAGCTAGATTTTGGTTTTTTCTCTTCATAATATTTGACTCGCTCTTTGACCAGCAGGTTCCTCTGATGGTCTGTGGACTTTAATGGTTTAACATTGCACCTGAACTCAGAGAGATTCATTTTCATTTCACCTGCAAGTTCAGGCTTCAGGAGAGTTGTTTGACCATTTCTGTGATCCTGAATGAAACTGGGTTTCTCCTCTCTTTGGATCTGAGTCTTCAGCTCATCAAACTGTCTGTGTGGAGCCGTCTTTTATGTCACACCAAGGAAAGAAACAGTCTTGAAATCATGTTCTATTTACTACCGTCGGAAGAGACAGCAAGAGTAGAGAGTAACCTGATAAAAGATCTGAAATGAAATGATCAATGTGGGAAATAACAAGCAAAAAGGGAATTAATTAGTGGTTTTTAAAGTATATTTCTTCAGCA